>CAKNXH010062469.1:0-32220 GCA_932178445.1 Andricus quercusramuli
TTTGTACGACCTTTATAATTCTTGAGACTAAATTGGAATTTCCTGTTGACTTGAAACTTGAGCTAATACGTTAACGCCGTTGTTCTCGAAGGTGTGAGATTGCCACGTTATTGTATGATTGCGAGTGTTCGTAATATTTTAATTTGCCCCATGGTGGACGGACGTTGAGTCCGGTTATATTTGTCACTAAACTTTCGGTAGTCTGAAAAAGTATACGATTCGTTATTCTTTTGATTGTAAATATCCGTTATATTTTTATTGTAATTTGACGATCGTGGAATTTGTTTTGTCGCAATTTTCTCTTTTCCAGTTGTCCTTAAGTCTCCGCCCTTGTCTTAAGGGATTTTGATTTGAATCTTTCTGAATATAGATTATCAAGTTTTTTTCATATTGTTCCTAAATGAACTTGTTCCATTTACGTCGTCTCATATCCAAAGATTTCTTCTATTTTGCATGCATAAGATTCACAGGTTTTCGCCCACGCCACTCCACCGATTTTAAAGCCAAGCCGGTCGCATTTGTTCAACTTTTTGATTGAGGGGGTTTTTAAGCACCTGTTGCTAAAGTAGACTTCTTTTAGAGTCTCAAAATGTTTCAACAAATATGTAGTTAATTATTCTATCTTGTAGGGTGAATTCATTTTTCTTGTTCCTCTGAAAAATAATGGGTTTTTCCTAAAGTACCAGCTGAAAAACTCGTTATAAGAGATAGAAAAAGACTGAAATTTGAAGAAGAAAGATAGAGAATAAGGAATAGAAAATTATAAGTTTACTCAATCGTGTAAGACAGAAAAAGAGATC
Source organism: Andricus quercusramuli (assembly GCA_932178445.1). NCBI lineage: Eukaryota > Metazoa > Arthropoda > Insecta > Hymenoptera > Cynipidae > Andricus > Andricus quercusramuli. The sequence continues at coordinate 801 of CAKNXH010062469.1, forward strand.
GATAAAGATCCGAATTTATATTGAAGAGATAGAATGAAGTATAGAAATGAATAAGGGTCCTTCGGTTACGGAAGATATAGTGAAAGAGATTGAAAAAGATTGAAATTCTTAATAGATAGATGGACTGACGGATAGAAAAAGATCAAAATTCACTTTAGAGATATAAAGCGATAAGAGTAGTCTGTCTGACCCGATACAGCAAGAGACAGAAAAACATTGAAATTCGTAGAAAAAAATACAGACTGAGGGATAGGAAATGATGAGAGTACTGAATCGCGGAAACAGAAAAAAAGATAGACAAAGATTCAAATTTATATTGAAGATATAGAATACATTATAGAAAAAGATAAGCGTCCTTGGTTACGAAAAATAGAGAAAGAGATTGGAATTCTTAATAAATACAAAGAGATAAGGGTCTTTGGTTACGAAAAGATAGAGAAAGAGGGCGAAAAGGTGTAAAATTCTTAACAGATAGATAGACTACGAGATAGGAAAAGATGAGAGTCCTCCACCACGGAAGGTATATAAAATGAAATAGAAAATTATTAAGATTCATAGCAGAAAGATAGACTGAAGGATATAAAAAGATAGATAGTGCTTCAGTCAGTGTGTAGACTGAGGAACAGGAGAAGTATAGGAGAAGTCAGTGTATATACTGAGGGATAGGAAAAGATAGGTACCACTTCAGTAAGTAGATATACTGAGGGTTAGGAAAAGATAAAGTTTTAGGGATGAAAAGTGACCCATTGGGAGAGATTGAATAGTTTTGTTTTATCCTATCCCCAAATGTCTATCTTATTCAATCTTTCTATTTCCAGCAAGGGTCCCTATTGCGAGTCATATGGACTTAACGTAATTTACTTTTCATCAGGTTCTGTCATTGTCCATGATGATAAAAAAGAAAATATTTTATTTGTAAACTTTATTGCATTGGAAGATCATAAAAAATGAAGCTACAGAATGATATTCAAATACCGTCGAGCGGATACGTCGTTGTTGCACTCTGTTTCAAAATGTGGAACTGAATATAATTCTTTCCAAGTAATAAGGGCGGTGAAACAAAGAAAATTTTCCTCTGGCGGATATAATAAGAGCAGAAAGTCTTTTCGGTCAGACTTCCTAATTAGAAACGAAACCTAATTTTCTGGCAAGGATAGAAAGCAAAAGAGAGTCAAGGGATGATATTATTTCGAAGAGAATCTTTCGAAGTAAACGTGGCACCAGTGAGTACTGAGCGTAATAAAAAAATCTGCGAATGGAGCGAATTAAATGAAAAGCTTGATAAGCCCTAGAGCGTGAACGGAAGTTTTAACCACAATGTAAAACTTCCCATGGGAAGACTGGCGACGAACTAATCGTTATTGTCTTTCAAATACAAGCAAATTTCATCGAAAGGAAATTAATTTTCATCGCGATGTAGCAAATGTAATTTTTCTGTTTTCCGTTTTAATAAAATTCGATTGCAATACAGTGGTAAAAGAGATGATGTTAATCGCTTACTGCGCTGGAGTCGGCAGCCGAGAGGCCATAATCTTTTTCAAAATTCGCCAACGTCGTCGACCATTAAACACATTCAACTCGGTTTGTTCTTTTCAGATATCGAACGCTGAGCTGTGTTGGCTGAACGCCAGATTATTCTTCATGTAGAAAAATCATGAAAAACGACGAGCTTTTTTCATTATCTTTGGTAGATGACAACCAGTATTAAAATATTCTGTAAAACTCAGATTCGATTATAACTCAAGTAGCTTCACTGGAACAGACTCTCAATTTGTCCGGAACATACTCACGAGCGGAATAATCGATAACTTTGGTCCAATTTACATTCGAAATAGCAAATTATGCAAAACGAAAAAATATTGTCGGTTTAGCAATTTGCTAAATCCCAATTAAAATTGTTTTCAGTTTTATTGGATTTAATAACACGATATTGATAAATCGGATATTTTGTAGAGATATCGTGTAAGACAAAGCGCATTATGAATTTGATTAGAATGCTCAATTTAGCAGTCTAGATTGAAATTACGAGAGCTCGATATTCCGAATGTCTGATTATCAAGTGACGTGCATATAAATGCGCTATTCGATAAAACATGGTGATTCAGTCCAATTAGCAAATTTATCAGCATTGATATGACTAAAACTAAATTTTGGATCCCATTCCGTAATCCGTGGAGAACTCGATCTATTACAGGTAATAAATTATGAAATTCAGGTATTATATATATATTTCAGGCATTCTATAGAATCCTTATGCATTATGCTAGTACAAATATTGTTTTTTTCAAGTGAAAAAAGTCCTCAATTTTTTCCAAATACAAGTCAAATAATGAAGCTTGACCCCCATAAGAACTCGATTGGGTGATTTCAAGTGCTATCCCAAAAAATGTTTAATTGAAAACCGCAGAAAGTCGAAAAATGATCATCTTTCAATGATTTTTTTCATTTATAAGAAATGAATAATACATTTTTGAGACAATTATAAATTATCACTAATTACTTTTGTTTTCACATGGTTGAAATGATAATTAGCAGTATAAATATGTTCTCAAATATTTAACATATTCGATCATCCAGAAGTTGAATAAATTATTTTGAACACAAAAATCATATGATTCAGATTTTCAGTCATTTTCATTGTATATTGGCATATTTATTCACATTACAATAATGAGATATCAACAAAAGTTGTGGATGTGAACCTGGAAAATAGATTCTATGTGAAATTCTTTTGGATACCATATTTTCCAAAAAAGTTTATAATGATGAGAATTGAAGAATGGTTTAACTAATTGATGAGGAATATGCTATACATACGTTAGTAAAAATAATTTAAAATGAAGCATTTCAAGCTAATTTTCTTTGCGTTTTGAAAATTCCGAAACGCCGTAGCCGGGTAGTCATGGGTGGACTACCCCCGCTTGTTTATGGATCACATTGCTGGGATAGGTTCCTACCATTATAGGAATAATTTATAGCTCGAAGATATCTTGTTTAGGGTATTATATCAACTAAAAAAATAAATATATGTACGTAAATCCATAAGAATGGGAGAACAACTCAATTTTTAGCGAATACACATTTCTGAAGGGGTTAGCTACTATTGCACATCACCTATTATTTAGCCGTACAGGAACACAAGTTCAATTTTCGAAAATCACCAATTAAATAGCATGAAATATCTTTTTCTTTATACATACATGCAAAACCCTCGTTTGCCCACCGTTTACAGACATCCAAAATGTCCGATTCCGCACTGTGCGCGAAAGCAATGAGCAAAATTCCCAATAACGATGACCAAAACGTTGTCACCGGTTAGCAAAATGGTCTCCACGGCCTCTAGCGCCGTAAACGGTTACTATGCGAACATCATTTTGGGTGCGGCTGGGTTTATTTCGTTCATCGCATTTTGTTTTTGTTCATTTCCGTTCAAGTAATTCGTTGAAAGATGATATTAAAGAGTTTAGTACAAGCTAAGGTGCAAACGGCGAAAAATCATAGAAATGGATTTCGCTGACGATGGCAGCATTGCAAATTTCGATGACTTACAAAAAATGATAGAGGAAGCAGACAACATTGTGTTATTTTCAGGAAAGATAAACATTTTGGGAGTTATTTTGTTTCTTGCGGGGGGCTTCGCCCTCCGAACTCCCCTCGGGTGCTCTGCCCCTCGGCACCGCTGGGGCTTTGCCCCAGACCCCCCCCCCCCCTACTTTTCGTCAAGTCTACATATCTCGGGTTTTGCATAGTATTCTTTGAAGAAAAATAGTGTTCGATACTCGAGTCCTCACGGGCGATTTGGTCACTGCTCGTGTGAAGGAGCTGCGTGAACCCGAGGCTCGGCTTCGGCTTCCTACGCCTCGCCTCGGGTTCACGTGGCGCCTTCATACTCGCAGTGACCAAAACGCCCGTTTGGCCTCTCGTATCGAAATATACTATTTTTTATGTCCCGAATTGTAGGATGTGTGAGATCATCCGGGGAAACCCCCAAACACCACCCTTGCTACATATTGCACACCTAAAATTATAAAAAAGGCAGTTTCATTTTCAATATTTCAAAATTAAAAAACGCCTAAAATCTTATGATTTAACCCCCGAATCATAGGCTTGGTAAAGCTGTTTGGGAAAATCTACAAAACACATTTTTACCACCATCACGCCTAAATTGATAAAAATGAGAAGTTTAATTTTGTATACTTGAAAACTGAAAAATATTATATGAACGGGAGTTGAAAAATATTTTTATGGACGTCGCAGATTTTTGCAGGATGTTTGAGGAGAACAAAAATAGGGATTTTTTGGACAAAAATCTAAATATTTCGTCGAGCTCTGTCAAAATGATACTGGTTTAAAGATTTTTCATACCTTTTATCACTAATTTCGTAACTAAAGTGACTTTTAAATACTTTTTTCAAAGTTACGTATCAGCGAATCTCTAAACTAATTTTTTGGGTCAAAGCACTTGATTTAAACCAAATTTCCACGCTTATCCGGCGTCGCTATTTTATTTTTAGACTAGCTAACGAAGCCAGATAAGCTGGAAAATTTTGTTTGAATCAAGTACTTTTAGCGGAAAGAACACGTTCATTGACTGCAAATTTATTTCTTATCCAAATTTAATTGATACAGTCGCTATACGAAAATGTCGTTTTCACCTTCTTCTCAGACTCAGAAACACTGAAAATTCTCGCATTTAGTTATAATGGAAATCATCTCTATTAAAAAAAAAAAAATTGATTAGCATTTCGAACTCGAAAGTTCATTGCCTCACTACCCGATTCGGGTAGTGTTTCTAGGTGGATAAATATTACCAGTGTGGGTCCACCACACCCACGACGGGTCAACAACGCGCAGTATTCCCCGAACGATCACCCATCCAAGTACTAACCGCGCCCAACACTGCTTAACTTCAGTGATCTAACGGGAACTGGTGTTTTCAGCGTGGTATCGCCGTTAATAAAAAAAAAATGAATTGATAAAATAAGAGGATGAACATACATGATCAAAAACCAATGCTGTTTTTGAATACAACACTTCTCTTATGTAAGTTTTATTTGTCGTTTAAAATATACAAAAACATTAAAAATCTACAATTTAATTTCAGTGCTCAAGAATTCATTTTTAGAATTATTGTACAAAATGTTATGATGATATGATGCGTATTTGAATAAATCCACAAGTTCACAGCTTGATTCGAGTTATTCTTATTTTTCACTGCAATACAAAGGATTATTCATAATGGTCAAATGAAATTCAATGACATTAAAATTTAAGAAAAGTGATGGCGGAGAAACTTTCAATTTATAAGAATTAACCGAAAAAAAAACGAAAATTAAGCTGCAGTCGTTCAAAAAGAGTCCGAAAAGAGGGTGAAAACGACATGTTCGGATGGTGACTGTATCAATTAAATTTAAATTAGAAATTAATGTGCAGCCAATAGACGTGTTTTTTTCGCTTAAAGTACTTCACTCAAAAAGAATTTTCCCGCCTATCTGGTTTCTTTAGCTTGTTTTACAAATTGTAAGAATTTTTTGAAAATTGCGTAAAACCATACCATTTTTTGACCTTAAAAAAATCACGTAGCTGTCTAAAAATGAAATAGCGGCACCGGATAAGCGGGAAAATTTGGTTTAAATCAAGCACTTTGACCCAAAAAATTATTGTAGAGATTTGCTGATACGTAACTTTGAAAAAAGTATTTGAAAGCCGCTTCAGTTACGAAATTAATTAAAAAAGGTATAAAAAACCTTCAAACCAGCTCCATTTTGGCAGAGCTCGACGAAATATTGCCATTTTTGTCCAAAACATCCCAATTTAGTTTCTACTCCAAAGAATCTGCGATGATCTGAGACGTTCATGAAAATTTTATTCAACTCCCGTTTGGGCACCCCGTGCCTAAAATGATGAAAATGGCAAGTTTGATTTTCGATATTTGAAAATCGAAAGACGGCAAAAATCGTATTTTTTAATTATTTGAAACAATGCCTGGGTGGAACGGTTCAGGAATGCCTTAAAAAACCACGCTTACTACATAAATACCTGAAATGATAAAAATGAAAAGGTTAAAAATGGCAGTGCTCATGCATTTCATATTGATGACATGAAGATCTATGCTTCTGGTGCTATTTGGCCCCAGAAGTGTGCCAAAATTAATCTGAAGAAAGGAAATATTACTGCCGTTCCCAAAGAACCTGAGCTTGTGTATATAAGTCCTTCTACACTGAGAGACTTTTCGTTAGAATAAATGATAAAAATGAATGAGAATTTAGTATAATATCGTTCCAAAATAGGTAAAACAGGGTTTGCGTATCAAAAATTAATATAGTGGTTTTCAGCCGGAAAAATTAATATTTTTGTTTGAACAAATGGAAAGGATGTTGCATTAACTCTTATAAAACTTGCGAGAATTTAAAATTCACTATATCAAAGTTGACAATCGAAGTTAAAACGATAGTAATAAATTTTATTCGAAAGAGTGAAAACATCTTTTGAAGTTGTCATACAAAGCATATGAGAATCTCAAACGACCATATGAAAAATAACTCACTCCACCAAAAGATTTAACCTTCAGAAGGAGGAACTAAATACACAAATTAAATACAATTAAATACGGAAACACGCGTACAATTATAATTTTTATTATTATATACTTAATTTATTCACTACATACATAATCGCACGCTTAATCGCTATAAAAAATCGGAATCGCTGCGGCGAGATTCGAACCTAACTTACCCAAAGCACGCATTTTATCCCTAACAACTAAACCCCACGGCTAACTTATATTATGAAATATTTGGCAAAAATCTCGGCATAGAGGAGTCGCTTAACCATTCAGGGCAGTGAAACATAACCTTTCGGTATACATGTGATAAAAGCGCCTTTTTCATTACAACCAAGCATCTTTTTACAGAACTAAGGACCGAATTGGATTCGGACCGACCGCGGCCGGTGCACAATCGAGCTCGATCGGAAAACGGCGGAAATACTCGAGGAGCATTCTCAAACGAAACTATATGAAAAATCAAGAATAAAGATTTTATAGATTGCTATGCGTCTTAGGTTGCTGTCAACTTCATATTAATAATATCAATTTCTAAAATACGTTTTCGAGATTATGATATTCACTATTTTTCTTATTCAAATTATTTTTCGAAAACTCAGTAAAAAGAATATTACTTTTTCATAGTGTTAATTCTTGAAATGGAGATTCATAATATTTCGTACTTAGAATACTACTTTGTCGTCTTCGTGTTTTAAATACTCATGTGATAATATTAAACTTTGGTGCTGTAATACGAATAAGTGTAATAAAACCTCGGATTTCCCTATTTTGGTATGATATTATACCAAATTCTGATTAATTTTTTTCATTTATTCTAACAAAAGGTCTCTCAGTGTAGACATCTTAATGCTACCTGAGCGTGCCTCAAAGCCGCATTTAGGACGTAACATCAATAAAGGAGTGTCTCCGAAGCAGATATCAGCATCATCTTCGACAGATTTGGTCTTCCAATCTGTCAGCGTTGAACAAGGTACCTGCAACGAACATGCTTGCCCTCCCGGCTCTACTCTACTCGTTTGGGGTGGTTCAATGTACGAAGAACGAGCTTAAGACCCCTGGTGCCACCACACGTACGATCATGCATATGCATAGAAGTTTGCATATCAATTCGTCAGTTCCGTGATTATACAATTCACGCGGTTAAGGCGGACGCGGACTTCTGAATCTCCAGTGTCTTCATAACCGAATTGTTCTGAGTACAATTAACATCATTGCGAAAGGTAGACATCCTCTCCTAAAGAAAAAAAACTACGAAAATCAGGGTCGCGACCAACATCGTAAGAGCGACAAAGATGGTAATAAAGCACTCTTAGGGCCGCATTGGGTCTATAGATATACGTTGTTCCTTCGTGGGTCGGACACCACGATAGTATGTGTTCTAGGTACTCAACGTGTGTATAACACGCTCTGCACTTATCACTGGGATCTTCTTGACATAAAATGCGGTCAGGGTATGCTGAGGTGGAAATGACACCGTCTGCCATACAAAAATAAAACGCTCTGTGCCTGAAATAAGCCCTGATGAGTTGAGGAAAGCAAAAGTTCGCTCCTTCGACAAGAACTATTTTTCTACATTTCTGTGAAAGCTTCCGTGTACTTTCTTGTCAAGCAGCTGTCCAACCTCTGCTTCCTTTACTTCGGCGTTTAGAATTGAAGCATCTAGATGGAGTAATGCATTTTCCTCAGTTGTGATTTTAAAATTCAGGCCAAGGGACTCGGCCGCTTGCTCCGCGGCTTTGTAAAGGAACGCTCCTTCGCCAATAATCTAATGGTTCTTGACCATCTGTAGGAAGGGATCTCTGCCATTTACAACGATGAAAGCTGTACTTAGAACAGTTCCGTTACGAAGGCAGTGGAGATTCAGAAGTCCGCCTCCGCCTTGACGGCGTGAAATGTATAATCGCGAAACTGACGAATTGATATGCAAGTTCTTATGCATACTCATGATCTCACGTGTGTTGACATCAAGGGCCTTAAGCTCGTTGTTGGTCCATTGAACAAACCCAAACGAGCAGAGTAGAACCGGGACGGCAAGCATGTTAGTCGCAGATACCTTGTTCAACGCCGACAGATTCGAAGACCAAATCTGTCGAAGAAGATGCTTGTATCTGCTTCGGAGAGACTCTTTCACTGATGTTACTTCCTGAATGCGGCTTTGAGCCATGCCCAGGTATGTATAAGTCTCTCCAGTATTAAAATGTCTAATAACACTTATATCCACAAGCTCAAGGTCCTTGGCAACGCCACTAATTTCTCCTTTCATCAGATTAATTTTGGAACACTTGTGCAAACCAAAGTCCATGCCAATCTCTCCTGTGTAGTTCTTGACGATATTTATAGCAGTTTGAAGGTTGCTTTTACCAGAGGCATAGAACTTCAGGTCATCTATATAAAATACATGAGTGACCTTATGCTCGCGCTGATTAATGTCGCCACAGAGGTATCCAGGAGAATTTCTTAGTGCTAGAGATGGAGGCAGAACTGTGGTGCAAGAAAGCAAATGGCTAGATAGTAAATCTAGTTTTCCAAAGAGGCATCAATCTCTGTATGCATCTCACTATGTTTGGATGTACCTTCAAGGTTTCCAACAGACAGATGATAAATCTATGAGAGGTTGAATCGAAAGCTTTTTGTTAGTCAATCATTAGGTGCCATGATGGCAACACATGTTTCCTTTAAAAAATCGAAATTTCTGGTTGATATTTTGTCACTTCATAATAATTTATTATAGATCATTAAATAAACAAACTTCAGTTTTAATTTCACATACAAATGCTTCGGGAGTCAACGTTTATAACAAACTTCACTATAAGCAGTAAAGAAAGAAGGTTCTTTATAATGTCTTTTCCCTTTGCTTCAGAAATTCCTCGATATTCTGCTTTGAAATGCTTCCTCTCATTCAACTGAGTATACGATGTAGTTTTCTGCTGCTTAGCAGCTGATGCTTGATTTTTCCAGCAGAAAAGATCGCAGGAGCCATTTTGTAATGCCTTATACAATGTAGAAGCATTGGGATGATTCGTGACACTTCCACATTTTCTCCTCCTGATGCAGGCTGTATATTTTCTACTTTGCGACGACTCTCTGCAATAATAAAATGAATTAAATATTAAGATATCCTGCTGAATAATGGTACATTCAGTAGTATAAAAAGATTGAATTAACCAAAAATAACTAAGGTGGGGTACGCTACTGAATTTGTCATAGCAGGAGGATTACTTCCAATCTGTTTGGAGAAAATTCATAGTTAATGAAACTAATTGATGAAGTTATTAATTAGGGCAACGCATTCCGACGACTCGAACCATTCTTTCACTTCATATGCAACATTATTCAAGGTAAACTATTTTTACTTCAAACTCAACAGCAAATTGCAACTTTAACCCCCTCTGCCCTTTTGTCTTATGAAAAAGTAAGGGCTTTTTTAGAATTTCAATTTAAAAATCTCAGGCCTTCACGTTTTTATCACGTGCTCTTGTAAATAAATTCTTTGAACTCCATTAAAATATTTTAAAAACTCGTGAAATTACATGAAAACTGATAATACTTTCTGCACTACTGAATAATTCATTAGAATACCTTAAGAACTCCTAAGACCCTATAAAATCATTGAAATCCTCGGAAATCTTATAAGATCCCTTGGAAACTTTTGAAATATCATATAGCTTTGCAGGTCCTGTAAAATGTTTCCATATATTCCGAAATTCTTTGAAATCATATGCAAGTTTGTTAAAATCCCTTAAAATTAATAAAACCCTTGGATCCTTTCAACCTATTTCAATAAATAAAAAAAGTCATGGGAATATTTTAAATTTTCCTTTAAAATTTCAATTCCTTTGAAATCCCATTAAATTCTTGAACCCACTAAACATTTTTTTGTAATCTTCTAAAATAACCTGAAATATTCAAAATACTTTGAAATCTTCGGAAATTCATTAAAAATTTCGAAAATTCCAAAGAATATGAAAGATTACCCTAAAATATTTCAAGTCAATTGATCCCCAGGATCAATTAAATAAAAGCTTTAAAATAAAAATATTTAATCCGTGAATTGAGTAAATGTAGAAGAATTCAAGTAAATTAAAAAATTAGTCAAAGTATGCGCCGAGCACCTACATGGAAGGGTTTCGCAGTCTATAAGAATTTAATTCAAGTTTTTTCAATTTTGTACAAAAAAATCGTTGGAAAAAATTAGAAAAAAGTGTGTAAAAAAATGTATTAAAAAAAATGTTGGGAACATAACATTTTTGGAAAAAGAAACATTACGTACCAAAAATTGTATGAAAACACATTTTTAGAAACAAATTTTTTTTTAATATAAAAAACATTTAGTTTTGAAATTATTTTTCTTGAAAAAAAACTTAATTAAGTCGTTGAATCCTCCCTATCACAAACTTCCTCGCCCCACTCCACTTACTTTGCCCTCCCCTCACTTCCGCGCCTTGGGAAAATGAACGACGGACAGACGGACACCCGACTTAAGCTATAAGGGTTTCAGCCCGAGGCTACGAAACCCTAAAAATTCAGAAGTATTCCAAAGAATTACAAAAATACAGGGTAAATTAATATGAATTCATGGTGAATTCCACAGAATAATTTCGAATCTCTTCAAATCTTAGAAACCCTGCGAAATACTTCACTTCTCTCGCATGAATTCTTTAAGGTCCACTAAAATATTATCAAATCCAATGAATTTCTATGAAATCTGCCGATATTTTCTGGAATCCTGAAAAATTTATTACAATACCTAATAATGATGATAATTATAGATAATTCATTCAAGTTTGAAGTATTGACGTGTCCACAATATATGTGTCAAATTTACGTTGAATGGAAATGGTTTATATTTTTTGAAGGAAGAAATAAAACAATTTCATCATGTTTGAAAAAACAATTTAGAAATTGTAAAAGTTAAAAATGTTGTTGTGGATTTTCCTTAGTAAATTAAAGCTATACAAATTTGCAGCATGCATTTTTTTCTTCTGTAAAACAAGGAACGAATGAAAAACATAAGGGATGAGCGTCCATAACCTGTATAACTTCACGCAAAATTTACTTTCCTCTCTATTTAAACAAAAGAAAACCCGTCCACGCAGTTTATAGACGCTCGCCAATGAAAATATAAATCAAACTTACCTTTTCCATAAGATGCTTTATCAATGTGTCTTTCAGCAACACTTTTGAAACAACCGGTCAAAACCGCGGTAAAAAAGAAAGCTTAAGACATATTATGCGCATACTCGTACGCACGCAGCCATTGGCAAGTACGAGAAAATTTCATTGCGCGGCAAGACTTTCGTAGTTGCGGGTACTTTAAAAATGATATTTACAATTTAAAACTTCAGTTTGAATATTAAGAAAAAGAAGTTGTATGCGATAATGTTTAATGCAATAGATGAAGTAGAACAATAAGGATTAATAGATTTTGAAAAATGTAAATCAAGAATAATTAAATAATAATTTAAATGACAGGGAAAATAAGCATGAATAACTAAAAGAGAATAAACCAATTGACATGATCTGAAGAAAACTGAACAATAATTTAATATTGCAAACACAATTTTATCTAAATATTTTCAACAGTAATGTTGTCACTAAATGCAGTATGTAATTATTTGGAAAAATCTAATGGTATTATAGTATAGGAATACAATTTTCATTTTACTCCATTATAATTATATTTTCTCTTATTTTGATAACTGTCACTATAACTTTATCTAGGGATGTCTTCTGGAAAAGCATCGCCATAATGTAGAATAATTAAAATATCAATTCTATTTTTTTATCATTACGGATTTGACTATTTTTTTAAAAGTTTTTTCCCAAAAATATTATGGAAAAGTACAATCTTGAAGGGAAATTTTACACGGAGATTGAATTTCACTCTTTTTTCATGAGTTAACGTTAAAATGTAATTTTGCACTATCTTCATACAATTTCACATAATATGGAGAATTTTCAATTTAAAAACTGTTTATTACCATGCGAATTTTGCAATATTACTCAATGGGGATAAGTTAATGATTGGAAATTGGAGTTTACATTCTCAAACGGGATTTTGGCCGATCATGGTTATCTTACCAAAATCTGTAAATTTAACTCGATGAACGTAGGTACTATTATTACCTACGACGTTTGTTGCATATTTACAACTTAAATAGTACATACTACAGCGCCACGTAATAGACTCGTATGGAAAACAGTAATATCACTAGACCTTGTAATTTTCTAACCCAAAAAGTTTCATTATCCCTCAATCGACGTGGTATTATTACCGCACCAGATCCGGTAACTTTAAAATTATAAATAGGAAATTTCTTTTCATTTTTTACAGTGATGGGTAGTCAGACCATTCTAATATCTGCCAAGTTCGCACGGTATACCATACTATCGTACTTTCAAACTATGTTTATAATTTTCGGAAAGCTAACTTATAAAGTTATAACTAAGTAACGTAGAACATGAAATGTGAAAAAGTGGAGTGTTCGTGTTTGAAAAGGGTAGTTTTTCCTCAGAAGTTAGTTACATCGTATTTCTTTCGTTCTCTTCGTTACTGCTCACTCGAGTGTATAGGTATCTCAGAGAGTTTTTCTGAACTTTATCAAGGAATCCATTGATCGGAGAATTAAGTAAGGCGTGAGAAACTCCGACGAGGATGAAATTCCTGAAATTAGGTATTCTTACACCTCGACGCTCGTTTATCTTTTAAAATGTTCGACTTCTTTGTCGTCGTCTCGCTCCTAGACTTATCCGATTTATCGGTATTTAAATCGCGACATCGCCTCGCAAGGAAGGATTTGTTAGAAGGAAAAAGAATCCCAAAGAGTACTCTCTAATACAGAGAGTAAAAAGAATATTTGAACTTCCTCGAACACGGATTTTCAGATGAATCGGCAATTTCAGGTCTGGAGAACTTTTTCTTTCCAGCGGACAAGAAACAGATAAACGCCGTGAAAGATTATGTAGTATCAAATTTTATATTTGTTGATGACGAAAAATCAGCATAACTTGATCTCAATTAATTGAAAGGATAACAGAAATGTCCTTCGCTGGGTAACCAAAGTATATCAGATAATTAAGGTGGAAAGGTAACTGGTACATAGTATTGGAAATTACGATCGTCGGCCACAGAGCCGTTACTGAAGTTTACTGCAAACAAAGGTCGAGCATATCGAACGTAGGTCTTAAAAGTAAAGTCTCAATTTTCACTTGAGCTTTAGGGTTTAATAATGTTGTTCTTGCGTGTTTAGGAGTCACTTATTTTTTATTTGTTTTGCACGTTACTTGATGAAGAACAAATGAAAAACAAGTGACTTCTGAAAATTCAAGAACACCTATATTGCACCCAATCGGTCAATTCCATAAATAGATATTCAAGTAACGCAGATTGTATTGCAGTATCCAATAAATTTCAAGATACAATAGCTTTTTTTATTAAATAATTTACAATGGATATTAACAAATTTTACTGGGAAACCTTCCAGATCCAGTCAGAATTTGAGGTTGGACTCTCGCCGTTTACTCAGATAATGTGTGACCAGGAATTGGCGTGGCCGAATTACCAAGCTGTTCAGTCGTATGATGTTCGCTCATGTCGAGTAGAGACGAACATATGCGAGCTGTACCAACGGCTGAACAACCTAACTCAATATCGGAAACTTGTAAAACGTAGGCGATCTCGAAAAATATATATCAATTCTGCGGTTTTCAGAGATCGATAGACCACAAAATAATTTACGTGCAAAAGAAATTGTTTAAAGTAGGATATCTAGTATGCTGTGTTCATCGAGTGAATAGTAGGTAAGGCACATTAGGTATTGGAGAAACTTTTTTCCACACCCACTTTTGCGATTAGAATCTACGTACCAGCAGAGAATTGTATGTGTTAGTCCAACAAAATTTATTTATGGTGGAACCAGAATTTATACAACGGGTTGGTGGCAGAAGAAAAGAGGAAAGAAAAGATAGCAGAGTGAAGAGAGGAGACGGGGGAGTAGAGGATAGACCAAAAAATTGTTGTTTAAAAACTTGTGAAATATTCTTGCAAACACGTTTCAAAACAGTCAAACTATAACAATAGTGTACGATTCCGGCAGAATCTGCCGGACCTGCAAACTCAATTAGAAAAAAGTTTCGCTGGGGATTAGGAAACAACTGACTGCAAAATGAAGAGATGCCGATGATAGAGGTCATTCAACTTTTTTTTATAAATTTTGCAGAAGTTACGAAACTTTAAACGGAAAAATAGATCTGTTCACAATACCTTCAAAAGATTATGCACAAATTTAGATTGAAACTATATTGTAGTTGTCGCTGTGTACTTAAAAGCAGGCACACTTACACATATTAAATTCAAATATCAAACATCGGCAATATCGGCAATATCTAACATCAGAAATTATTTAATTAATTACCTTGGTTGAAAGAATAACATCAATTATTAAATTATATTCAGATTTGGTGAATGCATTCAGACAAGAATTAATCACTAAAATGGCAAAGGTTACTAAGATGCAGACCCGCGCCATCCGGTGCATATAGAAGAAACGAGAAAATATCTACTGCAGCCTCGGTGGCGTAATTGGTTAGCGGTCCACTCGCGAATAGTACGTAGCGTTGCCGGTTCAAATCCGGGATGAGGCAGATTTATTCTGCTTTCTCTAGGAAATGATTTGACCAGTAATCGGCAATGTCAGACATCAGAAATGAAATATTAGGATCCCAAGCTTGAATTGCCGGAACTGAACACACGGCCCAGGCTTGGTCCAATTCCGGTAGCCGAAGATCGGCTAATGTTATTGGGCCAATATCGGTAATTTAATCGTCCCAGTGTTGTGCCCGTACTGGCTGTCCATATTGGCTATTCAAATTGGTCGATCTACTGTCGATGCTTGGCCCAGTGATGTCACATTACTGTACCAAGTGTCACTTTTATCATGTTTTAAGAGGAAGAGGCAGATTTTGGCCCAGACTCGGGGCACTGCTGTTCCTAACTTTGTCTTTACTTTGGCTAAACATGTTTCAATAGGAAAAGCCAGAGTCTGGCCCAGCAAAGGTGCACCACTGGGCCAGTGTTACTTTTACTACGGAAAATCATGTCTTGAGAGGAAAACCCAGGGATCGGCCCAGTCTTGGCGCACTGCACTGTAAAAAAAAGTGGTTGGAAATGACCAATTAAATCAGTGGTCATAAAAATACCAGTGATTAACATGGTAATTGTACTGCAATGGTTGAAAATTAATGTGATACGTTAAATTCACATGCAGGCAGGGGAATTCTCGTAACATCACTTTCAGACATTGTAATTTTACGTTCCTCTTGCAAAATTCAACTGTCAATGTGAAATGGCGAAGGCATGTTTCATTGCGCATGCGCTAGGTAAACCTACATTTGCGGGGAATGTAACCTCTACGGCAAATGTCATTTACTACATGTTTTTCTTTAGGAAAAAAGCACAAAATGACACAGAAAACAACCAATGAAAATTAAGGAGAAATTTCGAGACAAAGTGATACATAACCTCAAAATTGACATAATATTATAACTGTTTAATTGAAGAAGACCATTTATGAACATTATATAGTTTCAGCTTGCCTAAACGACGTTTTTTTTCTCTATTTGTACAGAAATACCACACTCGAGCAGGATCAATTTGTTTTTCTCTGCAGCGTCAACAGCGCGCCAACAAACGGTTAACAGTGGAATTACAAACTTCTGGTAAAATTTTCATGGTTCTGCTTTTTTACACTTTCCATGTGAATTGTATTACAGTACATTTTGTGATTTTAAAGAAACCGGGTAAAAGTGCATAATAATATCTGTTATAATATGGTTGAAATTTGTCACGTTAATCACTGGTATTTTTATATCCACTGATTCCTGTGGAAATATTACACTTGTACGGTAAAATTGATACAAATATTGCGAAATTGCACTGTTAATCACTGCAAGTTCACAATAAACTTGCAGAATTAACGCATACATCATAGCAAAACGTTTACAAACCGATTTGAAATTTTCAACCACTTTTTTTACAGTGTGCTGTTTCAAATTTCGTCTTTACTTTGGCTAAACATGTTTCCATAGGAAAAGCCAAGGTCCGGCCCAGCAAGGGCGCATCACTGGGCTTAGTATTACTTTCACTACAGAAAACCATGTTTTAAGAGGAAAAGCCAGAGTTCGGCCCAGACTCGGCGCACTGCTGTTCCCAACTTCGTCTTTACTTTGGCTAAACATGGTTCAATAGGAGAAGCCAGAGTCTAGCCTAGCAAAGGCCGGAATTATAGGTGCCAAGTATAGGCCAAAGCATTTATTCAGATTACTTCGCGATATTGACGGCCGAGGTTGGGCCATTATTGGTATCCACTGGTAAGCCGACGACTCAGGTGGAAATTTTCGCATTCCGCCGGAGTTCACCACAGACGCAGTACTGGCCCAGTCCTGGTCACCAGTACAGATAATCGGTTATTCTTCCAGTACTTGCTAACGGCTCGCTCCACGACCAGCGCAGTACTATGCCGAGAGTATAAATATTAAAAAAAAAAAAAACGTTGTAAAATGGTCTAATACACCTAAAAACCGAACCTCAGACGGAAGTTTAAAAAAAAAAAATTATTAAAAAATTGTATCAGTTCACGATCAAATTTCCAAGTTCAGTTGTTGAAAATTTTGAATTTTCATAAAAAAATTACATTTCCTGTCATTGTAGAAAGTTGTAAAGTATTCTAAAACGCGAAAAAAATAAGTATCACAAGAACAAAACTGTAATCGATATAGATTATTGATTTGAAAATAATGCTATTGATATTCCTGTTAACAGTTCCTATATTTTACATTGACATAACGTGGTTTTAATAATAAATATTCAATTAGAAAAAAAGACTTTAAAATTTGGAGTTTTAACTTTCTTGAGCTGTAGCTTATGAGGATGGTTTTTTCATCGAGTTTCAACTCGTAGGTTTAGCGCAATAGTTGAGACTCCCGACTACTAGGCAGTAGATTTAGGTATAGATGTAGGTTCGATACCATGTAGCGTTAGAAATTTTATTTGTAATATAATATTGAAAACGTAATGTATATATTCACTCTACACCTGGACCCATTAATATTGAAAGTCAAATACTCGCAATCGCTTGATATTTATGTTTTAAATACCTCCTTTGTCATATCGTTAGAGTATAACAGTAGTGGGTGCTAAAATTAAACAAAATGTTTGAATGAAATTTCAATTTTTGAAATTAGAACAAATATTCGGACGAAATCCAGTCGTATATAGATGCGCCCTAAAAACAATTGAATGATTTTTCATTATTTTAAAAATTAACTCCGGTGATGGCGGCCAGAGTCTGGACCAGAATTGGCCACCAAGTGCATACTGGAGTTATCATTCCAGCAATGGCACGATATTGGTAGCTGAGATCGGGCCGATATCAGTACCTATTTCTGAGCCGATAATGGCAGCCAGTAACGCACAAGTGATGGCGGCCAGACCCTAGTGGAAAAATCTTCTGGCGTTGATCAGTCCCAGACTAGACCGTCTAGACTCTAATCTGGCGCAGATCAGACAGTCTCGTCTGGGGCTGGCCAGACCTGTAACACTTTTGCAAAGTTTGTGGCTAGACGGTCTAGCCAGCCGCTAGTCAGCCGCTGGTCTGTCGCTATTTAGTGAGTACACGCAGAAAAAAGAACCCTATATATTACTGAAAACTAAGTTAAATCTACTGATCTTCCAAGTAAGTATATGGACAAGACGTCAGTTCAGTAAATTTTACAACTATAGGCAACTGAATATTAACTTATGTTAACGCTGCAGACTATAGTTTGGACGGCTCTATAAATTGTAAAAAAATGACTAAAAAATAATTAATAAATAAACAAACGGTTAATTCTGAGATATATTTTCGGATATACTTATAATTAATCGATATTTGTAAGTTACAACGCTTATAAGACAATTAAAATTTCGCACGCAACGGGGGGGATTTGAACGCATAAACCTGAGCACGCAAGTCGATTACCTTAACCACTACACTATTACACGAGTTGCGATCTGTGAAATAATTTTGAAATGCATTTGTATCTAAGGTGGCGACTTCTGTAACGACTTTTGAATACGCGTTCTTGCCATTGGGGCACACGACAAAAGTTCTCCATTTAACTCATATATCCATACAAGTCACCTGGAACAGTCGCGGAAGGTAAAATCGTCTTGCTCCAATAAACTCTCAACTGTACACGACCTGTGAATAACATTTGCGATCCAAAACTGTGTTATTTATTATAAAGCCCCTTCATTGCTGAGTGAGAATATGGAGTAATGTGACAACTGTCACAGAAATGTCAAAAATAAATGTTTTTTAGGTGATGCAATCCATCCATTGCCGATGGCGCCATGAATTCATCGGTGGTTTAAAATTGATGTAACTAAAAACAGGAACTTATTTAAATGGTGTTAGTTTTGTATTTTGTGTAAGTGTAGATACCCTAAACATTTTTCGAAAATGGTGAGAAAATTTTAAAGAAATTTTTATGTTATGAATTGCTGACGAGTCCCAGATCTGGGCAAGACTAGACGGTCAGGACAATAACAAAAAAATCGATTTTGAATAGTGTTTATTTCTTATTTTGTATAATTTTAGACATCCTGGCAATTTTTCGAAAATGTTTTAAAAAATTTGGCTGATTGACACTTAGAAATTTTTACGGTATGGATTGCGGATCAGTCCCAGATCTGGGCCAGACTAGACTGTCAAGACAATAAGAAAAAAAAGTGATTTTGAACAGTGTTTATTTCTTATTCTGTATAATTTTAGACATCCTGGCAATTTTTCGGAAATGTTAAAAAAAATTGGCTGATTGGCACTTAGAAATTTTTATGGTATGATATTGCGGACCAGTCCCAGATCTGGTCCAGACTAGACTGTCAAGACAATAAGAAAAAATATATATTTCTACTAGTGTTAATTTCTCATTTTGTATAATTTTATACATCCTGGCAATTTTCCGAAAATGTTAAAAAAAATTTGGCTGATTGACACTTAGAAATTTGTGTGTTATGGATTGCTGACCAGTCCCAGATCTGGGCAGAACTAGACTGTCACGATTAGACGGTCTAGATGACGCCAGATCTGGGCCAGATCAGACATCAGACTGCCAGAAAATTTTTCCACTAGGGGAGTCTGGACCAGAATTGGCCGCGAAGTGCATACCGTAGTTATCATTCCAGCAACGGTACGATATTGGCCGCCGATCTTCGGCAATATCTGTGTAAATGTAAATAAATTTGCAGTGGAATTTTTTCAGCTGTTGATGTCGCTGTCGATTACACGTATCCTTTGCCTGCGTATGCCTAGAACTTTCGTGTTATTTATTTAAATAACACGTTCGTTTCGCAACACTGTTGCGACCCAGATTGCTGATCAATCTCTCTAGTGATCACCCCAAGTGAAGATCTTAACAAGGTTGTTATGTGAGGTTCCCCACTCTGGACCATTATTATTCAAGGTCTTTTGTTTCAGGCGTCATTCACTCTGCTCACATTCTTTTTACAAACTATTTGTCACCACATTTTCTTGCCCTGGCATACTTCTCTAGCTTCCTTCACGTCTGTGCATTTTTTCATGCAAGCTCTCGTGTTTCTATGGCTTCTGATATTTTTTCGAATTAGGGTCTCATTCACACATTCTAAACATTCTTTCAAGGTCTTCCTTTGGGCATACTGCCACTTACTTTACCTTTATACACTTGTTTCGTTAGAGGTTCATCTTTCATTCTTTCCACATGTCCGAACGATCTTAACTGATTTCATTCCCATGTGTCAACTATTGTCTCTTTTGCATCACATTCTTTGAGGATTATTTCGTTTCTCACTTTGTCCATCAATGTTTCCCCGCAAATTGTGCGCAGAAGTTTTATGTCCATCGCCTCAATTTTACTCTTATCTTTTCCTTGACAGATCCATGTCTCGCTACCGTATAGCAGAGTTGGTACAAATATACAATTATGTATTGCCACTTAAGATTCTTTACATATATTTTTACTTCTAAAGATGGAGCCTGCTCTACCGATAACCTTCTGATCCTCGTTTATGCGCCAATCTGAGTCCCTATATATCTACCCGTCACTAGTGAATAGGCTACCTAGATATATGCACTTATCAACTTGTTCTAATTTCTCATCATTTAGGACAACGTTCCACATTGTTTTCTCACTTTTCCCCTCAAACATATTGATTTTTGTTTTATTTGCGTCAATTTTGAGGCTGTCTCGACATCTACACCTTCTTCGTCGAAGATGGCCATTCTTAGACACTTCTCCATAAATATAATAAATAGCCATGAGGACATAACGCATCCTTGCTTAACGCCTTGCATAATATCGAACCAGTCATTCAGTTTCATATTAACCCTTACACTCGCTCTGTTACCAGCATATATTGTTTTTATTGCTTGTAGGAGCCATCCATATTGACTCCGTACTCTTTGACGAATTCTCAAAGTTTACTTCTATCCACCTTGTCACATGCTTTTTCTAGATCAACAAACGCACAAGAAACTTTCATTCCTACTTTTAAACTTCTTTCTGTGATCTGTCTTGAGCTAAATATTTAATCCTTACCTGATCTTCCTGGCATAAATCCATTTTAGACTTCCCATATCTTTCCTTCTGTTATTTTCATTACCCTACGGACAATTATTTTTGAGTACCCTGGCGAAAGTATTGGATAGGAATTCCTTCTGAACCAATCCGAAATCATCCGAATCATTCCGGAATCTGTATCCGAACCAATCCGAGTTAATTCGAACCAATCCGAATTTTTTTACATTTCGTTCGATCCAAATCGGTTAAAAATTAATCCGACTCAATCCGGTTCAATCCGAACTTCCAATCCAAATGAATCCGAACCAAATTTTCAATCCGAATGAAGTTCGGATTGAACGGGATTGAGTCGGATTAATTTTTGTCCGATTTGGATCGAGCGAAATGTAAAAAAAAGTTCGGATTCGTTCGAATTAACTCGGATTGGTTCGGATACAGATTCCGGAATGATTCGGATGATTTCCGATTGGTTCGGAAGGAATTCCTATCCAATGCTTTCGCCAGGGTATATTTCACATATGGTCGCTGATACCTCTGTAATTATTACATCTGCTTTTATCTCCCTTTCTTTTGTATATTGGTGCGATAATCGCTTTTCTCCACTCATCTGGGACTTCTTCCATCTCGATACATAAATGTATCAATTCGCACAGCCAGTGAGTTATGTACTCGCCACCGCATTTAAGCATTTCAGCGCTAATACTGTCTACACCAGCAGTCTTACCGTTTTTTAAGTTCTTGATCATATCTCTAACTTCAGTGACACATACTTTCTCAATTGGCTTTTCTGTTGCATTATGTTCTATGTCGCAGTTCTCTTGTCCTATAGCTTCACCTCCAAATAATTCTTCAAAGGAGTCTTCCAAAGCGTCTACTATCCCGTCTGTATCGTATAGCATTTCACCTTTGCTGCTTCCCATGCTGAAAAATTCTGTACATTGACTTTCCTCCATCTTTTTATTAGGTGCTGAAATAAGTTCTCGCTGTTTGTCAATAGATGTTTTCAGCAGTAAGTTCGGGTCGATTTTGACATATATGTCAAAATCGACCCGAACTTATATATATATCCAAAACGCCATAAGGTAAATGCACTGGTAATGGTCAGTTATCGTCAGATGGCCCACTATTTTTCATATAACGAATCTCGCTCTTGCCGCGTGTGATAAAAAGTTTGATTTCAGGTAAGTTTAAATATCCTTTTATACAATTAGTATACTTTTCTCGTTTAAATACTCGGTTACGTGCCTGACGATAACTAATGCATTTGCATAATTTAAATTTTAATCGTGAATAAAAATTGACTCCAATCAAATATCATGAGAAGTGATCAAAATTGAGTTATTCTATATCTGCTTCAATCGGTTAAGCCCTCTGTGGCAATAAGAATTGTGTTTTAAATACAATTTTATAGGCATTGTTAATGTCCAATTTGGCTTAAGGCGACGACTACTAGTGCATTTACCTTAAACCAAGCTTAGACATATGGTAAACAATCGTTGTGACACATTAGAGACCTTTGTTTTGGCGTCATACTTTTGGTTGTGTGAAAATGTCTGATTTTGTGCCAAATAATCGTCAGTTGCGGGAAGTGTTGATTTTCTTCTTTCATTTGAAGAAAACGGCGGCTGAGGCGCATCGAGAGCTCCAAAAAGTTTACGGAGATGCTGCTCCAAGTGAAAGAACGTGCCGTGATTGGTTCCGTCGCTTCGCAGGCGGTCATTTCGATGCTGACGACCGTCCGCGTGAAGGAAGGCCAAAAAACGTCGAAAAGGCTGAATTGGAGGCATTGCTCGATGAGGAT
Organism: Andricus quercusramuli; assembly: GCA_932178445.1. Taxonomy (NCBI): domain Eukaryota; kingdom Metazoa; phylum Arthropoda; class Insecta; order Hymenoptera; family Cynipidae; genus Andricus; species Andricus quercusramuli. The sequence continues at coordinate 23,765 of CAKNXH010062469.1, forward strand.
CCGTACCAAACGCAAGAACAGCTTGCTTCAGCATTAAAAGTTACCTGCCAAGCCACTGCCACGCGATTGCACGCGTTGCGAATGATTCAAAAACAAGGAACATATTCCACTTCCCGAAAAAACCAGGCCTGTCCTAGGTTATTTTGGGAAAAGCATAGGACTAAACCTGGGACAGACCTGGTTTTTTTCGGAAAGTGTGCTATGTGGGATCGTGACGGGTGATGAAAAATGGATTCATTACAGCAACCCAAAGAGAAGAAAGTCATGGGGACTCACAGTGGCCCGAAATAAAAAAACGATGTACAAAATAACCTAGTGGTCACAATTCTTTATCAATTTTCAATTTTCTTTACTCAAAAAATTCAGCATTAAATTCTCAATAAATCTGTCAAGACCAAATTCTCAATTTTTGTTTTCTGAAATTTGATACAACTGAAAATAGCAAAAAAATGTTGATTTAAAAAATTTTTCTTTTTATTTCTCTGTGAAAATTGTTTTTTGGGTCTCATTGCCTGTGATGCACATTGATGTATTTTTATCATCTGATATAATTTGTTAAATTTATCACTAATTACTATAAACAAATGCATGATTTGAACAGGTTTAGGCATGAATAAAACGATTTTTTTCAATTGTTTTTAAGCCTAATTGCCTGTGATTCAGATTGATATATTCTTCCGCCTGATATGATTTGTTAAATTTATCAACAATTAATATAAACAAATGCATGACTTGAACAGGTCTAGGCAGAAACGAACCGAATTTTATTCCGATTGTCTTTGAATCTCATTGCCTGTAATGCACATTGAAGTATTTTTGTCATCTGATATAATTTGTTGAATTTATCAACAATTAATATAATAATATAATATATATAATGTGGCCAACGGCCATACCACGCTGAAAAAACCAGTTCTCGTTAGATCACTGAAGTTAAGCAGCGTTGAGCGCGGTTAGTGCTTGGATGGGTGACCGTTCGGGAGTACTGCATGCTGTTGGCTCGTCGTGGGTGTGGTGAGCCCACACCTTCAGTTATTTACTACAAGAAACTATCCACCTAGAAACACTACCCGAATCGGGTAGTGTCACGCCTACCCCGAAAGGGAAATGGTTTAATGGTATACAATAAAATGCTACAATATAAACAAATGCATGAGTTGAATAGTTTTAGGCAGAAACGAAGCGAATTTTCTTCCAATTGTCTTCAAATCTCATTGTCTGTGATGCACATTGATGTATTTCTGTCATCTGATATAATTTGATGAATTTATTAACAATTATTGTAAAAAAATGCATGGTTTGAACAATTTCAGGCAGAAACGAACCAAATCTTCTTCTGATTGTCTTCGAATCTCATTTCCTGTGATGCACATTGATGTGTTCATGCCTCAAACTGTTCAAATCATTAATTTGTTTATAGTAATTGTTGTAACATTTATTAATGATATTAGATGACAAAAACACATCTATGCACATCAAAGGTAATAAGATTTAAAGACAATTGAAAAAAATCGTTTTATTTCTGCCTAAACCTGTTCAAATCATGCATTTGTTTATAATAATTGTTGATGAATTTAACGTATTATGGTAAACCAAAAATATCTGAGACAAAAACAAATCAATGTGCATCACAAGCAATGAGATTCGAAAACAATCGGAAGAAAATTCGGTTTGTTTCTGCCTAGAACTGTTCAAATCATGCATTTGTTTATATTATTTGTTGATAAAGTTAACGAATGATATCTGATACCACATTTTCATGATCTCGTTTCACCTCGTTGCTCTGAACGAGCAATTTCGATGCATAAATATAATTCACAAAAACATAATCCATCATACTGGCTATTTGTTGCAAATATTTGTTTATAACAAATAACTTCACATTTCAATGAATTTTTTCTCTTCCACAACCCATGTGCATCAATTCTGAGGGCTGATGCCACTGAGAAAAATGTTCACAGAGAACTAAAAAGAAAAATTTTTTAAATCAACATTTTTTTCGCTATTAGCAGTTCTATAAAAATTTTAAGAAACAAAAATTCAAAATTCGGCCTCGACAGATTTCTTGATAATTTAATGCTGAATTCAAAAACAAAAGGAAAGTGAAAATCAGTTGAAAATTGTGACCTGCATGTTATTTTGAACATCGTTTTTTCATTTCGCCCCACTGTGGGACTGACCGGTCATGCTTCTAAGTCGTCGGCTCCACCGAATATTCACGCTGCGAAGGTTATGCTGTGTATTTGGTGGGAACAAGTCGGTGTTATTTATTATGAGCTGTTAAAACCGACCGAAACAATCATTGGGAAACGGTTTCGACTTCAATTCATGCGATTAAGCCGAGCATTGCGCGAAAAACGGCCACAATACGAACAGAGGCACGAAAAAGTGATACTACAGCATGACAACGCTTGGCCTCACGTTGCCAAACCCGTTAAAACTTACCTGGAAACGCTCAAATGGAAGTTCTACCCCAGCTAATCGAAAGATGAGAAAAAGTTGTAGCTAACGATGGGCAATACTTTGAATGATTTATTTATAACGCACCTAATAAATATCAGTTTCTTGCTTCCCTCAAAATCGTTTTGTATTTTTTCTCTTCTTCTGTTCTGATTTTATCTCTACTTTCCTTGACTAGTTGTTTGAAATTCCTCTTTTCGTGTCTGTAATCATTTTCAAGTATATTACTTTCCTCAACGCTAAGGCCTGTAATGTTCAACGTTCTCTCGTACGCTTCTTTTTTTTCTCGTTGGGCTGTCTCAATGTCATAATTCCACCATGCATCACCAGATTTTCTTCCTACAACCGCTGTACCACATACTTCGGCCGCAGTTTTAACAGTGATATCCCGTAGCATGATCCATGCGCCCTCTATATCTGAATTGCTTTTAAGCGCTTCCCAAGTTGCCCTATCTATGCGTTTGTTTAACTTATTCTGAAAATCTATCTGCACTTCCGATTTTTTGTAAATTTTCAGTCTTGTTTCGCATTTCTTTCGTTTGTTTGGTTCACTTTCTACTCCATCCCCGCCCTAAGTTTATTTTGGAGACTAGAAGTTAATGGTCAGTATTGCATTCAGAGCCCCTCATGACTCTTGCACCTTTTACTAGTTCTCTTAGTCTTTCATCCACAATAACGGCGTCAATTATACTTTGGCTATTTCCTCTTCTGCAGGTGTACATGTGGCTCTTTTTATGTCTAACTCAAGTATTTTTAATAAATAGGCCCTTTTTTAAGCATAAGCTAACTAATTTTTCCCTGTTACAATTTTTCTTGTTGGATCCCTAGACTTACTTAGCACCCTTTTTGCATCTTTACCCTGAGATTGGACGCCGACCCATCCGTTCATATCTCCTAGCAGAATGACTCTTTCATCAAGATCGCAAGTACTTATTGTATAATTAAAGTATTCAGAGAGCGTCTTTGACGTCCGTCTGATCACTATCAACTGGAACGTGGCACTCTATGATAAATAATCTTCTGATTCCTACATTCATTCTAACCCACAGGAATCTGGGCGATACATATCCTTGATCTTTGAGATGCTTTCTTGCTCTTTCATTCATAATCAAACCGACCCATTGACTACCATGTGATTCACTCCTGACTATATTTCAAAACTGCCTTTCAACAGCCCATTTTCTGTATTTTCACTTTCGCAACCTTTCTTCTTCGTCTCAGGTACAATTATAATATCAAGTGTTCTTACGCGCATAGTTTCTCGTAGTCCTCTTTGTTTAATCATAATAAATCGTATCTTGCATAGTTCTACCGTAAATTTGAATTTTTCGATTTTTTATTATTTTTTGTGCAATAAAAATCTGAGTTTTCAATTTTTCGAGAAAATTAAAATAAAAGTGTTCTCAAAAATTTTCAAAATTTTCTCACTTTTTGAATTTTTATCCAAGATGGCTGGCTAACAAACTAGACCTTCATTTTAGGACACTTGAATAGTATACCAAAGCCCAATCGTATAGGTTAATTCTTTTGAAAGTTAGCGTGCTAACAAACGGAAAATCTCGACAGACGGCCAGACATACAGACACATTCGTAAAAGCCTGTTTTTGGGTTCAGGGGTCTCAAAACGTGGACATTTAACAAAATGCGGGAGGGGGGGGGGGGTCAAATTTTGCACAAATCTAATACCTTCTCTGGATGAGAATGTGAAAATATCAAAAAATCTTGTATCCTGACATACCGACAAGTCTGCGGAACAATTTTCAAGAAAAAAGAATGACTTGATATTCCAAGTATTTCTAGGCGAAGTTTCAACAAAACTTTTTTGAAACACGACTTTTGGGAAAACGCGTTTAAACATGAATTATGGAATTTTTTTCGACCTTTTTCTTCAACTTATGAAGGCTGTACAAATTGGAAAAAAAAAAATACTTTCGAGGAAGCTTGTGTCTTGACCTAGCGATATGTCTGCTGAACAATTTTAAAAAAATAACCCGATCTTCTGTCGCCTGTCAGCGTATCGACAAATTTTAAAGAAATACTTAAACTCTCTTTCACACGACGTTTTGGTTTATTACGTTTTCATTTAGGTTATTAGTAAATATGTATTTGTTTTATGTGTTTTAAATAATAAATCAACAGGTCTGATTGCATGCGTTGCAGAGAGCACGAGCTTTCTCGCGACAGCAAGTTTCGCTCGTGCACACGGTAGCCAATCCACGCTACTTTATCCCCGTTTTTCGCAAGAAGCCAATCGGCTCCTCGCCATCCCCTCGCGCGCGACAACCAGCTTCCATCCCACTACCACGGATGCCGAACGGATTTGCTCGCGCGCGTTACCACAGCGACCACCGCAACTCATCCCCGACCACGTCCTACCTGACTGGCGCGCGCTGACCAGCGGGTTTGGGTGTAAATATTGGTGCTCCCGCACCACAGACATGATTCGTACCTCGGATCTACGACGAGGAAGGTCGTGACTCTTCTCCCATCATTCGTACCTCGGATCCTCGACGCGCAAGGTCAATTTCCCAACGAGAATAGCAGCCTACGACGAGCCAAGACGTAACGCTTCCTAACACGGTGGGACAGCAACGTCAAACGGAAGTGCCAACAACGGACCGACATTCGTCGACTAAAGAATATTTGCCAGTCTACCGACGAGGGATCGTGACCCACCTAGGACGCGCAATGTCCAGAGTAAAGAGCTGCTCTCTAGTAACGGCATTACTGAGCCCCTGAACAACCAGGGGGCCGCTTCGGCTATATAGCCCCCCGGACTCCTACGGCATCATGGATCACGGGTACGGCCCCGTTGCGCTCTGCCACGCATTCTATCATTCGGCCCACTTCATTTGTATTCAATAAAGTGTTCTTATTTGTTAAACACCTGTCCCCTTTCCCTCCTCCTCTCTCTTCCTCTCTCTCTTCATATATATATATATATATATATATATATATATATATATATATCATTTTCATCTGATCCATCTAAACTCTTCCAAGACCCTCCAATTACTGTCGACCATCCGCCCAAACCAGAGAAGGTCGAAGCATTTTGGAGAGAAGTCTACGACGTCCAGCATCCACTTCAAGAAGACTCAAAGAACATAAATAGTTTCAAGGAGCTGTGCAATGCCCTCATAACACCTGAGGAAGAATGCCCACCTATCACTACTGAGGAGGTGAAAAACGTATTAAGAGGCACGAAGAACTTTTCCGCTCTGGGACCAGATGGTATCAAGACCTTCTGGTGGAAGAAGTTTCCTTCGACCCACCAGCATCTGGCCCGAATTTTCACCTCATATGTAAAGTCGGAAGAGCAGTGACGCCAACTTTGGCATGTTGAGCTACTGCGCTTGCCCGGCGCAGCGGCCGTCATTGGTCGCTGTTGGCGCGCGATTTAAGCCTGGTATAATTACCAATTATTGAAATTAAAATAGATAATTATTATAAATTGCACATTAATATCAGAAATTACGTAACTTGCGATGTAAGGTTAGAAAAAAATACTCATGCGTATATTTCGTTAATAATAGCATATTTTCTTCGAATTCAAAAGATAAATTTATATTTCGATGAAAAAGGGTTGTATATTATTATTTTTTCTAACCTTAAATTACAAATTAGGTGATTTCTGATATCAATGTGCAATTCACAATAATAATATACTTTAATTTCAAAAATTGTTAATTATACCCGGTTTAAATCGCAAGCCAACAGCGACCAATGAGGGCCACTGCGCCGGGCAAGCGCAGTAGCTCAACATGCCAAAGTTGGCGTCACTGCGGAAGAGCCTATTCCGGAGTGGTTGGCGGAAGAGCGCACAGTGCTCCTGCCTAAGACGGGCAACTCAGCTGACCCTAAGAATTACAGGCCAATAACTTGTTTGAACACGCTGTATAAGATCTTCACAGCCATCCTAAATGATAGGATTATTCGGACAATTGAACCTGTGTGGCGAGAGATGTATGAACAACGTGGTTCGAAGAAAGGCGTAGCAGGATGTCGGGAGAACCTGCTCATCGATAGATGTGTCTGTAAAGATGCAGCATCCTATCAACGATCTCTATCGATGGCCTGGATACATTACCGAAAAGCTTTTGATTCAACCTCCCATAAACTTAGGATCTGTCTGTTGGAAAGCTTAAAGGTTCATCCATACATGGTGAGATGCATAAAGAGATTAACGCCGCTTTGGAAAAGCAGATTTACCATCTTATCTGGAAAATATCGTGTGATCACTAACAGTATCACCTTTCAGAAAGTTGTGTTTCAGGGCGATACCATGAGCCCTCTCCTCTTTTGCCTCACATTATTGCCACTATCTCTCGCAGTTCGCCATTCCGAAGGGTACCTCTGCGGCAAACCTGGAAATCGAAAGCATAAGGTAACTCATGTATTTTACATGGATGATCTTGAGCTCTATGCTAGAAATCAAGAGAAACTACATCTAGCTCTAAAAATTGTCACAGAGTACACTCAAGAGATTGGAGTGAAGTATGGGTTAGAGAAATGCGCCAAGGTTAATTTGAAGAAAGGAAAACTTAACGGCATCCCCGAAGATCCTGAACTCGTTGACAGAAGCGCTATTCGACACCTTTGCGCTGGAGAGACCTATACATACCTGAGCGTGCCACAAAGCCGCATTCAGGACGTAACATCTATAAAGGATACTCTCCGATGCAGATATAAACGTCTCCCCCGACAGATATGGTCTTCCCAACTGTCGGCGAGGAACAAAGTATCTGCAACGAACATGCTTGCCGTCCCAGTAGTACTCTATTCATTTGGAGTAGTTCCATGGACGAAGGACGAGCTCAGATCCCTCGATATCGGGTCCTGAAAGGTTATGCACATGAACAAAAGCATGAACCTTAAGTCTTCTGTTCCACGACTTTACATCTCACGCCGTCAAGGTGGTCGTGGAATATTGAATCTTGAATGTCTTCACAACAGGATTATTCTGGATACAGCACATATAGTCGCAAATGGACAAGATCCTCTTTTTAAAATGGTCAGAAAACACGAAGAAGTAGGCAAAGGGGCGTTTCTTTACAAAGCAGCAGAAGAGGCTGCTGAAACACTCGGCCTTGACTTCATTATCAGGGGTGAGCGAAATGCATCAAATCTTATCCATCTTGAATACTCACTCCTAAAGGCCCGGATTAAGGAAGCACAGGAGAAAAACTTCCGCGAAGAGCCCCTCGACAAGAAGATGCACGGCATCTTTCACAGAAATGTGGAAGATCAGTCGATGTCGTATGAGCTGACGTTTGCTTTCCTTAGATCACCCGGATTGAAGTCGGGCACAGAGGGCTTCATTTTGGCATGTCAATATGGTGTCATTTCCACTCTAGCATACCGTCGCCACATTTTGAGCCAAGATATTCCCGATGATAGCTGCAGAGCGTGTCATGAACACCCCGAGCATCTAGGACACATACTATCTAGTTGTCCAGCTCATGCGGGAACCACCTACATCCAAAGGCACAATGCGGCACTGAGAGTGCTTTATTACCATCTCTGTCACTCTTACGGCATTAGCCCAAATACCTCTGCGCTGAATGCCCCTAGAGAAATAGAGTCAATTGTCGAAAATGAGAAGTGCCGCATATATTGGAACTTCATATTCTTGACAATTGTTTCTGTTGCGCACTCGAGGCCTGACATGGTTCTTCTTGACTTCGAGAAACGAACCATGTTCGTTATCGAATTTTCGGCACCAGCGGACAAAAACGTCACAGCGAAGGAGAAAGAAAAGAAGGAGAGGTATAAAGACCTTATGAGGGAGTTGCGACGGTTATATCCGGAATATTCTGTTAAGCTAATCGTCCTGATCATTGGCGCTCTTGGAGGTGCCAAGGTTTCACTTGTTAATAGCCTGAAAAGCATCCCTGCGTGTCAACAAAATGCTGAGACACTTGCAGGGAGAATGCAGAAGGCAGTCGTCCTTAAGTCGCTCCATGTCCTAAGGGTGCACGAGACTTTCGCCGGAT
>CAKNXH010062469.1:32620-65426 GCA_932178445.1 Andricus quercusramuli
CAAACGTGTACTTTTAACGTAGGTTTAGGAATATTTTCTCAATTATTTTTTAAAGCTTCACCCACAGGTGACCTCCGGAGTTGCCGCCTAGCGTAGACCCAGCCCCTCTCACACTCACAGGTGTAAACGGAGTTGCCGCTTAGCTGAGACCCAGCCTGCTACACCTGTTCCGAGCCACGTTGTTTATAAATCTCTCTCCACACAGGCTCGATTCTTCGAACAATCCTGTTGTTTAGGACAGATGTAGAGATTTTTTACAGTGCGTTCAAACAAGGTATTTGCCTGTAATTCTCCGGGTTGGACAAGTTGCCTTTTTTCGGTAGGACTGCGGAGTGGACGTTTCCGACTTTAAATACGAGGTGAATATGCGGACCAGATGTTGATGTGTAGAAGTGTACTTCTTCCACCAGAACTTCTTAATACCATCTGGTCCTGAAGCGGAAAAGTTCTTAGTGCCCCTGAGTGCTTTTTCACCTCTTTGGCTGTGATTGTTGGACATTCCTCCTCAGATGTTATGAGGTTGTCGCGAAATTCTGGAATTTTGACAGAAACAGAGAGATCGCGGAGACGCGCGATGGGTCAGCGAGAAACCGTTTGATTCTTCCTGATTGCTCTCTCCCTCTTCTCTATTCTCCTCCTGTCGTCAGATAACACTTGTATTTGGTCAACAATATGCCGCTTGCTTGTTAGCAGCTTTGATTTGTTGTTCAGCGTGTGATTGTAGATCCTCAGTTCTTGGGCAAACTTTGGATCCCTTACCGTGAACGGTCTACAAGATGTTATGTATTCAATCACACAGTAAACACAGGACCCATTATGTCTTACCCATAAAATCTTCTTTACAGTTGATGCAAGCGCCTTTTGGTCTTATGATCCATCGGCGATTGTAGCTTTCGATTCAAATCAGCTAAAGATCTAGCAGCACCATAAACTGAACAATTGATGGTCCAGAGGTCAGATCCTTGCGAGACATGTTCACGAACAGAGGCATCCTTTTCAGCCATCTTTTCAGTCATCTTTGTCCTGAAACCGAGATCGTCTCTCAGAAGGTGCCTGCTTTCCGCGATTTGTCCTAATATCGCTTCTCCATCTTCATCTGCAGCTTGTTAAAGCAGCGTTTGTGGAAGCACTCCGCGTAGATATCCATTTTTTCAGAGGTAGACACGTTGATTTTTCAATGACTGAATCGAAACGTGCTGAAGCTCCTGGGTTCTCTTGGCACCACAGAGTGTGCATACGTGCTATAAAACCTTCGCGAATAGGCATAGTGCTGGCATCGTAGCAGTCTAGCAAGTCATCTTTAAGTTCATTCGTTCACTCGTTCGATCGTTTTGAACCACATCTACAACTTTTTTGTGGTTTGGTGGTGTCATTGTTGTTCCCACAAGCAGCTACGGAAAGGGGTGATACACCTTTTTAGAGCCCCGCGCGCAAGGACAAGGCTGCATACTCTGAGAGGTCGCCCGGTGCCTCAGGTGCCATTCGTCTTGCGGCGCGGTTGCTACGTCTCCACTGAGGGGTTATTCCTTTGGTAAAGGCAAATCACTTCGTCTGTTCCGCAGTTATACCTCTCACTCCGTCAAGGCGGACGTGGACATTTGGATCTCAAATGTCTCCATAACCGAATTTCCCTGAGTACAACTAACAAAGTTGCAAATGGCAGAGATCCTATCCTAAAAATGGTCAGGAAACACGAAATAATTGGCGAGGAAGCATTCTTTTACAAAGCCGCGGATCAGGCGGCCAAAGCCCTTGGACTGAATTCTATCATCAGAATTGAGGAAAGAGCATGACTCTTTCATGGCTCTTTCTTGTCACAAAATTTTGTGTTCATAAAGGCGATAAAGATACATACATGCATACAACTCCACACCAATTGAAGATGAAGGTTCTACTCTTTTTTAATTTTTTTAGAATTTTGCCGCGTTAAATTTTTCCTATGGATATTCCACTCTAAAAAGTAATGTAGAACGATTTCTATCAATTGTTTGAGGAATATTTCTCGGCCGCCTAGTAATAATTTCTAGCAAATTTGAAATGTACATCATGATCGCTAAATAAACCGCCTTACTAAAGGAACGTTCCCTACCTAGTCAAACCGGTAAGAAACTTCCATACACGCCTGGACTTTTAACACAACAGTATACAATATTGAAAGCTTACTTCAAGGCGGGCTCTGCGAAGGCGTCTGCGAAGAACATTCCGGGTCTCTGTTCTTATGGATATTATAAACATACCGTTAGAAGGAATGCAAGAAATGCAGTCCCGTTGCAGTAAAATCGGCATTAAGTGCTTAGTAGATTTTGAAACAGAAATCCGCTAATTCCTGACGAATATTGAAAATGGCTGAAGTTCTCTATCTCAAGAACCTTTTTGCATCTACGCTTGAATGCGCTTAAATTCGATCATATAAAAAAATAGAAGTATGGAATTTGAAACCTTTTTCTTACTCCAACTGGAAGAAGAAAATTCTTCAATAAATAATTCTGTCGATGAAGGTCTAAATTTCTTTTTTTCAACTTTTTACGAATCATGGCAGACTTGAAAAATTGTGGAAAATATTGCAAAGCAAATTCAATGAACTAACAAAACTAAAAAATTAGTTATTTAAGATCGAATTGTTGATAATTAAACAAATTGCATGATTGGCGCAAAGAACCAATTTGAAGTTTGATTTCAAACATCGCAAACTTCACATACCGTATAGTTCATCAGCTTCTGGTGCTATCAGGTCTCCATTCATGAAATAAATTCTTAAACATGCAAGTTGAAATGTTAGTTCAATTACAATGCGTCCTTCTTAGATGAATGCTTTTTATTGAAGTCTAGTAAAAGCAAGTTAAATCCTAATTGCACTCTCAAAGCCTGAAATGATCAAATAATTTTGTAGGTAAATATTCTCTTTCTGTGACGGTAAGTTGTTTTTTATACCTCAAAGGTATCAACGTTGTTCTTTAAGTACTGATAAGTAATCAATAAATTTTTCATACTATATAACTCAATGCAGAGTTAAATCCATATAAACAACAAAACGCTTCTATTTCTGGAAAATTATTATTGCGCCAGGAGAATATGTGTAATGTTCATTCGTCTCATTCAGGTGTCATTTTTTTCTAATTGATTTCACTGGTTCAGAATATGAACATTCAACACATAAACAGGTTATATGATCGATCATAAAGCTAAAGTAAGCTAAAACCTGATAGTAGAAGAAAGATGTGAAAGGGGTGGAGACGACTGAATTGGCAAGCGAGGTAGAGAAACTTGAAGACTAGGCGAAGCGTGCAGAGACTTTGGGTCAGGGGATTTAAAACCGGCTTCACGGTGTTTCTCAACTCTGCGCTAGCACAATGCCTCGAATATATGCGGCCTCGTATCATGAATATTTAGCGTACAAACCTAGATGGTTATGGATCGGTATGAGTAGTCGCACACTATGCAAAGCGGATTAGACTAGCTTGATAGGTTTGTAGTACCACATTAGGTTAGTAATTCTGCACTGTAAAAACACATTTAGAGTGCATTATGAATTTCTCAAGAACCAGAAAATTCGATTAACACATTATACAAAAAGCTAGCAAAATAAGGCACACCTCTAAATCTCTTGTAAAATTATCGCTAAGTCTTCTTTAACATTGTTTCAATAATTGAGTGTCAAATACGATAACAATAAGTTGAAATTGGCTATTTTTTGTCCCTTCAACAATTTTTGCGTGAAGTTATTTGAAAGTGAGGATAATTGAAGCAAATATTGTATACATGATAATCAAAAAAGTGAAACATTTCGTATCCAATGAAAAAGTTTCCAAGTTTTGTTTATACATATCACGTACTTTTATAGTATATAATTCAAATATCCAACCTTTCGTTGGGCCTGGCACAGGATTTAAATGTTCAATTTGTCGTTCTTTCTTATCAGTGGCTGAAACAAACTTTAAACAATTAGTCAAAGTAGGCTACATGAGCATACGAAAAGGGTTTCGTGGCCTATTTACATATAGTATTTTAAATGTCTGACTTTCATATTTTTATTTCACTCTAGCACTCAAAGCACTTATTCCCCTTTGAAATCCAAATTGAGGCACTTAGACCCTTTTACTGCACCCACTTTTGGCATATTTGGTCCTTTTAGAGTGCCAGACTTTGGAATGTACTATTTCCTAATGGATTATCAAAATGTGGCACTTATGTCTTTTCAGAGTTTCAATCTTCAGCACTTACAGCCTTTTGGTGTGCGTAAGTTTAGAACTCATGACCATTTGGAGTGCCATACTTGAATGCCCATTTAAAACGCAAAAGTGTTGTCCTTTCAATGTGTCAAACTTGGCATGTATGCCCTTTTGGAGTGCCAAACTTTAGCAGTTATATTCGTTCGGTATTCAAAACTTTGGCACTTATGCTCTTTTGGAGTTCCCAACTTTAGCACTTATGCACTTTTTGATTGCCAAAAGTTGACATTTATGTTTAGAGTGTGCGTGCCCCGATCTAAAATTTGAAAGCTATGATTTTTGGTGTGATAAATTTTGGCACTTACGTCGGTTGCAAGTGCAAGACTTAGACATTGAGGCCCTCGCTTGTGCATTTTTGGAGTCAAGCTTTTTATTTGTTGCGGGAAAAATGTTCGATAAATGGACGGACACCCGACCGAAAGTATAAGGGATTAAGACCGCGGCTACGAAACCACAAGAATAATACCAATTTATTTATACGTCATATTTATTGTTACAATCATAGTTTCAAATTTGTCAATCCAATTTTGAATCCGAAAGATATTTTGAACGTGATAAAAAAAGTAGCTTTTTCGAAAAAATTGTTAAAAAAATGGAAAAATATCTAAATTTATATTCTTATCAGATACTAATCACAAGGACAATTACTTTAACCAAATATTTTTTGTACAGTTGCAGCTTCCTTTTAAGGTCTTGATACCTCTTCACCTTTTCCTTAACCTGAGCAGTGATGTTGTAGTCGGCCGAAGCCGAGAATTCCATCAAGAATATAGTTCGTTTCTCGCAGTCTTGGAGAACGATGTCAGGCCTCAAGTGTACAACGGAGACTGCTGTCCGAAAATCGTAGTTCCAGAAAATTTGGCAATCTCTTTGTGGACAATTGACTCTATCTCCCTCGCATGGTTTGGTAGGGCAGGGTCGCGGCCAACACTGTAAGAGCGACAACGATGGTAATAAAGCAATCATGGGGCTGAATTGTCTCTGTAGCAATACGTCTTTCCCGCGTGAATGGGATACCTCGATAGTATGTGTTCTAAGTATCCAGCGTGTGCATGACACGCTCTGTACCTATCGCTGGGAAATTCTTGACATAAAATGCGGTCTTGGTATACTAAGATGGAAATGACACTTTCCCACGAAAAAGACTTATTTCCTACATTTCTGCGGAAGTTTCCGTGCATTTCCTTGTCGAGGAGCAGTTGGCGGAATTTTTCATCCTCTGCTTTCTTTTCTCCAGCTTTCAGGCCAAGTGTCTAGGCCGCCTGCTCCGCGACTTTTTGAGGAGACGCTTATTTGCCAATAATCTCGTGTTTTCTGACAATTTTCAGGGGAGGGTCCCTGACATTTGCAACAATATAACCTGTACGTAGAACAATTCGGTCATGAAGACATTGGAGTTTTAGAAGTCAGCGTCCGCGTTGACGGCGTGAGATATATATACACGGAAAAAATAAGTTGTCGACACTTTGCTTGACGAGTCACCCATTCTAGGATGGGCTACGTTTTTTTAGGGTCTCATCTAATCTTCATTGAAAAACCGCCGACTTTATCGAAAAAGTGAAAAAAGTCCAAGAATTATTGGAGCACAATCTATGAACATCAGTTCTCGAATTTTTATTTCACAGATTGTGACAAAGTTTTAGACAAGCATTCAATTTTTTATAAAAATTCCTCCGGATTCCAAAAGATTTTAAATACAATAACTCTCTAGCTTAGCAACGAATATTTGATACATAAGTTGTCGAAGAATTCGTTGACTCTCTTCTACATATCTATATATGCATACTGTACTTTCACGCTTGTGTTAACACGTGGTGACGCTCATGTGAAGTGGTGTATGTATAAGTCTCAATGGAGTCGCGGTAACCGGCAATGAACAAATGAGCGCGGAAATAAATTTGCCTCTTCACTGGGAATTTATGCAAAATATTCAAGTGTTAGCTTAGCCGTGGTGTCTAGTTGTTAGAGATAAGTTGCGTTCGATGCGCCATTGACGTAAGTGTTAGGTACTCCGAATCCCGCAACAAAACTTATTTCGATTCCTCAAAGGGTAAAAAGCGCGCGATCCAATAAATTTAAATATATATATATATATATATATATATATATATATATATATATATATTGTAAGCCAAATTACAAATGTTCCGTGTGCACAACGGTCAAACATGTCCTGGCCAGGGGGTGACCCAGGCTGGAAACTTGCCTACTAGAAATATAAAAGGCTACCAGTTACCTGCCCAGTTTTCGTAGTTTACCATTTACCGGAATCAACCGAGTTCGTGGGCTACACTTTTTCTGCCCGCAAACAACCCACGAAGCCCGTTTTCTTTTATACTCAGGCGCCAGATAGGTATAACCCTATCCGAGCCCCGTAGGATCCGGCTAATCTGTACTGGCAGGTCGGCCAGCTCGTCTCACCCGCATGAGAGAGGGAGCGGGATCGTTGGAGTGAGAGCGAGATATTATGCTTTCTTAAAGTCAATCATATATGGCCTTCGAAACTTCTAATTTAACAATTTCACCTTTATTTAATATTTCAGCACAAAAATTATAACTAACCTAACCTCAAATTTAACATCGTCTAGCTAACTGGCACTATTGTGCGACCTCGAAACTCTTATTTAGGATTCATTCCTCGATTACTTCTGACTCCCGTTTAACCTAGATAATTTCCTATTTTACAAAAGGTTAAATCCCCGAGAATAATTTTCTTCAAACTCGATAATTTACTATATTACATAATGCTAAATTCCCACGAAAACTCCCCGGGCGATCCCCAGCGAAACTCCCAGCACTCTACAATGGCCGTCGGGGACACCCAAACTAGGCACGACGCCGATCGGCGTCCATTCCGCGTGCCCACGCTCCAAGACTTTGAAGGACGCTCGCCTCAACTTTTCCAGGCGTCGGGTTACTGAGCCGAGCGTGTCTCGTCTTGGTGAGCGTCGAAGGGGTCCCAGACGGTCCCCGTAAACAATGTCACACTCAAATATTCACTGTAATCTAACCTTAGAGACACAAGCACCACGCATAGGCACCCGGTGCCAGAGCCGGAAACACTTTACAGATGCAGTAAGAAACTCCACTGACCTTTTAGCCATCCGGCTAGTTCACGTTTTCCGTTGTGATCCATTTGTAAATTTATTTTTCAAAAAATTCAGTCTGGTATATTCAAAATCCTCTTTCCTTTCTCCGGGTGTACCGGGGCACCGTCGAGCCAAAGCAAAAAGTGACACGAGAAGCGTGCTTCCCTAAGCTTCCTCCCGTGGCTTTCCTTCCGACCCGCGCCTTCTGTGTATCGAAGCTGTTGATTGGTTGCTTGCAGTAGAAATGGCTTGCTCGTTAATCTCGACCAATGGGTGCCGTCATACCAACGCTGCTTGCTTATTGGTTCCGTCGGCCGGGCTGCTTGTCTCCCCATTGGTCTTCACCATCCTAGTTACAACATGGCCGTCTTCTAGTTCCCTCAACACGGCTGCCTTTTCTTAGTCTTAAAATGGCCGCCTAGCAACTACCCTAACATACAGGGTCCTCTAGCCACGTAGTACAACAGGGTTGGTTCGTTGTACTACGTGCTGCCTCCCACGTTACGAGTGATGTTTAACGGTGTGGCAGGGCGGGGTTGGCTGGCTCCACTTTGTAATACCTTCGGTGCTGCGCGAGTGGAGCCTAATAGTGTTGCTTGGCAGGGTTGGATCAGGTTGACCCGACGATCGCCTTGGTACGATCGCCGTGCCGGCTCCATGGTTTACGATCGGTTGTCACTGCTCTGAATCGTTTGCTCGTTCCTAACGAGCTGTCAGCCGGTGTTCCGCTCTGACACCGACCCGATACATATTTTTGTCGGAACTACTCAGTGATCACTGAGTATAATTACTACATAGCCGAAGAGAATGGCAAGGAAACAGGCCAAAATTAAATTATTATTAACCATTGTTGCATACAACCATTAAATATCGGTAAGTATAACTCTATTATAGGCCTGTTGTCCTGGCTGGGCGGTGAGTTCACTTCAAAAATTATCTTAAGCAAGCCGTCCTTTCCTTCCCTTCGGAGGTTAGGTACGGCTTCGGCGAAACCCCGGAAAGTTGCCTTACATCTTTCCGAGTTTTCTCCAAAACTCCGTGACACCTCCCCTGGGCCTAGCCGAAGCCTACCCGCTGTATTTACATGCGCTGTGGTCGCCTCTCTACCACCCTGCTAGGGTTCCCAGCTCGTATCTCGGCGTATTCCCTCCTCATTGTCTCAAGAGAAGAGGAAAACTTTTATTTATACCTGTCCCTTCTTGGGCTCTCATACCGGGTTCTCCCGATCGCGTGGCTCTTGCTTCTGGTCTCTTAAATCTGCCCTAGTAACCTTGGTCATCCGCTCTATCATCACCTTCGTCTGATTCGCAAGTTACCTATATTAATTGTGGGCACTCGTAAATAAAAAAAGGCGATTTGGTACTACTCTATTTATTAGTTACCTGCCCCATACCGGGGTACATGAGATCGAACTAACAGGGAGCAAGAGCATTCGAGAACCAAACAACTCGTAACTCAAAAAAAACTGGAGACTAATTTTTTTGTTTATTTTTGTATTTATATTTCTGGTGAACGAGAGTATTCTGAAGAGAAAGGATTACGGAAGTTCGTGACCGTGGGCGGTCATAAGCGAAGTACGGATGAGATTGCCGCCTGCGAAATCCCCACGTACGCAAGATGCTGTGAAATGCTGGTGGTGGCGACATCTATTCAGCATGGAGAAGGTGGATTTCCTGTGAACTTTTCAGGGTCTTGGCCTACAGTGGTTACGTGCTAAATACATCCGCAATGCGTTGACATCAATGTAATTCCTTGAAAAATTTGATCTTTGGTAGAATGGAAAACGTTATTTTCTTTGCTTAATCACTCTGCGCGACTTTTTTTTAGAAAAGTGTGATTTTTTTTAAAACGCGAATCTTTATTTTTCGTGCTTAATCACGTTGTGCGGCTTTCTACCACCTTAGGATATGTTACCTGCTGCTACCTGATGGCCAGCAACTTTGACTTTCTGAGTGTGTGATGATGCAGCCGTAGTTCGCGCACAAAATTTCTGCCAGATGTTATGTACTGTCTTTCTCAGCCTATCTTTATGCTAAGTTGATGCATGCGTCTTTTAGTCTTATGATCAGCCGTTGGTTTTGTTTCATGATTTACATCCGCCAAACTTCTCGCTGCATCAAACACACCTCAAATTCTCTTGGTCCTAAAGCATCATTCTTCATTAATTGGATGTCTCTCTGGGGTTGGTCACCTTGTTGCCTCTCTTCCTCTGTTTCTGACTTGTTCTAGCTGAGGCGAAGTAGACGCTTTGGCAGTATAATTCCTGTTTTGGAGGTTATCGGCATATTTTCGCAGTAGTTGATGCGAAAAATGCAAGATCTATGGGTGTTTCTCGCATCACAAGGCATGCAGTCGCGCCATCTAACATTTTCGCTTAGTGGCCATACTAGTATCATAGCACCAGGTAGCACTCCAGCAGGTGGTCTTAGTCAATCCGTCCACTCAAGAATATTGCAATTTTGCCTCGAACGTTATCCGTCCCATTGTTCGACCCTGCGCGTTTTTTTTTTTTTTTTTGACTTGCACTTAAAACTATGTTCGGTGTTATCATTATTGTCCCCACGAGCAGCTGGGGAAAGATTTCATCCACCCTTGCAGAGCCCCGCATGCGAGGGTAAGGCTATTATTTACTCTGTGAGAGATCGACGGGTTTCACAGAGGCACCGGTTGAGACGCCACTCGCTGGTACCATGCAGCCTTCGGCACGGTTGCTTACGCCTCAGGCTGGGTGGTTTTTCGGTGGTTTTTCTTCGGTTTTCCTTGTATTCAAGGCTGGAAATAGTACATTGTGTAACGAGTGGGGTATAGTTGCATATTGCGCACGCGGGCACCGTTGGCGCACGAGCGTAGCGAGTGCATCATGAGCGCCCATGTGGCGGAATATGCAACTATACCACACGAGTTGCACACACTATTTTTCATCACGAATGTGAGGAATATGCATTCTTCGTATTTTATCCGCACGAGCGAAGCAAGTGCAGAATATCGTCGATGGGGGCCTGGTGGGGGGGTTCGGGGGGTTCGGGGGGCGGAACCCCCCGAGAGGAAAAACACCCCAATCAAAAAGATAATTTCAGGTGCCCATGGAGAATTGGCCGTGTTTTCGCGAAAAAAACGCAACTAACCTGAAACCTGCTGTGGGCATATTTAAGCATGATATTTAGATCTAATACGTTTTTATTTGATTATACATATAATCAATATCAATATTCATATTAATTATATCAATATTATTTGTCATTTTTTTATACTTACTTCTTGTATCCACGACACAAAACAAACTGTTGTTAACATTTTGAAGATGATAACGTTGAAGTTAGTAGAAGGTTAGTTGCGTTTGTTTCGTGAAAACACGGCGAAGCGTGTGATTTTCTTACTAAAACACGGTGGAGAGTGCAATATTTCTTCTGAAGCACGGAGCAGCGTGCGATCATTGTAGAACGCACGCTGTTCGCACGGCATGCGCAATATGCCACAATGCGCACGGAAAACAGATGTGAAATATGGCATATTCCGTGCATGCGTGATGAAAAAGTAATTTTTTTATCATTCTTCCACTTATTGTGAGTTCATATACCTTTGTGTCCCTATGAGGTATATGTCAATCCATGCTGGGTCATTTCAGCATTATCGATTTTGATCTGATAATGTTTAGAGGTACAACATTCACCCTTACCCTGCGACCGAGGGGGTAGAGTGCAAACATGTGACAGGAAATAGAAAGAGTTGCTCGCAGTTACTTTTCACACAATGAAGCGCAATGTCGTTCGAAATGTTTGAAGAATATTCAGAATTCTTCGAAATGTTATTAATCTTCAGAAATATTTTTAAATCGTTGAAATTATTGGAAAAGTTTTGAAATTCTTAAAAAAATTTGGAAACCTTTGGAAATCTGATAAGGTGTTTTGGAATCCTTTGAAATCTTTTCAAATATTTATAATCTTTGAACTCTTTGAAATTTTCCAAATATTCTTGTAGTTTGTCACAATTTTTTACATTTTTTAAATAAAATTGAAATTTACATGAATAATTCTACTAGAAACTGTCTTTCAAAATTTTTCTGAAATCACATTTCTTATTCTCTAGACATATCAGATTTTTATATGAATTTTTATCAGCAAAAAGTCGTGGTGCAGTGTAAAAAATAATTATTTGGGAAGACTGTTCTATTTTACTGAAATAATGAAAATAAATATAACAATTATAAAAAAATAACTTTCTGAGAAACAACTAATTACATTTTCAGACTTTCTCGGACCATTTGCAAATTCACTCTCTTTCCAGAATTTCCTGGTCTGTACAAACTCGGATTTATGCCTCTGTCTCCTTTGAACATTCCTAAGCTATTTTGTACTTTTTGGTTGAAAATTGAGTAAAAATATGATATTCTGCAATTCGAAATATCCGTTTGTACAGGCTCTGAAGGAATTCCATGGATTTGTTGAATTCTTCTAAAACTAAGGTGATTTTTTTAATTTAAAAATTTTGACTACAATATTTGTTTCTGTACCCGCAGCCGAAACGACGTCGGTGCGATCAAGCACGAGGAGAGATAAGTTTGGAACAAGCAGTAATAGCGTTAGGTTCTGAAACTGCTTTTGATAGGAGCCTAGAACCGTTCCAAAAACGGACCTTTGTTTAGAAGATTTGGCCGTTTAAAATAATTTCAATTTCTTTAAGCAATTCTTTCATCCTCTGAATCTTGCAAAGTTATTATTTTCTGGAATTAGTGTCACACTTAATGAATGTTAGAATGATATTTTTTGTGAACGACAGTTTCTAATTACTTGAGCAATTGATATCACTTGCTCCTTTTCATAGGAATGATGGAGAAAATACTAGTTTTTTTCAAATCGCTCATACTGTCACTCTGTATTTTCTTTTATCGACAAAATCGATCTGGAAAAATTATTAGCCATAACTTTACTGAAAAAAACGGTATATAAAAAATATATTATTGTTCAAAAAAATAGGGTATAGGTTCTGAAAGAAACTGAATAATAAGTAAGAGGTTCAAAAGAGTAAAATTTTCTCCACATCTCCTTTGCAATATCGCAAGTGAATAATGATTAATTATTTAAATAATTGTTGAATACATCAAACCAAACAAAAATATACACTCAACAGTCGATAATTGTATCATTAATTCCGATAATGAGTGAATTTTCAAGATTTACTGGGGGAAATATTGTTTCAATGAATGAAAATTGTTGAAGTTATTGCCAAATATCGTTTACAAATATATATTGCTCTTTAAATCCATTGATTGTGTCATTAATTCCATAAAGTAAAATAATTCCTGAAATTCACCAACTGCATAATTTATCCCAAGAATATTAACTTTTAACGATTTACAGTCTTTAGCATGAATTTTACATGAAAATTATATTTTGGTCTTTTTGGGGCACTTTCTGGGCACAATACAAGTGGTTTGGGTAAGACAGAATTGAAATGTATCAGGTGAAAATTATTCGTTGAACAGCGTTGAGCAGGGAGCAGGGGTTAATGTTGACAGATTTGAAAACAAAGATCTATCATGGGAGTGTAATACGGTATTTCTGTTTGTGGAAAACGAGCAAATTGGAGGGATCGATCGCCAAAAATCGAAAGTAGAATTTTCAAAGGTATAAATTTGGAATACCCTATTACATCACATTTTGTTTATTTTTTACAGACACATATATATGGCCCTTTAACTCCGTTTCGCTCGAAAATTTGACGTGATGGTGCATTTTTATTGCCTGGTTCTTAATCAGCTTTCAAAATTCTAGCAACGGTGACCAGAAACATTCAGGAGACAAAAAGAAGGTAATTTTTGTAGAACAGTGTAATTCTACAATGCATTAAAGTTTATTTCAGTAGCAAAAATTGCTGCGACGGCAAATCTGATCGAAATCCTTGGAGCTAAACCGTCCAACAATTTTTATTTTTTTACATCAGTAACGGCTTTGAACAAGGAAAATTACTGCATTCAAAATGTATGCACGAATACGGAACTAGAAAGAGGAAGGCAATAGATTGCAATGAAATATAATTTAAATGAGAAAAAAGTACTGTTTATAAATATTATTTCGTATGTTGCGTTTGCATTATTATTATAGGCAGAAGAATCAACTTACAGAAAAAATATTCTCTCCTTTTCTTTCAGCGAGCATCGGGAAGTGATATTTCTCTTTTTGGTGTTCTACATTAACCCCAATGGAAAAGTGGCTTCAAGCGAAACTTATAAACCGCGCAATATACGGCTGTACCTGAGGATGTTTATGTCCGGTATGGGAAAATGAGGATTCTTTACATACATTCCTTATGGAGACTCCACAATCTCGCTCGAGACTTGCTTCTTGGAAATTCATATATTGCTGAATCGCTGAACCGCTGACCCGCTTGTATTTCAATGTTTCGTTGTTCCAATAAAACTGAAAAATAGGAGAATGAAAGAGCTTCTTTAGCGGCGTTGAATTTGAAAGTAAAAAGTATGCTGGGGACAAGCAAGGAAACGTTCGTTGACACGATCTGCCGGAAATAATGTCGCATCTGTTTTTTGACTTATAGAAATAACTTTTATTCCTATGACAATGCTTTTTCAGTCTTTTACTCGCTACAGCACCAGCGTCGTTGTTTCAACCTCATAGACAGCCTCTCATTCGTAAAACGGAAGAGAAAGATGATCGTTCATACTTTTTGCTGAATGGTATTCTTGACACTTCTGCCTGAATAATAAGTGAACGGAAGTATAAAAACTCTGACCTGTATTGTGTATACGTAGAATTTTATAAATGCAGCATATTCATATTCACATTGTTAGATTATTATTTTTTGGATCATCGAAATTCCTAGATCACGCGATTCCTTCGTCGCTAGTGATACATGCAACTTATTTTTATTGAAAATTATCATGAACTATTTAACTTAAATTTATCATCGAATTTTAATCACTAACTAATTACGATTTGCAGGTAAAACTGAAGTCAATTTTCATTCATGCATTTGTTTGTTGCACAATCCGGTGCATTCAGAAAAATATTACAGCTGAATACTCGGAACTTGTCCAGTGCAATGGTGCTTTGAATTACCGTAAGTTTCAAGTTTTTTAAATAAGTTATCTCAGCAACATACATAATATACCAGTAAATTGAAAACATACTTGAAGTGAGGATCCTGCTATCAATATTATGAACACTGGTTCTAACACTATTGCAGTAATAAAGTCACAGGATAAGCGAGAAATCTTACAAATCAGTCTGTGCTGAATCGTTCGCAAAGACGCTTGAAGTGTCTTTATGAAATTAGCCTGAACAAAAGGTCGTACAACAATGCGCTGTCATCCGATAACAGGTGTTTATTATTAGAAGAAGCATATTTTGGAAGTAGGTAAGTTGATAATGGAGATATTGATAAAAATATGTACTTCTGGCCTGCAAAACACTTGATTGATGGGGTTAATCCCGAGTTGAGTTAATCTTGAGTTGAATAATAATGCGTAGGTATAATGCAGAATTACGTTTACGCTGTATTTTTGTTGCATTTTTAACATACTTGATTCTCCGCATTGAAATTTTAATGTCCTTATACTCACCGGTTTCTTAATTTACTTATTTTTGCAACAATATATAACAAAATATAACGAAATCAGTAATCTCAAAAATATGATTCTCGATCTAAAAGAGAATTCCTCACGAAAAATCGCTATTGTTAATAATTATTGCATATATACAAAGGGAACATAAATAATTAATCAAATGTAAATGTTAACTTTTAGAAACAATTTATATCAGCGAATCCTTGTGCGTAGTGCGCAAATGCTGAAAAACTGTTGTCTTATCTAGAATACCTTACATTTTGTATTAGATTTGTAATTGGTAATTCAATTTTTTTTCTTTCAATTTTTTATCTCGTCGTTTAAAGCGATCATCAGACACGAAAAGTTATTAGCAGGAAATATATTTCGTTCTTTATAACAAATATATTAAACAAATATGCAACTGTGTAAATGTTTTTTACTTGAGTAAGTGTTTTTTTACGGTAAGTATGTTAATATTATTCCACCATTCATATTGTATGAAAAAAGTATACGGAAAACTTAACAATTATTATTGGTTATAACAAATAGATCAATCAAATAACACAAATGAAAATTTCTTCGTGAAAATAAAAAGTAATGTCTCTCATTAAAGATTCTTGAATGAATATTATAATAATTACAATGATTATAAGATTATTAATACATCATATTATGTAGATGCTACATCAAAGTTATAATCTTCATGAACGACTTGTTTAAAAATTCACAAATACCACATCACTGCGTGGAAAGACGGAGCAACATTTTTCGCCTTTGTTTAATATCACCCTGGTATTGGTATTGTTAAACGTAACATGAAGCACTTTAGCCAGAAAGAAAAACGTATACAATGAGAAATTACGTAATATGTGATATACCGGGTGGCGAAAAAGTATGTAAACCCCCAGAAATCTCAGCGGCTTGTTAAAAAAAACCATGGTCATACCCTAGGAAACTTTCAACGGGGAATCCAACCGTGAACTTGTATTTGACCTTGAACCTCATTTTCAAGGTAATTTTGAGGTCAGCTTTGTTTTTTGAAATGGGAACCCCTATTTTTTGTGCCAGGATCAAAAAAGGGCGGGAAATTTTTCGTTCGGGTAATTAGTGTGAGCGAGACACTCGCATGTGGAAAACCGTAAATTGTTTTCGACATGCGAGTGTCTCGCTCACTCTAATTCCTTTACGTTCACGCTCCTTAAGGAGCGAGAAAGACAGATAACCTATGTTCCACCGGGCCTGAGGCCAAATGAAGGCCAAAGTATGCTCTGATAGGGCCTCCTAGGAATCTCGCAGAATCAGTAGAAAGAAATTAACCAAAGTCATACCCTGGGTATCTTTCAACGAGGAATCCAACGGAGAACTTGGATTTGACCTTGAACTTCGTTTTAAAGGTCATTTTAGGGTCATAAAATTTCCCGCTCTTTTCAATTCCGGTACCGAAAATAGGGGTTTTCATTTCAAAAACAAAGGTAACCTCAAAATGACCTGGAAAATGAGGTTTAAGGTCGAATCCAAGGTCACCGTTGGATTCGCCGTCTAAAGTTATGTAGGGTATGACCTTGTTTTTTCTAACAAACCACAGAGTTTTCTAGAGGTTTCCATACTTTCGGCCACCCAGTATAATTTAAGATTAAATGTTGTATCAGAATTTTGCATGCAATTAATGAACGTCTAATGTACTTACAGTGAAAAATTACGATATAAAAGTTTAGTCCACATCCTTAATAAAAATATTTCTCCTGATGATTTCCCTAAAAATGGTAATTATGGGAATATTAATATTATTCAGTATGTTTTATTACCCCGAATATTGATTGAATGTACAAAAAAATTCCCCTATTATTGACCTACCTATACTCGTTTTTTAGTGATTTCTTTTGCTGCGATACTCCTTAATAGCGCCGTAATAATCGTGTAATAACGCTTAATAATGCGTAAAAGGGATTACTCCGTTTGGGTTTTGACAAACGAATTCCCCCTTGTCCAGAGAGAAAGCACTCTTTAAAATAATAAAATTTGTATTTCAAAACCATTCATCTGGTGTTAAAAAATTATTTGCAGCGAGTGAAGTTAGTTGCAAAAACGAAATAATAATGGAATCATAACACAGGCACACAAAAGATTGTCATGTGTGCTGAACTAGAGCACAATACCCATATGGGTCTTGGGTCGCTGGATCTGAATCTGAGGTCCGTTTAACTCTATCAGGTCTCAGTTCCTCCCTAACCTTAAAGAAAAGTTTGAAACTCATATAACCCATTTTCTGGTTGGAACATAACTCGTGATGACTGAAAGTCTTCGAAAAAAGGGTACGCTCTGTTTGAAATAATCAATTTTGAGGTGAGGCATAACTCGTGATTCATTTTTTCCGGTGGTACCGTGCTCTTTTATTCTCAAGAGATCTATGGAGAGGCTTTCTCTTAGTCTGACGTTTTATGCCTTTTCAACGTCTAACCATAGTTAACCATCATATTCATATTTCATCTTCCTTGATATCGATTTTCACCATATCAGCTACCATTTTCTGTGATCTGTGCTTTTGTGATTTCCCAGGAAATTTTTTAAAACTTGCACGAAACTAATCCATGTTGCCTTCAGTTTTAGATTTATTGACGTTATGGAATTCTCATCATTAAGCATTTTCTGAATTTTCAGTCCATTAGTTATCAGTCATTATACAAAATTTCATGTGGAGAAGGGGAAGTAATACTTTTTTCAGGTGAATTAGACGATTAGCGATGATGTTATTACAGCCGGAGTAAATTATGTGATCATTCACCATGTTTTCTGTTTTTAATGATAATATCAATCTCGACTACGCTATAAGCACAAAAAGCAAGTGTTTTCGTTAAGCCTGAATGCTGTCCTCCCGAGTAAAAATAATTAGTCTTGGCTAAGTCTTCATCAAAGACATATCCAAAAGATAGCTGAGAGGTTTCCGTAAGTCTCGCTCCTGGCTGCTAGCAAGACTTCATTTTTCGTTTTCAAGTTCAAATTTTCCGTCTTTTAGCCCAACTAAAGGACGCCGATAACAAAAGGCTCCAAAGACTTCCGAGGGTAATCAATAATCCGCTTTAAATTTCACAGAATGTTGCAATTATATATCTTTGTGGTATTTATCACATCCTCATCATAATAAGAAGGTATTGATTTTCTATGTACCAATCATTTCGTTTAACTGCAATACATAATTATGTTCTTTGGATCGTGAATCTAAAAATGTTATCCGTTTTTTCCAATCGCCAACAGTTCACTAGATACTTGTAGAAAAAGACAGTTTTAATCTTTTTACAGAAAATGTTATATGCCGGTAGTTCTCGAGACTGACGGGTTAAAAATTTTAAATTAGCTAATCATTTATTGCAAAAGGACGAGTTTTATCGGTTGTGAAATTTTAATCCTAAGCAGATGTGAACTGTTTGGTCCACGCCTAGCTACCTGATTCCTGGAAAAGGCATGCCCTGCCGATGAGTTCCATAGTTTATAGAAGGAGGAGTACAATAGACAATAAAATTCACAATTGAAAACTTTTGTAATTTTGTCCCTATCAAATATTACAGCCATAAATTGGTAATATAATTTTCTTTAGAAAAAATTCTTTTTATTTATCAAGACTTAAACTTCTTGTCTTCAGACAAGTTCACCTAGACTGGTCTTAAGACTTATAATAAAACTTCGTGGTGAACCTTAGTCATTAATTCAAAACTCACATTTCTGACTCCGAAATTTCGCCCCTGGCCGCTAGCGCGATATAGCCGTGTCTCAGTCGACCCCAAGACGAGTCAAGACAAGAATTACTGTAAAACTAGTTCAATGTTACTGTATTGCTCTTCCAGCTCAGGTGAATGATTGTCCTCTTGGTATAGGAGCAAACATATCAGTATCAATCAATAAATTACCTCCACACATGAACTTGATAAATGTCTGGCTTCAATATATTCATCAAACCACTAATGTCATAACAATATCACATTGAAGTTTCCTTTCTTTCTAAGAAGTACTTTCTGACATTCTTCTCTCTATCTCTACAATACACTCCAGGTCCCATAAAAGCCGGTACGGTTTTGTAATTCCTAGAACTGTTGGCACACACATTTTCTAAGCGGGTAGGGTGAGAGACGTTTGCGACTCTCGCCTCGGGAGGTTCGCTGTGCGTTTATACTCAGTCAAGTATATTGCGCAATATTATGGATTCCAAATGGAAACGGTTTAGGCGGCCCTGACTGTTTACGTTCCTTGGGTATCGATTTAGTAACAAGACCAGTACGAGGCAACACCCTAAACTGTTATTGTATGGGACTTTGAGTGTACTTCGCATTCATTCTTTCTGAAAACAAATTTCTTTTTCTCAATACTGATGGGAGGTATTCTTCATCGTCCTTGGGTGATCCTAAGTCTCTTACAAGATCCTTCAATTCTTCTTGCGCAAACATTTTGGGAACCATCTTACTTTTATTGTATGGGGTGAAATCGTCATCAAGAGAGCTTATTTATTCTACTTCTGAACCATCGATAATCTCCGGATCTTCTATTGAACAGATGGAATAATGCTATTTTATATTCTATGCTCTCGTTGATTGGGAATGAACTTCCGATCGTGTCATCATAATTGCTCGTATCATCAGTCTTGAATGAGTTGGTGAGTCTCGTTACTGTTGCAACATTGACATAAGAAATGCTTTTCTTACCCTCCCCAGTAACCCCTGCCAAGTTAATCGTACAGGAATAGCAATCATTTTTCGTTAGTGGTTTTTCTCATAAAGTAGGCTTAGTGAATTTCAGGAATTTTCTAGTTCAATCGATATCCCAACGACTAACCATTATATGGTAACTAGAACATGTTTTGTGTGGAACCAATTTCTCATTTTGATTCATAACATGGAGACCAAAACATTAGTTTTAAATTATTTTCTACAAATATAGCGGAATATGTCAGGGTTCTTATCGCTGAAACCCAAAAGGGCTTGCATATGCTGCTTTTTTCTGAATATACTTGTGGGATGCCTCACGATCATTTCGAGCCCGAAAAGAAAAAAATCGCTTGGGCGATTTCATTGGCTCTAGTTGACTACGGTTTTTGGAAAATAACATTTCCTATGCATATCTGGTGGAAATCGCCAAATAATTAATTGAAGAAGACTTAATTTTGAGTATATATAAAAAAACATTGCTCTAGGTCTTATAGAAGCAAAATTATGGCCTTTTGAATATGACCCTTTTTTATGATATATTGTTTAACATCAATTTTTTCTCAAAAAAAAAAAGAAAAAATAATAATACTCTAGCTCTAATCGCATCGAAATAATGGCCTCCGGAAAATTACGCTTTTTATGGAATTTTGTTGAATTTTTTTTTTAATTTTTCTTTCTGGACGATGAGACATGAAACAAAGTTTGTATCATATTGTGTATCTTGTGCTTGAATTAGACGAAGACTTAATTAATTTACTTATGTATTGACCAATTTTTTCAACGATATTATGAAAATATGATTGTAAGCTTAAAATGAGTGGAGGCTATCATATAATAATTTTGGTTTTATTACAGTTAGAGCCTTTTTTTAGATCAATTCAAAATTAAGTCTTTCTCAAATAACTTACTGGCAACTTTCACCTAAAACGCTCAAGAAATGAGTTCTTTTGAACAACGAGATAGTTTATTTGTAGAATTGATGTTAAACAAAATTTCATAAAAAAGAGTCATATTCGAAAGACCATTATTTTGGTTCTATTAGAGCTAGAGCAATGTTTTTCTAGATCTACTCAAAATTAAGTCTTCTTTAAATAATTGTTCGGCCATTTTTACCAAATATGCATGGAAAATAAGTAATTTTCACAAAACTATATATATACATTTCATTCAAATTATTCGCTTAAAATCGATTTCTTAGACCATAACTCCTAAACTTTTAGAAATAGAACATTCGATTTTTTTTTTTTTTCATTTCACAGAAAATTTCAAGCAATTTAATTCTTGTTGAGGTGTTTGGGACATAGGATGATTTGGAATGAGGCAATTTTCAAAAAACTGATTTGTTCCCATTTTTTTCACCATTTTCAAAAATATTAAAGGGTTTCAGTTGTCGTAAGACTTTCAGAACTTGTAGCCCCTTTTTGAATACCAAACTGAATAGTTTGAGCCAATGAAATTCCACGTTCAACTTATTTTCATTAAAATATGTTGATTAACCTCTTCAAAAAAATCAAAAAAAGAGTTTCCTTAAAAAGGGCCAAAGTTTTTTTTTTCTTTTTAGGCTCAAAATGATCGTCGGCCATCCCCGAAGTATATTCAGAAATAAACCGGCATATGCAAGCCCTTTTGGGTTAAAGTTAGTCGAGGCACACCGTGCGTACATGTGAGATAATTCGTGCAGGTGAGTTTTTCGCCCTGGGCGTGATAACCCGCGGTTCGCCAGAAGGAAGCTTAAATGAAAATGGTTTGTTGCCTTCAAATTCACATTTATTATGATTTCTGGATGTACTAGGACTATTCTGATCTAGTTTTAAAAATTAGTTCACGTGGCCAATTCATTAAAAATAGGATTTGAATGAAAAAACATTATTTTACGATTATCAAAATGTTTCATTATATAAATATAATAATAAATGAGTAAGCGACTGTCCCTTCTCTAAATATTTTACATAATGTAATATAAAAAAAGGAAAAAGAAATTAAAAAAAAAAAAAAAAAATTAATAGATTTTTATCAAATACAATGCATGTTTTATTGAAAATAAGCTTCTATGAATCTATACATGCATACTATTATGGCTGCGCACAGCTGCAAGTAAATTCGTCTTGTAATTTTCGTTAAGTTTCGATACTCTATAATTTTTCCACTCTTGCTAAAGTGATGATGCACAGATTCTGTAGCTTGCTCTCCAAAAAATCCTAGGCTCATCTTATGTTTTGAACAAAATTGTGCTACCTGATAAAAAATCGTATGCAGTTTCGGTGTTACTGAAATTCCTGAAAGTTTATAACTTTTTTGAAATGCTTCCCAATGTTGTTCGAAATCTAGTCGTAATTGATGTGCAAAACAGCCGTCAACGACTGTTTTAGACTTTCGAAAAGTATCTACGTACGCCATACAACCTGCTAAACGTCCAAATGCTTTATCTTCACATATCTTCTGAAGTTTGTCAACATTGTTAAGTAATGCATTACATGCATTCCCTTCAAATGAAAACTGACCACCATTTGTGTAACTTCTTGCAACGTGACTTTCCTGCGCCCATTGTGAAGCAATATCAGGATACAGTTTATGCATGTTACTAGAATGGAAGCTTCTAATTTGTCCCCTAAGGGTTTACATTTTTCTTGTATCTCTTCCCCATTCCTTCACACACCCCCCACACACGTACTTGGTGGTGTGAGGGGAACCTACAGTTTAAGGTGGGTTCCGCACCACCAAGAGCAACAGATTCAAGTACTTAGAGAACCTTTTTCTCTAGAGGTACCGGTCCCACGATTCTCCGGAGATAAACAAATCCTTTGCTAGGCAAGTTTACACCGCATGGGCCGCCAAGGCTCTTCCAGAGTGCGAGGCGGAAATCGAACCCGCAAGCCGACAGAGTGGGTCCAAAGCAACAACCTGCTAAACGTCCAACTGCTTCATCTTCAGTCTTCACATAAATCCTTAAGTTTGTCAACATTGTTAAGTAATGCATTACATGCACTCACAGAAAAAACTGAAGTTAAATTTTGTTGCAGATAAAATGTTCAGCTGTTAAAGATTACATGCTATACGATGGAATAAAAACTTTCGTCTGCTACGTCCTTCGCAGCAATGGAAAAACGGGAAAGTATATACGTAAAAAGCTATACATAAATCAAGACACTAGATTTAGAAGAACTTTTTACTTACCTAATTGTTATTTTAAAAATAATTAGACTTTTATATATACTTTCTGCAACAGTCGGTATTGTAGCTTACGAACACAACCATAGCAGAAGATGCTTTTTGTTACTGACAAACAGCTGACAAATTATCCCGAGATGGTTTAAAAACCCAGAATTATTTCAATTTCGTGTAAAGTTTATTCGACAGGGTTAATTTTTGTTGCAGTGAAACTTTCGTCGGAAATCGATGTAAAGTTTATCTTCCGTTTTTTCTGTGCTTCCTTTGAATGAAAACTGACCCACCATGTATCAGGATACAGTTTATGCGTGTTGCTGTAAAGCGTATTAACGCAGCCTAACACGCAGTATTGGTAGAATACAAATATTACCCTCGATGGGCAGAAACTGTCTTTTGTTCTCATTAAAGTTGTCACCACCGTCTTGAAAATTGGAAAGTCACTAGCTTTGAATCGCTGAAGTGAAGTTAGCTGATGGTTGGTGTAACGGGCAAATCGGATAAGTGCGGCTTAATAAAGGCTGTTTTGCCGAATCGTTAGAATTGTCAATAGTTCAATATGACATTTACAAGGCCTTCAGGGTAAACAATGAGGATTACTCCCGAACGTAGGTAAGGGCAGAATAATACCCTAGATGTGCGGGTAAAGTTTACCCACATGGGGTAATTTTGTTTGCAGGTAATCTTTACCCCGAATTCCGGGTAAAGTTTACACTAAGTTTTTTCTGTGCAAAATATGCAGTTCTGGAGGAGAAATTATATCAAAAATTAATTGATCTTAATATGAACAAAACAGAGGTGGATTGACACAATTTTTGAAATATTTAATCTTTTTACATTCTCATCATAATGAGAAGGTATTGATTTTATGTGAAAAATGACTTCCGTGGATTCTATTAAATGTCGACGTTTTGAGACCCCCCGAGTCAGAAAAAATGGTTTTTACGTCGGTGTCTGTCTGTCTGTCGTTGTCGTCGTTGTCGTCGTCGTCTGTATATCGGATAACTTTCGAAAGACTAATCGGATTGGATTGTTCTTTGGCACACAGTTAGTTGGACAAAAAAGAGAGCTCTAGTTCGTTAACCAGCTATTTTCGATGAAAACTCAAAAAGTTAATACATTTTCAAAAAAATTTTAGACCATTTTTTTCCAAATTAAGAAATTCCATAGACGGCTCTCCATAGTACTCGGAAATTCAAAGAATTTATCCCTAGGACTTTTTTCGATAAAATTAAAATTGTCAGAGTTATGGCATTTTCAAAATCCCCCCAAAAAAAACGAAAATTTACATTTTGAGCCAAACAAAGCACAATATGAAAAAAAGTCTAGAGACGAAAAACGTTACATTTTGGAAGCTCTACAAGAATATCATGACAAATTTTCGAATTTCCTTGAAAAAATCGAAAATTCAAATTTTGATCGCACAAAAAATAATGAATTATTACATTCTCATCATAATGAGAAGGTATTGATTTTATGTGAAAAAGGACTTTGGTGGATTTCATTAAGTGTCGACGTTTTGAGACCCCCTGAGTCAGAAAAAATGGTTTTTACTTCGGAGTCTGTCTGTCTGTCGTTGTCGTCGTTGTCATCGTCGTCTGTATACCGGATAACTTTTGAAAGACTGATCGGATTGGATTCTGCTTTCTCACACAGTTTCAGGGTCCAAAAAGAAAGATCGAGTTCGTTAACCAGCTATTTCGGTTGAAAATTCAAAAGGTTAGAGCGTTTTCAAAAATTTTAGACCATTTTTCTCAACATTAAGGAATTCTATGGACGGCTATCCATAGTTCTCAAAAATTCAAACAATTTATTTCGATTGAAATTTTTCGATAAATTGAAAATCTACAGAGTTACAGCATTTTCAAAATCCAAAACAAGAAACGAAAATTAACATTTTCAGCCAAACAACGCACGATACTAAAAAATGTCAAGAAGAGAGAAAAGTTTCTTTTTGCACGTTCTTCAAGAGCATCATAACGACTTTCTGAATTTTCTTGAAAAATCGAAAATTCACATGTTTATTGCACGAAAAATAATTAAAAATCAAAAAATTTCAATTTTACGGTCAAACTATGCAAGATGAGACAAATCCAAACAAAGAAAAAAAAAGACTTTTTGGTTCCTTACCTAGAGGTAGGCCGGGAACTGGCAGATCGGAAAATAGGAACTTTCTATCTAATTCAACGCTGCTGAAGGTTGGTGACCTTCTCAGCATTAAACATCAAACAATTGCGACTCTCTCGGTTTCCATTCCTTGCACCCCCCCCCCCCCCCCACCTCCCCGTAATCTTAAGGTAAGAGTATTACGAGAAACTACGCACATAAAAAAACTAGATATTCTATGTGTATCAGAGACAAAGAAAAAGGGTTGCAAAAGTGGAAACATAGAGAACAGGGTGTTGAAAGGAGGTTTTGAAATATGGTCAGGAGTAGATAGCGAGTCACATTGTAGTCGATTTGATTATGAATCAAGAAGCAAGACAGCATCTCAAAGATCAAGGATCAAGAGATGTCAAAGACGCCTTCTGGGACACTTTAAAAATGATACAATAAGTACTTGCGATCAAGGTGAAAGAATCATTCTGCTAGGAGATGTAAACGGATGGGTCGGTGTCCAACTTCAGGGTACAGATACAGAAAGGGTGCGAAGTAAGTCTGGGGATCCAAGAAGAAAAAATTGTAACAGGGAAAAATTAGTCAGCTTGTTCTTAGAAAAGGGCATATTTCTTACAAATGCTTGGTTTAGACATAAACTGATCATGTCATGATTTTCTACATTCTGTTTATATTATTGTTACGTATTTTTTGTTTTCTACTGTTGAAAGTATTTTAAATTGTTATAAATATGTCAAATAACATTGATTTTAATGTTATTTAGATGAAAGAAAGTTATTTTCTTATTTGCTATCATATTCATATAATAAACAGATAATGATAATCGTAAAACGATATTTTGTTATTAAAATGCTTTTTTTTTTTTAAATTGGTCACGTGAACTGTTTTTAAAAGCTAGATCAGAATATTCCTACTACATCTAGAAATCATAGTAAATATGAATTTTAAGTTACAGTTTAGGAATTTTCAGTTACCGTAACTGAAAATTTCAAGGGGTTGAAAAAATGTTGTCGTTTCATTAATTTTAATATAAAATGTGTATTATATATTTGTCCTGAGAATATAAATAGAAGAAAAATACGAGTGAAGTTATTACAAACGACTTTCTTATGTATCTATGTTATAATAATACGTACACTCGTATCAAATATGTAATCAAAGCCCATCTTTTATGATTAGAAGTTTTCTTTTACATTTGATCAATTGAGTATATTATATAACATAAATATACCTATATGTAGTTATTTACATATAAAATTCGATCGTATATAGTCATACTATAATTTATATTTTTAAGACAAATATATGCTGCAAATTTATATTAAAATCAATGAACCAAACGATACTGTCTCTTTATATTACATGTTTTGAAAAATATACGCAAAATTTCTTTTTGTAACTAATCAAATAAGAAAAATTTCGTTTTGTTTTTTAAAATTGCTATAAAATTAACATCATGGTTTAGTAAAAAAAACAATTTCTAACTTGACGAAGAGGCAGATTAGGGGTTATCCACAAAATAGGAGATACTTTAGAGGGGGGGGGGGAGTATCAAAGTATCATTCTCCATGTTAAGTGTGAGGGGCCGTACTTAAATTAGGTAACGGATTATAGGCCCTTTCTGAGACCCCCCTCCCTCCTGTAACAAACTGCAACAAAATATTTCTACCCTCCCCCACTCTTTCTGTACGTAATTTTTATTTGCCAAAAATGTTTTACTAGATAGTGCTAGTAGAATTGGGCAGGCTCTTCAAATATCAGCATTTTAATCTTGTAATACTTTCAACATAGAATCTTTTATGAACGGAATACAACCGTATTTCAGATACAAATTTAGAATGTTCAAATTTATTAATTTATTTTAAGCAAAGAAATGTCTTTTCTACTATAAAATATGGATTTTTAATAAGACACTTGAATTTTCAACCTAAAAATATAAATACCCAACAAAAAGTGTCATAGTTTATATTTGAATCAAAAAACATGAAATTTATACAAAAAAAATAATAAAAAAAAAGACGAATTTTCTCTACAAAGAGTGGGTGCAAAAGTGGGTGCAAAAGTGGGTGCAAAAGTGGGTGCAGAAAGGGCAGTGAGTGCGGAGAGCAGGGGTAAAGGAAGAAGGGTGAGTGAAGGCAAGTGTGTAAAGTGTGGAAATAAGGTGTGAGAAAGGAAAGTTGAAACGTGCAAATTTTGTTTTGAGGTTAGGTGTAGAAAATAGTTGTCGGGCAAGGGGGGCAAGAGGTAGGCAAGCTAAGAGCGGGAAACAGCGAGGACTTTTTGGTAAGGTAGGTATGCCGACCATACCAAGTCCACAAACGGGCGATAGAGGGCAGGGAGAGAAAGAAGAAAGAGCGGACGAGGTTGTGAGCGCGGTTAGTGTGGAGAAGGGAGATTTTGACAGTAGCGATGAAGAGAAGTTCGAGACACCGACCAGGGTCGGATCAGCTGAGGGAAGGGGTGCAGGCACGAGCCAGAAACGCGGGAGACCTTCAAACTTACAGCGCCTCAACAGACTAGGTAGCACGGGCTCAAATAGGAGTCTGCATGAATGGCACAAAAAGGGGAACGTGACTAGCAGTGAAGGGGAAGATAAAAGGAAAAGAGAGGAAGGGGAAGAGGATTCTGAAAGGGACAAGGATAAAAAGAAAGTGAAGATTAGGCGAAAAACACCAGACAGAGATAGGGGGGATGGGGAGATGTTTGAGCAGCTAGCAGCCCTCATAAGAGGGTTTAGAGAGGAAACAAGGAAGAGTCTGGAAGATATTAATAGGCAGGGGAAAGAAGTTAGGGGGGAAGTGAGAAAAGTAAGAGAAAAGTGGGAAGAGTGGGATAAACTCTGGAAAGAGGAGAAAGACAAGGTATGGGGTAAACTAGAGGCCATAGAGAATAGACAGAGAGAGATTGACGAACAGACAAATAGGGAGATAAAACAACTGGAAGAACGGGTAAGTAAATTAGAAGTTAGGAATGAGCATATGGGGAAGGGAACAGAAAGTGCGGAAAAAGTAGAAGGGAGTGATAACGTGCAAAATGAGAATGAAAGAATGAAGAAGAGACTGAGTGAGATCGAAAGAAGATTGGAAGGGGAAGAAAGGGCGAAGAGAAAAAATAACATAGTAGTCAAGGGATTGAAAATAGAGAGTGAAACAGGGGAAATTGAAGACAAAAATCTGCTGAAAGATATTGGAATTCGGGTAAGGGTAGAAGGAGTTAAGAGATTAAGAATGATGAAGGAAGGAAAAGAAGGAATGTTTGTAGTAAAAGTAGGGAGTGAGGAGGAGAAAAAGAAAATTATGGAGAACAAAAAATTATTGAAAGGAAGAAGGGAGAGAATTGAAGAGGATTTGACTTGGAGGGAGAGGAAAAGTAGATGGCAAATAGAACAGAGAGCATGGATAGAGAGGAAAAAGGGATGCATGGTATGGATAGGGCGAGACAGACTATGGATAAATGGGGAGGAGTGGGTCTGGGACGAGGAAGTAGAAGAAATAAGGAAAAGGGGAAAAAGAGTTGAGAAAGGTAGAAGGAAGGAAGATACAAAAGAGGCTAGAGAGCAAACAGAGGGGTTTACAGAAAGCAAGGCGGAAGAGAAGTAAGGAGGACAGGGGAGGGAAGGGAGGAGAAAAAAGTGAAAATAGCTTTCTGGAATGTGTCAGGCTTGAAGAACAAGAATGAAGGTTTCTGGCGGGAGTTAGAAAAGTGGGATGTGATTATGATGAGTGAAACCTGGGCGGATGAGAAGGATTGGAAGGGGATGAAAAGGTTGTTACCTAAAGGGTATGTGTGGACAATGCAAGTAGCAAGAAAGGAACACGTTAAAGGTAGAGGAATGGGCGGCATGGTATCAGGGGTGAGAAAAGAATTGGCAGTAAAAGGGAAAACAGAGCAGGACAGGGAAGAAAAGGAGGGAACAATGGTAAGAAGGATTATAATAGGGAAAGTCAAAATAGCGGTAGTTTGTGTATATAGAAGAAGAGGGGAAGAGGAAGGTTGGAGAGTAATAAGGAGGTGGATGGAGGAAAAGAAGGAAGAATGGGTTTTGATAGGAGGTGACTTAAATGCCTGGACTGGCGAGCAAGGGGAAGGGACTTGGGATGAAGAAAAGGAGGCATATATAAGGAGCTCCAAACATAGGGAGATAGACCGGGAGGGGAGGAGGCTACTAGACATAATAGGAGAAACCGGATGGTTTATATGTAATGGCAACATAAAAGGAGATGAGAAAGGAGAGATTACATTTATAGGTAAGGGAGAAACAATAATAGACTACAACCTGGCGGAAGAAAGAATGAGTAATATGATATGCAGTATGAATGTAGGGAATGAGATAGGATCAGAACACTTCCCAGTAATAGCTACACTGAAAAGTGGCGTCCATAAGCGTGGCAGAGGGAGAAAGGAAAGAGGGGGGGAAAGGAATACGAAAATGGGAGTCTGGGGGGTAGATAAATCAAAAATGTTTGAACAGAAGATGGAAAAGGAGAATGTTAGATATGAAAAGGAGGAGGGAGTAGACTCGTTAATTAAAAGGTTGAAAGGGTCGATTGAGAAGGTGAAGGATGAGATAGGTACAAAAGAAGGAAGAAAAGAGGGAAAGAGAGGCTGGTGGGACGAGGAATGCAGGGAGAGTAAGGAGAGAATGAAAGAGTCTGTAAGAAAATGGAGGAAAGGAGAAATAGAGAAGGCGGAGTACAACAGGAGAAAAAGAGAACATGAGAAGATGCTGGAAGGGAAAAAGCAAAGGGGAAAGGAGAAATACAAGGAAGAAGTAGAAAAAGCAATCAAAGAAGGTAGGGTCTGGGATGTGATAAACAGAAAAAGAGGAGGAAGGAAGGGCGTGAATGAAGAAATAGAAATGGATGAATGGACGGATTATTTTAAGGGTCTGTTAGGGGGAGAACAAAATAGGATCAAAGGGGAAAATAGAAAGACAGTCCAGGGAGAAACGGAGGAAGCGAACGAAATAACAAGAGAAGAAGTAAATGAGGCGATAGATAGACTGAAAAGAAACAAGGCCACAGGAGAGGATGGTATGGAGAACGAAGCGATAAAGTATGGAGGAGAAGGGATTAGGGAAGTGATGTGGAGGATATGCAACAAGGTCTGGAAAGGAGAAGGGCGGCCGGAGGAGTGGATGACAGGACTGGTAGTACCGCTTGTTGAGAAAGGGGAGGGTAAGAAGGTAGAAGAGTACAGAGGGATCACTCTCATGCAAGGGGGCTATAAAATATACACAGAAATTCTAAGAAAAAGGTTAGAGAATTAGATAGAAGAGAAGCAAAGTATCCCACACAACCAGACGGGATTTAGAAAAGGGATGGGGACAATAGACAATATTTACGTACTTAACTACTTGGTTAATAGAAACTTAGGGAGAAAAAGAGGGAAATTAGTCGCTTTGTTTGTAGATTTCAAAGCAGCTTTTGACTCAGTGAATAGAAAAGTGCTATGGCAGGCAATGAAAGAGAGGGGAATAGAAGAAGGGCTGGTGGAGAGGATAAAGGAAATTTTTACTGAAACCAGGATTAGGGTGAAGATACGCGGGGAAAAAAGGGGAGGTTTTCTGGACAGGAAGAGGTCTAAGGCAAGGGTGCCCGTTGAGTCCACTACTTTTTAATTTGCTGCTGGCAGACCTAGAGGAGAAGCTAAAGGAGAAAGGGAAAGGGGGGACGATCCTGGGTAATAGCAAACTATACTCCCTAGCATACGCGGACGACGTAGTTCTAATAGCAGACGATGAGAAGGGGATGAACCTAATGATAAGAATTTTCGAAGAGTACGTGGGAACAAAAGAACTGACGGTGAACGTAGGGAAGACCAAGGTGATGTGCTTCAGAAATAGAAAGACCAAAATAGGTTACGTTTGGAAGATGAACGGACAAACAGTGGAAAGTGTGGAGGAGTTCTGTTACCTAGGTTTTTGGGTTTGAGTCAGGAGGGGGAAACGATTTGCAGGTGAGGAAAAGAATCGAAAGTGCGAGTAAAGTAATGGGCCAAGTATGGGGTATAGGAAAGAGAAGGTTCAAGGACGATTGGAGAATGAGGGTTTGGTTGTTTGATGCGTGGGTTTGGGCGGTGTTGTGTTATGGAGTGGAGGTTTGGGGATGGAAGGAACATAGGAAAGTGGAGAGCATGCATGAGAGATTTCTGAGATGGGTAATGGGAGTTAGTTGGAGTTGCCCAGGATACATGATAAGGGAAGAACTAGGAAGGGAAAAAATGGTAACTAGACGAATTAAGAGAGCCTGGAGGTTTGAAGAGAAGCTGAAAAGTGGAGAGGAGAGTAGAATAGCACAAGTATGCTTGGACGAAGTTCGGAACAAGGAGACGAGAGGCAATTGGGGAAATTCAAAATGGGAGGAAGAAAGGAAAAAAATGAGGAGTGTTTGTGATATACAGGAAGGGGTTCTGGATTGGCAGAACATTGAATTAGAGTTATTAGTAAGACAAGGAGAAGAGAGATGGAGGAAGATTATGGATTCGAAGTACAATAGATGGTATATGATGGTCAAAGGGGTGACGGAACCAGAATATTTGCAAAAGATGAAAAAGGAAGACAAATGGAATGGGGTGATACGGTTTAGAATGGGAGAAGGAGTGAGAGCTTGTAGATATTGGATGGATGAAGAGGACAATCTGTGCAGAGTATGTGGTTACGAAGTGGAGTCATGGGCACATGTGTTAGAGAGGTGTACAGGAGAGGAAGATGGACAGTTGAGTGTGGATGAATGTGTCAGATGGATTTTGGATGGTAATGGACAGGGAGTGATGTGGATGAAAAAACTGGAAGAAATAAGAGAAAGCAAGAGAGCAGGGCAGAGCCAAACGGGTAATCCTGTGTAAAGGAAAGTAACTTGTGAAAATTTGAAATGGTTAAATCGGTGAAACTGCATTTGATGGTAAAAGAAAACGGAAGCCCGGGAAGATCGCTCATTGTCTGTAGTCTAAGAGTAGTACTAATATGATTGTCATTATGTAAGGCGTTGGATTAGAAAATAAGTAGCGGTTAAGGTAGACTAAGGATGAAATGTAAATATATGTACAGGGAGCGGAGGCCCTCGAACTCGTAAAAGGGAGAGTTCAAATATACAGACTTCAGCAAAAAATTATGACTTCAGCGAAAAATTATTTTTCCACGAAACTGATGTATTTTTACACAACAAAAAGGAAATTTTAAACCAAGAAAATGATTTTTCTCCTACTAAAAAAGGAGAAATTTCAACTGAAAAAGATCAATCATAAAAAATAGAAATGTTACATTTTCAAATAAAAAATTAATTTCAAACAAAAAAAAAAGACTTTTCCACTAAACATTTAAATTTTCAACCAAAGACATAAGCCTTCAATCAAACAAATACATTTTTAACAATGTCGTTTAACTTTTACCCAAGTAGTTGAATTTTC
Source organism: Andricus quercusramuli (assembly GCA_932178445.1). NCBI lineage: Eukaryota > Metazoa > Arthropoda > Insecta > Hymenoptera > Cynipidae > Andricus > Andricus quercusramuli. Next base: position 64,884 of record CAKNXH010062469.1, read on the forward strand.
AATTTGAAAATAGTTATTTGTGATACAAGTGCGTAAAATAGGTGATTGTGTGCAAGTGTGCAACCACCGACTCATGCTTCGAACCGCAGGCGAATAATGCAATCATACGAGTTATCAATAACCTATGCGCACGTGTATCACACGCTATTTTTTGCAACGCACGTCCGAAAAAGTTTTCAGGAGGTAGTAACGAAAAATACTAATTCTATATTGCATAGAGTGGAGTAAAGAAATTACAAACAAACAAAAAAATTTTTCAATGTTTGAAAAATTTTTGAAAAAAATGTTCTGGAAGCGAAGTTTGTGCAAAAAAATGTTTTAAAAAAAATTTTGTGGAGAAAAATTTTTGAAAACAAAATTTGTGAAAAAAAAAATTTTTGAAAAAAAAAATTGTGAAAAAAAAATGTTGAAAAAGAAAAATGGCTGAAAAAATTTGTTTGGACAATAATTATTGAAAAAAAATGTTGGCGGTTATGCTTTTTCGTGGGGCCCCCCCCCCCCCGCAAGGTCGCAAGGTTCAGGCAAGCTTCCAGCAAATACGAA
>CAKNXH010062470.1:624-15551 GCA_932178445.1 Andricus quercusramuli
ATTTCAGTTAAATTTTCAATAAAACAGCAGAATTTTTAAGCAAAAAGTATGATTTTTCAACAAAATATGAGTTTTAAACAAAATGTTAATGTTCAACAAAAAGAGTTGAATTTTTGACTCAAAAAAACGAATTTTTAACAAAACAGTTGAATTTGAAAAAAGATGTCTGTTTAAGAAAATTGTTAAATATTTATCCAAATAATAATTTTCCAGTTTTTCAGTTAAAAAATTAATTTTAACAAAAAAAAAAGACTTCTACTAAACTGTTAAATTTTCAACCAATGCCATAAGCCTTCAATCAAAGAAAATTGTTTAACAATGTAGTTTAACTTTTATCCAAGTAGTTGAATTTTCAATTTAACAAGATTAATTTTCAACAAAATAGTTAAACTTCCAACTTAAGCAAAGAAGAATTATTTTTAACCAAAAAGTTGCATTTTCATAAAAAAAAACAGAAATTTCTACGAAAGCAGATATGAATTTTCAAATCCAAAAGATAAATTTTAAAAAAAGATTTCAATTTTCTATTCAAAAAGATTTTAGTTCACGATTTACGATCAAAATGTGAATTTTTAACCCAGAATTGAGTTTCAACAAAAAAATTTTATTTTATTTTTAAACACAATTTTTTGAAAAATAGTTGAATTTTTATTCAAAGAAGATTCCAGTTGACTTTCCAAGATCAAAATATGAATTTTTCACCAAAAAATATGTTTCGGGCAAAAATTCGACTTCTTAAAAAAAACTTGTCTTTCTAATTTCCAAATTCACCTGTTGAAAATTCTGCGATTTTGTTGAAAATTTAACCATTTTGTAGAAAATTTACTTTTTGGTTAAATTTAATATTTTGGTGTTGAAAAGAGAACTGACATATTTTTTTGGATGAAAATTGAACTATTAAACAAAAAATTTACTTTTTGTTGAAAATTTATATTTTGGTATTAAAAAATGAAGAGAAAACTTTTCTGGATGAAAGTTCAACATAAAAAAAAATTTTCCTTTTTTTATTAAAAATTCATCTGTTTTAGTACAAATTTCATCTTTCTTGGATGAAAATTCAACCATTCAGTAGAGAATTAAACTATTTTGTTAAAAATTCATTCCTTTTGGTTGAAAAATTGGTCTTTTTGGATAAAAAATTCAATTTTGTTCGTAGAAACTCATTTTTCGTTGAAAAAATTCATATTTTGATCTTGAAAAGTCAACTGGAATCTTTTCTGGGTGAAAATTCAACTACTTTTTGTATTTTTCTTTTCTTTTTAAATTAAAATTCATCTGTTTTTGCTTATTTGTTTCTCGCTCAGAGAAATTCCACCTTTTTTTGATGAAAATGCAAATATTGTGTAGAGATTTCAACAATTTTGTTAGAAAGTTATTCTTTTTTGGTAAAAATTCGTCTTTTTGGATTGAAAATTCAATTTTTTTTTTGTAGAAACTTATTTCTTGGTTGAAATCCATATTGTTGATCGTGAAAAGTCAACTAGAATCTTTTTTAACAGAAGATTCTACTATTTTTTTTATTTTATCTTTTTGATTTATAAACTCATCTGCTTTGGTTGAGATTTCTCTTTTTTATGAAAATGCAAATTTTTGGTTGAAAATTTACTATTTCCAATTTTCTTGCGAATAAAAGAAACAATTTTCTTGCCTAAGCTCCAAAGAAATAGAAAACATTAATTTTTTGCAAAGTTAAGGATTTTTTAACGCGTTTTCGGTAACTGAAGTTACCAGTGGGTCCTAAAGGATTAAGGCGCTTCAAACGAGTGGGTATTTAGAATAATACAAAATGTGACTACAAGCATGAATTGTTTGATGTAATATTTTTACTACATAATCTAAAGATTTATACATGAGCATGGCTGAATCCTTTTTTCGAAAAATGGTCTTCTTTTTTTTTGTTAATTGAAAATATGCTGAATTTTTGCCCCTGGAAACGAGCAAAGCGCAAGTGAGAGTGTACCCATGGTGAACCGAAAACAGGCGCTCACCTTTTCAAAGTGCGTTTCAATTAACAAAAAAAAACAACAAGATCATTTTTCGAAAAAAGGGCTCTGCTAATGGACATCTATATGCCTTCAGATTATGTGGTAAAAATATTACATCAAACGATTCATACTTGTAGCCATATTTCTTATTATTTTAAAACCCGACTAGTTTGAAGCACCTTAAGTCACTGCGCATAAAACCACGACAAAACGTAATCCTCATTAATGACATAGTACCCTACGCAGTTTACAAAGTCGGAATTTTCAATAGGATAACTGATAACAATAAATTACATAAATTGTATCCTTCTTGCAGAATCATTAGCAGTTCATCACAGAAGTCCGAAGCGAATAACCTCTCCACCTGGGAGTTCATCATCACCCGGTTTACCACCCTTGCTTGCACATAATCTACATGCAGTGAATATTGAAAATCCCACCCCAGTCGAGATCATATTTGGTGATACCAGTGGTCCTGGCTTTGCAATACATCCTTATCTCATCATAACGCGCCCTGCCTATACAAGTCGAGGCTTTCGTGTTTTTGCGGCCACGAAAAATTCCGAAATTTTGGAGGCTCAACGTATAGAGCATCATGTCACAAACGCACATCACGACGTTGCCATGATTCAACTTAAAGATCCTATCACGTTGTATAATCCTGTACCTGGTGCCTTGAGTGCTGAGCATTATCAAGAGTCAGCTACTGCTTGGGCTCGTAATAAGGCGCTACAGTGGATTCGTATGCATCTACCCTACCTGCGACCCCTACTTGCACAAAATCTTCGTAAATATCGTTTCAATAATCCAACCAAAGTCGCAATAACGAGGGATGGTTCGCCTATTGGCGATGGGTTTGCAATACATCCTTATATCGTCATCACGCGCCCTAACTTCATAAATCGCAACTATGGTGTTGCAACGCATATGGGAACTACAGAAGAGCTGGAACCTCACCGTGTAGAAAACACTTATACGAACGTGGATTGCCAAGTTGTCGTAATTGAACTCCTGGATCCTATCTTGTTAACAAACCCTGTACCTGGTGCTCTTTCTGCTGAACATTATTCAGAAACAGCTACTGCTTGGGCTCGTGATATGGCTAAAGAGTGGATACGTACGAGGCTGAATCAAGTACATTACAATTGGAATTCAGGAACTTGATTAGGATCAGCACGACGTGCTGCACAATGGTCAAAACCAAGAATTTACTGATCATGAAAGTATTCCGCCAAACCTCACTTTGAAAATTCCCTCACCAATTTTATTTTTCCTGACCATTGATATTCAAAGATCCGAATTTTATTTTTGTAACTTAAAACACATTACCGTAGAGAATTAAATCTTGTTAAGAAACCCTGTGCCTGGTGCTCTTTCTGCTGAACATTATTCAGACGAAGCTACGGATTGGGCTCGTGATATGGCTAAAGAGTGGATACGCACGAGGCTGAATCAAGTACATTACAATTGGAATTCAGGAACTTGTTTGGGATCAGCACAACGTGTCACACAATGATCAAAACCAAGAATTTACTGATGATGAAAGTATACCGCAAAACATCACTTTCAAAATTCCCTGACCAATTTTATTCTTCCTGACCATTGATTTTCAAAGATCCGAATTTTATTTTTGTAACTTAAAACACATTACCGTAGAGAATTAAATCTTGTTAAGAAACCCTGTACCTGGTGCTCTTTCTGCTGAACATTATTCAGACGAAGCTACGGCTTGGGCTCGTGATATGGCTAAAGGGTGGATACGTACGAGGCTGCATCAAGTAAATTACAATTGGAATTCAGGAACTTGATTGGGATCAGCACGACGTGCCGCACAATGGTCAAAACCAAGAATTTGCTGATCATGAAAGTATTCCGCAAAACTTCACTTTCGAAATTCCCTGACCATTTTTAGTTTTCCAACGAATTGCAAAGAACAAGTTTCTTTTAATCAATTTTTATAATTGAATTTTTGTCTTCAACTCTTGCTCAATTTCAGTGTTTGGAATTTCTTTATAAAATGTTGAGGCAATATTCCTTGTAGTATTCTTGTCATGGATGTTAGAGATGAAACTTTCAATCTTTACTTTTAACAATACTATCTACTTCAGAAATAACAGTAAATCACCAATTCGAGTTGTCTAGATATTTTCTAATTAAATAGTGGAAAACTAATTGCTTGGTAAAAAAAAATATTTAGGACTGTATATAATAATTTTACAAAAGTTATAAAAATGAAAACGTCAAAAATATACAAATTCAATATTTACAAGATTACAATTGGAATTCAGGAACTTGATTGGGATCAGCACGACGTGTCGCACAATGATAAAAAACCAAAAATTTACTGATAATGAAAGTATACCGCAAAACTTCACTTTCAAAATTCCCTGACCAATTTTATTTTTCCTGACCATTAATATTCAAAGATCATCATCATCATTTTTTGATGAATTTCAGTGTTTTTTATTTAAAATAAAAATATTTTTTGATTGAAATATCAACTGATACATTTTTCCTTTAAAATTAATCTATTCTGCTTAAACAATCATTCATCTCTTTTGGTTGAGGATCCAACTATTTTGATGAAAGTTTGCCATTTTTTGATAAATTCAACTATTTTTTATTTAAAATCAGAATCTTTTTTGATTGAAATATCACTGGTGTATGCCATTTTTCCTTGAGGATCCATCCTTTTGTGTTGAAAATTCAATTATTTGGTCAAAAATTAACCTCTCTTTAAAGTTTTGATTCAAAATACCTGAAATCCTCCAAAATCTTTTCCAATTTTTTGAAAAATCTTAGGAAAATTATAGTTATATAGAGGAAACCACTCCACATCAGATAATGATATACAGTAGATAATCTTAATTAACTAAAAAACGGACATAAAATTTGCATTACTTTTGTTAGTATAACATTTCATCAAAGATACTATATTTGCTAAAGTTTCATTAATATTTTATAATTAATTAATGTGTGAGCGCAAAAAAAATTAATTATTAACCTGAAAAACTATTTTATAACCTGAACTATTTTGTTAAAATTCATTTTTGTGGTTGATGATTCATCATTTCAGATGAAAATTTATTTGGTTCATATTTCAAATATTTGGTTGGAAAATACCTTTTTTGTTGGAAATTAAGATATTAAGATACCTTCGGACAGTTATATTTATATAACCTTAAGAATATATAAACAAATAAACTTAACAAATACGGTATTCCAATTTTTTATTTCGAATTTAATATTATTTTTCCCCTGAAATCAAAATTTTGTAGAAAAAAAATGTATGAAAATGTTTTCAACAATAAAAAAAAATATATATCTCCGAACATTTATTACGTGTTTCATCATTTCCAAACATCGTTTATTCAGCGTATAAACTCAGTCATTGAATTTTATAGAAGAGCAAACAAGCTTTCTTTATAAAAGTCGAGTTATCTCGTCTTTCACTATCAGTTTTATTCTGTAATTACGCATATTCTTTTTAAAATGGGAAAAATATTTAATTTGACTTTCCTAATACTTCTTGCGGTTTTGCCGCAAGTGGTGATTTCATCTGATAGAAATGCTGGTAAGTAAAATAATATCCAACCTGTTCGAAAAAATAGTTTTTAATTGCGCTACTTAAAATCTGAACAATCGTGCGTCAAGAAATTGAAAAGTACATTTTACATGCCACGTCGTCAGGAAAGGTAACATATGCCAACCATTCCGAATAAAACCAAATTGTTTTACGGGGATATGATTTATAAAAAAATAATAAAAATAAAAAAATATATATATAAAAAAGTGCAAAAAAACCAAAAATTTCCAAATTTTTGGTGTTTAGGAGGGTCTGACATGGCATTTTTCTACCATATGGGAAACCATATGGATTGCCATATAAAATCGTATGGGCGAATTAAGACACGACATGGGATAAGAGCGCATGTGGGATTCCATGTACGACCAATTTCATAGGATTCCAAAAACACACATCGACATTTATTTATAATTTTTTAAACTGATTCCATAACAACTTGAAACATATTTACATATAATTTCGAAGATTGAATTTAGATCATTATCCACAACATCGTAAACATTTTCGAAATTATGAAATTGGAATATAGGTATTTTAAATATAAATAAACTTTTATTATACAAATCATATCCAATATTCGATCACATAACGATTCCTACTATACAACAATCTTACACAAGATGGAGGTCACCTTTTTTCATATGACGAATTTGAACTTTTATTTCTAAAAATTTACTTCATTGATAAATCTCTTTAACTAATACCAGAAAATTTAAGTTTTAATAGAATCAGTTCATATATAACTAATAAGTTCACAACATTATGCATATATTAATTAGTCGTTTAACAACATAAAAAGAAATGAACAGTTATTTTAATAAAAACATTCCAATAATTTTTACTTTATATTTTTCTGAAAATTTAAATGAATTTTTAATAATTGAATAACCCTTAAACTAATTTCATGGAAAAGTTAAAAATATGAACATATAATATTGAAAGCAGAATTCAGATACTCATTTCACAACATCAAAAAAATTACAAAAATTATACAATTGGAATAAAGGTATTTTAAATATAAATTATCTTCTATTATAAAAATTATAGTCGATATTCAATTACATAGCCTTTAATTAAATAATCATGTACTTAATTTGAACAAATTTAAATCAAATCTTTATGTAATTTAATATTTGAAAAAAATTAATCAACTAATAACTAATTACTCTGTTCACAACATAAAAAGCATTGAAGTATTATTTTCATTCAGGCATTTAAATAATTTTTACTTTACATATCTTTTTTGAGTTCCACTTTCATTTCATAATTTTTGATTTATTATTAACCTTTTACAGTAATTTGAGAAAAAATTAAAACACATTTACATATAATTTTGAAAATGAAATTCAGATAATCATTCCACAACATCAGCCACATTTGAAAAATTATGTAATTTAAATATGGTTATCTTAAATATAAATAAACTTTTATTATACAAATTATATCCAATATTTAGTTATATAACCTTCAACTAAATAATCAATTTATCATACTTTTAAAAAAATTTCACAAAATAAGAAGCTTCAAACTATAATTTTCATTAAAACATTCAAATAATATTTACATAATATTTTTACAACATTTAAACTTTCATTTACGAAAATTTGATTTATTAATAACCTTTTAAACTAATTCCAGAAACTGAAAGTTTCAATAAAATGATTTAATAATTAATACATAGAAAGCATTAAACACTTATTTTCATTGAAACATCCAAATAATTTTTACATTACATTCTTCTTTAAATTTGAAATTACGTTTTGTACATTTAATTTATTAATAACCTTTTAGAATAATTCAAACAAAATACAAATATCTGAACATATAATTTAAAAAATTCAATTTAGATACTTGTTTAACAACATCACATACTATTATTTTCATTGAAACACTCAAATAATTTGCACTTTATATTTTTTTAAATTTTAACATTCATTCATGAATGTTTTATTTATTAATAACCTTTTCATATGATTCCAGAAAATTTACATTTCAATATAATCAGTTAATAGTAATATGTATGATGATAATAAAAATAATTAATAATAAAATAATGTTAAACATTATATTCATTAAAATATCCATATAATTATAAATTTATATATTTTTTTAAATTTGAAATTGCATTTATGAAAATCTGAATGATCAATAACCTTTTATACTAATTCCAGAAAAAAATCAAACATATGGCCATATAATTTTGAAAATTGAATTCAGATACTCATTTCACAATATGAAAAACATTTTTTAAATTATGTAACTGGAATACAAGTAGTTTAAATATGAATAAACTTCTATTATACAAATTAGAGACAATATTTAAATAGATAACCTTAAAATAAATAATCATTTCAATGAAGTATTCAAATAATTTTTAACTGACACTTTTCTGATAATTTGAATTATTAATGACCTTTAAAACTAATTAAAAAAAAAATCAAACGGATATGCATTTAATTTTTAAAATTTGACTCAGATACTTATTTCACAACATCACCAAAATTTACAAAAATTATAAAAATAGAATAAAAATTTAAATCATAATTAATTAATCTGTTCATAACATAAGAAGCATTAAACTATAATTCTCATTTAGGCATTCAAATAATTTTTACTTTGCATTTCTTTCAATTTTCACTTTCATTTCTAAACATTTTATTCATTTGTAATCTTTTATAGTAATTCGAGAGGAAATTGAAAAATATTTGGATTTAATTTTGAAAATTGAATTCAGATAGTCATTTCACAATAACGCAAACATTTAAAAAATATATAATTGTAATGAAGGTATTTTAAAATAAAGAATAAGCTTTTACCATACAAATAATGGCCCATATTCAATTACATAACCTTAAAGTAAACAAAGAATTTATGTTACAATGGAAAACAATTAAAATTCAATCGTCATGTGATTCATAATTGTTATAGAATTCAATCAGCTAGTAATTAAATAATCAGTTCAGGGCATGAAAAGTATTAATAATTACATTCATTCAACAATTCAAATAAATTTTAACCTTCATTTTCTTCGAAATTTGATTTATTAATAACCTTTTGAACTAATTCAAATAAAAATTAAAACCTTTAAACATTTAATTCAGATACTCGTTTCACAAGATCAAATACATTTAAAAAATGATGTAACTAGAATAGGGGAACAGGAAAATGTGTGTACATATAATATGGAAAGCAGAATTCAGATACTTATTTCACAACATCACAATAATTTACAGCTAATAACTAATAAACTGTTCACAACATAAAAACCATTAGACAATTATTTTCATTAAAACATTCAAAAAATTTTACATTATATTCTATTTTGAATTTGAAATTTCATTTCTATACATTTAATTAATTAATAACCTTTTAACCTAATTTAAAAAAAAATACATGTATATATCATATTGGAAATTGAACTCAGGTAGAGTCATTTCACAACGTCACAAGCATTTGAAAAGATCATATAATCGCAATAGAGGTAGTTTAAAGAAAAAATAAACTTTTATTATAAGAGTAATAGTATCTGTTCTCTTTGATTTTGAGAGAAAAACCCTAAAATAATTTTTAAGAAATTAAAAAAAACTGAGGCGATATTCAAAATTGAAAATTTTGGCCCTTTTTTTAATTTTCATAACTTCGGTGATTTTAATTATATCAAGGTGTATTTTTTGTAAATTATTCCTAACAAGACGCAGATTGGACGAAATATTTCTTGGAAACAACAATTTCAATTCCTTCATGGATTCTTCAAAAACAAATTTTTTAACCGAATTTTTGAAATGAATCCACTTTTTATTTTCTTTAATTTTTTATAGATAGCTAACAATGTCCTCTACTAGATTATGTTTACAGGTTTCTAGGAACTTCTTTGTGAAATTTAAGGCTTTTTTTGTTACAAAAAATGAGCTATTTACAACAAATTGTTGTTTTAAGACATTACGTCTGAAACCTCTGAATGATACTAATAAATTACATATAATAACTTGTATCATTCTTGCAGAATCATCATCGGTTCCTCCCAAAAAAAGGCGAATGAATCATCAACCCGGGAGTTCATCCTCATCATCACAGAATTTGCCACCCATGTTTGCACATACTCTACATGAAGTGAATATGGATAATCCCACCCTGGTCGAGATAACTTTTGAAAATTCTTCTAAGCCTGGCTATGCCATACATCCTTATTTTGTCCTCACGCGCCGAGCCTATACAAGTCAAGGATTTCGTGTTTTTGCGCATACGAAAAATTCAGGACTTCTCGAACCTCAACATGTACGATTATGTTTAGGAAATGTACATCTAGGAATAGTCCTGATTCAACTTACAAATCCTATCATGTTAGATAATCCTGTACCTCGTGCCTTCATTGCTGAGAATTATGACAAGCGAGATACCGATTGCGCTGAGGCTATGGTGAAAAGTTGGATACGTTTTCATGAACCACATATACAACCCCCACCTCAACAAAGTCTAAGTGAAGTGCGTCTTTATGATCCCACCAAAGTCGTGATGACAAAGGATGGCGAGTCAGTTGGTCCTGGGTATGCAATACATCCTCATATCGTCGTAACCAGAAACAAATTCATACGTGGCTCGGTTGGTGTCTTATCATATCCGGAAACTAGAGGACCGCTCAAGCCTCACCGTGTTCAAAATCATTACGTGCACGCAGATATTGGAATAGTTCATCTCCAGGATCCTATCCCGCTAACAAACCCAATACCTCAGGCTTTTGTTACTGAGCGTTATTCGAAGGAAGGTGTCAGTTTTGCTGAAGTCAGAGCCAAAGATTGGATTCGTGAGTTTCATGCAAGGGAGAATCACGTCCCGAGTCGAAATTCTGGGCCTGCTTCACAGTAAAAATTCTGCAATAAATTTTGTTGCAGCTAACTTCAAAAGAGTGTTCCATCTCGATTATACACTGGATGTTCCACTGGAACGTTCCAACGACGTCCCCGGAACGTGTAAAATGTCCGCTCCTTTGGAAGGCTTTAAGGTGTTCGCACAAGGAAATCCGCTGTTGTGCGCTAGAGACGTCTCACGGACGTGCTGTTCGCGCAAGCCACATAACGCCCACCAATCGCGTGCAACCTGCCGTGCTGCTACTGTCCATGGCAGCACGTACTTAAGTCGGTTGCGAACTAGTGTGGGTAGCGACATACTTGTGTACGTCACCGCTCGGACGGCAGCAGCACGACAGGTTGCACGTGATTGGTTGGCGCTATGAGTTCGTGCGCGGACGGCACGTCCGTGAGACGTCTCCAGCGTACTGCAACAAATTTTCTTCTGCTAACACCTCAACTCGAACGTCCCAGTAACCATACTTATAAATCGTAAGTTATAGGTAAAAATGACATACATTTTTACCTATTCAAAGAGAAATAACTAAAGATGAAGAAATAAATAAATTATGGATAAGAACTGAGAATACCTTAATTATTTACGAAGTGTACACTGTCCCTCGCGGTGAAAAAAATGACTGCAGTACTTGGAAATATTTCAAAGTTTTAGAAGTTTTCAAAAACAGATCCGAAAATAATTTAAATCTAGAGAGGATGAATTTGGGCGAAATATAGATTTTTTACGCTTCGAAAATAACAACTTCACAATTAGTTGAATTCTCAATTTGAAAAAAAAAATAATTTTTCAATTAAAAATAGAATAACTACATTATTAGTTTAAAAAAAGGATAAAACAAAAAAAGAAATAAGTTTTCATCAAATTACTTAAACTTTCAACCAGCGAGATGAAATTTCAAGCCACATGATGAATTTTCAGTTTAACAAATTCATTTTCAACCAAAAATAAAACAAATTTTCAGTCAAACAGATGAATTTTCAATTGAAATTCTCGCTCACCACGGGGCCCGGGTGTCGGGCGACGTGGCTTTTGTACTAGGCGCCGATTCTCTACCGTGAATGTTGATTTGTTTTTTTTTCCAAATTTATAAAAGTCATAAATTGCTTTTAAACAAACTCGAATGTTTCCTAAAATTTCTCTAAATCCTGTAACAAGAACTTTCAAAAATCTTTTTGAATTTTCTCAAGAAATCTTTTTGAATTTTCTCAAGAAATCTAGGAAAATTATATTTATGTAAACTTAAAAACAAACAAACTGACAAAATAGTTGTTCGAAGTTTTTATTTTGTATTAAAAATTATTTTCCCCCTTAAATTAAGAATTGGTTTGATTCGGAAATTAATCACTTTTGTTTTAATATTCAAATATCTTTTAGAAAAATCGTAATGTTTGGATGAATTTCACTGTTTTTGATTATAAATTTCAATCTTTTTTGTTGAAATATCAACTGTTGAATTTATATTTCCTTGTTAAAACTTAAAAAGTTTCATAGAAAATTCGTCTCTTCTCTAAATGGGTTAATCCCTTTTTGTTAAAAATGCATCCGGTTAAAAATGAATCTCTGTTGGTTGAGCATTCAAATATTTTGATGCAAATTTGCCTTTTTTGAATTAATTCAACTGTTTTTTATTTAGAATTAAAATCTCTTTAAGTAGAAACTTTAATTATGAATGGCATTTTTCATTGAGAATTCCTCTTTTTTTGCTGATCTGAAATCTTCAAAGTTCTTTTTACATTTTATGAAGATTTTATCTTACAGTATTGAAAATTTTTATTTAAAATTATTTTTCCCTTCATATAAAAAACTACACGGTCAACCGGCGCGCGAATGGTGACGTTATTTGATAGAAAAAAAATTACGAAAATATTTTCAAAAATGAAAAAAATATATATCTCCGAACATTTATTACGTGTTTCATCATTTCCAAACATCGTTTATTCAATGTATAAACTCAGTCATTGAATTTTATAGAAGTGCAAACAAGCTTTCTTTATAAAAGTCGTATTACCTCACCTTTCACTATCAGTTTTATTCTGTAATTACGCAGTTTCTTTTTAAAATGGGGAAAATATTTAATTTGAGTTTTCTAATACTTTCTGTGGTTTTGCCGCAAGTGGTGATTTCATCTGATAGAAATGCTGGTAAGTAAAATAATTTGCAACCTGTTCGAAAAAATAAATTTTAACTTCGCTACTTAAAATCTGAACCATCGTGCGTCAAAAAACTGAACAGTACCTCCCAAATGCCACGTGTTCAGGAAAGGTAACATATGGCCAACAGCTTCTACTCAGAGTTAAACCAAATTGTTCTATAGGGATATGATTTAGGATCCCGCGATAAAAAAAAAGTCCAAAAAAAGAATTTCCACATTTTTGGTGTTTAGGAGGTTCTGACATGGCATTTTTCTACCATATGGGAACCCACATGGATTCCAATACAAAATCGTATGGGCGAATCAAGACACGAAATGGGATAAGAACGTATGTGGGATTCCATGTACGACCAATTTCATAGGATTCCAGAAACACACACCGACATAGGGTTTCATATAGATTCCTATGTAGGTTCCCATATGGGTTCCTATAAAGAGCCCTATGTGGGGATTTTCAGTATGGAAATGCCATTTTCTAGTTTTTGAATGGCTTTTATTCCAAGCGTTCTGAATTTATATAGAAAAAAATATATATACTCTATATGAACGGTTTTTATAGAAAAGTATTTCGTCACCCTAAAAACATAAGGTGATACCTAGCGACACGCTGTCAGATTTAAATCTTGCAAATAAAAAATATGACAATCCGCCCAAGGCTGATTGTCATCAATAAGCTTCCTGATAAAGGGACGTTATCTTAAATTGCCATATGCCATAATTTTTATTATTCTGAAATACCACTTTACAGCATTTTCATTTCATCGAAACACTATTTTACATTCTTTTTACTATACCGAATTACTATTCAATATTTACATTTGATATTGTGAAAAAAATTAATCAGTCAATAATCAGTCAGTCAGTTTACAAAATAAAAAGCCTTCAACAATTATTTTCATTGAAAATTTCAAATAATTCTCACTTTACGTATTGTTTTAAACTTGAAATTTTATTTCTGAACATTTTTATTATTAATAACCTTTTATAATAATTTTCTGGAAAAAAAAAATAATAATAATAAAATATATAAATAAATATATAAATAAATAATAAAAAAAAATTGCATTCAGATACACATTTGACATCATAAATATCATTAAAAATTACATCATTGTAATAGAGATAGGTTGAAACAAATAAACTTTTATTATACTAATTATATCCAATATTCAATCACATCACTTTAATTTAGATAACTAATTTATGTTGCTTGACAGAGAAAAAGTGAAATTGAATATTCATGATATTTTATATTGTAACAAAATTAATAAACCAATAATTAATTAATCCGTTCATTATACAAAAAGCATTGAATTATTTTCAATGAATCATTCAAATAATTTTTACTTCGTATTTTTCAGAAAATTTAAATCATATTAATAACCTTTTAAAGTATTCGAGAGAAAATTAAAATATATGTGCACATAATTTCAAAATCAAAATTCAGATTCTCATTTCACAACATCGTGCAAATTTGAAAAAATATTATAAAAATTATTAAAATATTATACAAATTATAGTCAATATTCAAATACATAACCTGAAAGTAAATAATCAATTTATGTTACTTCATTAAAGAATATTAAATTTCAATAAAACATAAAAAAGCATTAAACATAAAAAGCATTAAATGATTCTCTTCATCCAAGCATTCAAATAATTTTTGCCATTCATTTTTTCGAAAATTTTATTTAATTAAGACCTTTTGAAATAATTCAAATAAAAATTAAAACGTAAACATTTAATTCAGATACTCATTTCACAAGATCAAAAACATTTCAAAAATTATCCAGCCAAGCATTCAAATAATTGTTGCCCTTTATTTTTTTGAAAATTTAATTTAATTATGACCTTTTGAACTAATTCAAATAAAAAATAAAACGTAAACATTTAATTCAGATACTCATTTCACAAGATCAAAAACATTTTAAAAATTATGTGACTGTAATAGGGGTATTTGAAATCTGAATAAACTTCTATTATACACATTATAGTCAATATTCAATTATATAACCTTAAAATAAATAATCGATTTATTTAGTAGAGAAAAATTAAAATGCAATCTTTATGTAATTTATAACATTAATTAATGTAATTTATTGAAACATTAAAATAATTTTTACTTTACCTGATTTTTTTTTCTGAACTTTCAGTTTGAAAATTCAATTTATTAATAACCTTTCAAGCTAATTTCAGGAAGTGTGAGTTTTAATAGAATCAGTTGACAAGTAATTAATCAGTTCACAACATAAAAAGCATTATACAATTATTTTCATTCAAATTATTTTTACATTACACACACACACACACACATACACATATATATATATATATATATATA
>CAKNXH010062470.1:17193-38103 GCA_932178445.1 Andricus quercusramuli
AACATACCCTACCATACACATTACCATTACTATCCAAATTTCCGACTTAGTTTGCGAAATCGGATCCCTCTAATGACACAAATAAATTACATAACCTGTATCATTCTAGCAGAATCATCATCGGTTCCTGCCAAACGTCAAAGGCAAATGAATCATCAACCCGGGAGTTCATCCTCATCATCACAGAATTTGCCACCCACGTTTTCACATACTCTACGTGAAGTGAATATGGATAATCCCACCCTGGTCGAGATTACTTCTGAAAATTCAATTAAGACAGGCTATGCCATACATCCTTATTTTGTCCTCACGCGTCTTGCCTATACACTTCAAGGGTTTCGTGTTTTTGCGCATGTGAAAAATTCTGAACCTCTCCAATATCAACGTATACGATTTTGTTTACCAGCACCACTTAAAGAACTTGTCCTAATTCAACTTACAAATCCTATGATAATGGATAATCCTGTACCTCGTGCCTTCATTGCTGAGAATTATGACAAGCGAGCTACTGATTGGGCTGAGGCTAAGGTGAAAGAATGGATACGTCGTCTTGAACCACATATGCAACCCAGACCTCAGCAAACTCTAAGTGAAGTGCGTATTTATGATCCCACCAAAGTCGTGATGACAAATGATGGTGAGTCAGTTGGTCCTGGGTATGCAATACATCCTCATATCGTCATAACCAGAAACAAATTCATACGTGGCACGGTTGGTGTTTTATCATATCCGGAAAGAGGACAGCTCAAGCCCCACCACCGTGTTCAAAATTATTACGTGCACGCAGATATTGGAATAGTTCAACTTCAGGATCCTGTCCCGCTAACAAAGCCAATACCTGATGCTTTTGTTACTGAGCGTTATTCTAAGGAAGGTGTCAGTTTTGCCAATGTCAGAGCGAAAGATTGGATTCGTGAGTTTCATGAAAGGAAAAGTCACGTCTCGAGTCAAAATTCTGTGCTTGCTTTACAGTAAAAACTCTGGAATAAATTTTGCTGCAGCTAATTTCAAAACAGGGTTGCATCTCGCTCAGACTTCGGGTACGAAACTGCCGTCTATTATTTTTGCCGTAAAACTGTAAAAACAATTGACAGCAGGTGACGTTTCGTACTTCAAGTCCGACGGAAACGATACCTTGTGTAATGGTACCATTCAGACTACCAGGGTGTTTTTTGTTGCAGGGAAATGGTACTCTGAAATTAGCGTTGGATTCACACTTTGTTTTTTCTGTGCTTGGTCTTTGAATTGTGGCACTTGAGCAGGGTCAATGAGGTCCAATAAAGGATCTAAGAAGGGCCTGTGGCTTGTAGGACCAAATTAGGCCTATACTAATTACCAAAGATATTATACATTACGTATTTTTCTACTGCGCACTTGTCCCGCGCATGCCGTTTATGCGCAGTTATTCGAAACGGTTGAAGTTTTAGCCTCCCCATATTTTTAATAAATAATCATCCTAAATGCTGTACAAATAAAAAATGGGTATAACTATTCATAGCATATGTATAAACTTATCGAATAATAGAGATTATGAAAGAATTGAAATCTTTTTAAGTAGAAATATTAATTATGAATGGAATTTTTCACTGATGATTCATCTTTTTTTGTTGATCTGAAATTTTCAAAATTCTTTTTATATTTTCTAAAGATATCTTAGGAAGGATATATTTATATAACCATAAGCCAAGCGCGCGATTGATGATGCTATTCGGAAGAAAGAATGTATGAAAATGTTTTCAACAATAAAAATAATGTATATCTCCGAACATTTATTACGTGTTTCATTATTTCCAAACATCGTTTATTCAGTATATAAACTCAAATAGTCATTGAATTTTATAGAAGTGCAAACAAGCTTTCTTTATAAAAGTCGAGTTATCTCGTCTTTCACTATCAGTTTTATTCTGTAATTACGCAGTTTCTTTTCAAAATGGCAAAAATATTTAACTTGAGTTTTCTAATACTTTGTGTGGTTTTGCCGCATGTGGTGATTTCATCTGATAGAAATGCTGGTAAGTAAAATAATTTGCAACCTGTTCGAAAAAATAATTTTTAATTGCTCTACTTAAAATCTCAACCATCGTGCGTCAAAAAATTGAACAGTACCTCCCAAATGCCACGTGTTCAGGAAAGGTAACATATGGCCAACAGCTTCTACTCAGAGTTAAACCAAATTTTTTTATAGGGATATGGTTTAGGATCCCACGATAAAAAAAAAAAAAAAAAAAAACAAGAATTTCCAAATTTTTGTTGTTTAAGAGGTTCTGACATGGCATTTTTCTACCATATGGGAACCCACATGGATTCCTTTATAAAATCGTATGCGCGAATTAAGACACGAAATGGGATAAGAGCGTATGTGGGATTCCATGTACGAACAATTCATAGGATTCTAAAAACACGCATCGACATAGGATTTCATATAGATTCCTATGTAGGTTCCCATATGGGTCCCTATATAGATCCCTATGGGTGGATTTTCAGGAAGCAATTTTCTAGTTTTTAAATGGCCTTTACTCCAAGCGTTCAAAATTTATATAGAAAAATATATTTACTCTCTATGAACGGTCTCTTGTAAATATTTCGTCACCCTAAAAACATAAGGTGATACCTATCGCCACGTTGCCAGATTCAAATCATGTAAATAAAAAAGATGAAAATCAGCCCAAGGCTGATTGTCATCAATAAGCTTCCTGATAGAGGGACGTTATCTTAAATTGCCATATGCCGTAATTTTTATTATTCTGAAATACCACTTTACACCATTTTCATTTTATCGAAACACTATTTTACATTCTTCTTACTATACCGAATTACTATTCAATATTTACAACATTTGATATTGTAAAAAAAATTAATCAGTCAATAATCAGTCAGTTTACAAAATAAAAAGCCTTAAAAAATTATTTCCATTGAAAAATTAAAATAATTTTCACTTCATATTTTTTTAAAATTGTAATTTCATTTTTTTAAATTTTAATTATTAATAACTTTTTATAGTAATTTTATGAATAAAATAAAACACATGAATATTTTACATATAATTTGAAAAATTGAATTCAAATACTCATCTGACATGATAAATATCATTAAAAATTACATCATCGTAATAGACATAGGATGAAACAAATAAACTTTTATTATACTAATTATATCCAATATTCAATCACATCACGTTAATTTAGATAACTAATATTTATGTTGCTTGACAGAGAAAAAGTGAAATTGAATATTTATGATATTTTATATTGTAACAAAATTAATAAACCAATAATAAATTAATAAGTTCATTACACAAAAAGCATTGAATTATTTTCAATGAATCATTCGAATAATTTTTGCTTCGTATTTTTCAGAAAATTTTAATCATATTAATAATCTTTTAAACTTATTGCATAGAAAAGTTAAAAATATGCACATATAATATTGAAAGCAGAATTCAGATACTTATTTCACAACATCAAAAAAATTATACAATTGGAATAAAGGTATTTTAAAAATAAATTATCTTTTATTATAAAAATTATAGTCAATATTCAATTACATAGCCATCAGATGAATATGAATAATAACATATAATTTTGAAAATGAAAGTCAGATAATCATTTCACAACATCAGCCACATTTGAAAAATTATGTAATAAATATGGTTATCTTACATATAAATAAAA
Organism: Andricus quercusramuli; assembly: GCA_932178445.1. Lineage (NCBI taxonomy): Eukaryota > Metazoa > Arthropoda > Insecta > Hymenoptera > Cynipidae > Andricus > Andricus quercusramuli. Next base: position 20,865 of record CAKNXH010062470.1, read on the forward strand.
TTTTATTATACAAATTATATCCAATGTTTACTTATATAACCTTCAACTAAATAATCAATTTATTATACTTTTAAAAAAATTTGCACAAAATAAGAAGCTTTAAACTATAATTTTCATTAAAACATTTAAATAATATTTACATAATATTTTTACAAAATTTAAACTTTCATTTATGAAAATTTGATTTATTAATAACCTTTTGAACTAATTCCAGAAACTGTGATTTTCAATAAAATGATTTAATAATTAATACATAAAAAGCATTAAACACTTATTTTCATTGAAACATCCAAATAATTTTTACATTACATTCTTCTTTAAATTTGCAATTACGTTTTATACATTTAATTTATTAAAAACCTTTAAAAATAATTCAAATAAAATAAAAATGTCTGAAAATATAATTTAAAAAATTCAATTTAAATACTTGTTTAACAACATCACATACTATTATTTTCATTGAAACACTCAAATAATTTAATATTATTTTCATTAAAATATTTATATAATTATCAATTTATATATTTTTTTAAATTTGAAATTGCATTTATGAAAATTTCAATGATTAATAACCTTTTATAATAATTCCAGAAAAAATTCAAACATATGTCCATATAATTTTGAAAATTGAATGCAGATAATCATTTTACAATATCGCAAATATTTTTAAAAAATTATATAATTGTAATGAAGGTATTTTAAATAAAGAATAAATTTTTATTATACAAATCATAGCCCATATTCCATTAATAAATTTATGTTACTCAGTTGAATACAATTAAAATTCAATCTTTATGTAATTTAATATTATGAGAGAAGTTTAATCAGCTAGTAATTAAATAATCAGTTCAGAACATAAAACGCGTTAAACAATTATTTTCATTCGAACATTCAAATAATTTTTACATTATATATATTTTTCTCGTTTGAAATTGCATTTCTATACATTTAATTTATTAATGACCTTCAAAAATAATTCCAGAAAAAATATATGTACATATTACTTAATCATTTCACAACATAAAAAGTAATATACAGTTATTTTCATTAAAACATTCGAATAATTTTTACTTTATATTTTTCTGAAAATTTGAATTAATAATAACCTTTTAAACTAACTCCATAAAAAAGGAAAACATATGTACATATAATATGGAAAGCTGAATTCGGATACTTATTTCACAACGTCACAATAATTTACAGCTAATCACTAATTAATCTGTTCACAACATAAAAAGCATTAGACAATTATTTTCATTAAAACATTCACACAATTTTTACATTATATTCTACTTTAAATTTGAAATTTCATTTCTATACATTTAATTCATTAATAACCTTTAAACCTAATTTGAAAAAAAATATATGTACATATCATATTGAAAATTGAACTCAGATAGAGTCATTTCACAACGTCACAAGCATTTGAAAAGATTATATAATCGCAATAGAGGTAGTTTAAAGAAAAAATAAACTTTTATTATAAGAGTAATAGACCATATATTCAATTGCTATTATCTTAGGTGTTGAAAGAAAAACCCTAAAATAATTTTTAACAAATTAAAAAAACTGAAGTGATATTCAAAATTGGAAATTTTGGCCTTTTTTTAATTTTCATAACTTCAGTGATTTTAATTATATCAAAGTGTATTTTTTGAAAATTATTCCTAATAAGACGCATATTTGACGAAATATTGGTTGTTACCAACAATTTCCAAACCTTCTTGGATTTTTCAAAAACAAATTTTTAAACTGAATTTTTGAAAAGAATCCACTTTTTATTTTCTTTAATTTTTTATGAATAGCTAACAATGTCCTCTACAAGATTATGTTTACAGGTTTCTAGGAACTGCTTTGTTGAATTTAGGGCTTTTTTTGTTACAAAAAATCAACTATTTACAACAAATTGTTGTTTTAAGACATTACGTCTGAAGCCTCTGAATGATACGAGGGATGCCTTTTATATTTTGAGCCTTGGCAATACTAGTGTTTACAGGTGCCATCTGACGTTTCCAATTGAAAGTTTGACCTTTTTAACCATAACCCTCTTCGAAATGTTCTGTCATTTGAGCATAACCTGTATTGCTTACAGTGACTTGAAAATATTTTCTCAGCGAAAAAATGGAATTGAATCGTGAACATTTTCGTGCGATGATTTTTTACGATTTCCGACGTGGACTATCTCAAGAACAGTGCATCGGTGAACTTTATTCGACTTTTGGCGACGGAACGCCATCAAAAACAACTATGTATCGATGTTTTTCCGAATTTAATCGGGGCCGTGGTTCGCTTACCGACGAAGTTCGAGAAGGTCGTCGAAAGACAGTCGTTGTCCCAAAAAACATTGATGCTGTGCGTGAACTGATACTGAAAGATCGTCATGTGACTTATCGTGAGATTCAGGCATCCTTAGGCATTAGTGGGTCCCAAAATACATTGATGCTGTGCGTGAACTGATACTGAAAGATCGTCATGTGACTTATCGTGAGATGCAGGCATCCTTAGGCATTAGTGAAATAAGCATAAAGTCAGTATTTCCTGAACATTTGGCTGTCAAAAAAATGTCTTATCGTTGAATCCCACATAATTTGACAATCTCTCAAAAAAGGCGGTTGTGTAGCGGTCATTTCAAGTCATTGTAAACAATACAGGTTATGCTCAAGTGACAAAACGTTCTGGAGAAGGTTATGGTTGAAAAGGTCAAACTTTCAATTGGAAACGTCAGATGGCACCTGTAAACACTAGTATTGCCAAGGCTCAAAATATATAAGGCAACCCTCGTACTAATAAATTACATATAATAACGTGTATCATTCTTGCAGAATCATCATCGGTTCCTCCCAAAAAAAGGCGAATGAATCATCAACCCGGGAGTTCATCCTCATCATCACAGGATTTGCCACCCATGTTTGCACATACTCTACATGAAGTGAATATGAATAATCCCACCCTGGTCGAGATTACTTCTGAAAATTCTCTTAAGCCTGGCTATGCCATACATCCTTATTTTGTCCTCACGCGCCGAGACTATACACTTCAAGGATTTCGTGTTTTGGCGCATGTGAAAAATTCGAAACCTCTCCAATATCAACATATACGATTTTGTTTATCAGAACCACTTAAAGAAGTTGTCCTGATTCAACTTACAAATCCTATGATAATGGATAATCCTGTACCTCGTGCCTTCATTGCTGAGAATTATGACATGCGAGCTACTGCTTGGGCTGAGGCGAAGGTGAAAGATTGGGTACGTCGTCTTGAACCACATATGCAACCCCGACCTCAACAAAGTCTATGTGAAGTGCGTATTCGTGATCCCACCAAAGTCGTGATGACAAAGGATGGCGAGTCAGTTGGTCCTGGGTATGCAATACATCCTCATATCGTCATAACCAGGCGCAACTTTATTATACATGGCACAGTTGGTGTTTCATCATATCCTGAAACTTTAGGGCAGCTCAAGCCTCACCGTCTTCAAAATCATTACGTGCACGCAGATATTGGAATAGTTCATCTTCAGGATCCTATCCCGTTAGCAATGCCAGTACCTGATGCTTTTATTACTGAGCGTTATTCGAAGGAAGGTGTCAGTTTTGCTTATGTCAGAGCGCAAGATTGGATTCGCGAGTTTAATGAAAAGGAGTGTCATGCATCGAGTCAAAATTCTGGGCTTTCTTCACAGTAAAAAGTCTGGAATAAATTTTGCTGCAGCTAATTTTAAAATAGGGTTCCATTTCAAAAATTCTAGTTCCGGCGATAGCCGTACGTGCGCTGAATGTACCATTACAATTTGAAAGCAATCGATTGAACCGTTTTTGAGAAATAATGGTCGCCAGTTTAAAAAATGTAGTTTAGAGCAAAACGCGTTTGAAAGTTCGGTTGTTATAGCTGCTCATTGCATATTTTTCTACTGCGCACTTGTCCCACGCTTGCCGTTTGCATGCGGTTATTCTAAACGGTTGAATTTTCAGCCTCCCCATATTTTTAATGAATAATCATTCTAAATGCTGTAAAAATGACAAAAGGGTATAACTATTCAGAACATATGTATAAACTTATCGAATAATAAAGATTATGTAATTCCTGCAAAATCAATTTAGTAAATCGACATTTTCAAAGAAGTTATTTTATTTTATGAGCAAATTTATTTCTAAATAGTTCTAAACATTTTTGATAAACAGAACTACCATGCTATAATTTGTAATCTTTTTCTCACTTTCAAAGTGATGAAAAAATAAATAAATTATGGATAAGAACCGAGAATACCTTAATTTATGAAAAGTACACTGTCGGGCCCGGTGAAAAAAATTAGTGCAAAACTTTGAAATATTTCGAAGTTTTAGAAGTTCTCGAAAAAAGATCCGAAAACAATTTAAATCTTGAGAGAATGAATTTACGCAAGACGTAGATTTTTTAAGCTTTTGAAATAACAGCTTAACAATTAGTTGATTTTTCAATTGGAAAAAATCAGTTTTCAAACAAAAATAGCATGATGAATTTTCAGTTACAAGAGTTATATTTTCAGTTAAAAAAGCTCATTTTCGACCAAAATGAAAACAAATTTTCAATCTAAGCAAATGAATTTTCAACTGAAATTTTTGCTTCCCACGTCGTCCGAGTGTCGGTGCCAGAATAAAAATGATCGATAACGGTTACCAAAAAATTACCGGTACCGTCAAAGAGATGCTGGGAAGTTAAAATTTTTTTTTATGATGAAAAAAAATAAGGGAAAATTGAAAAAGATGTAAAAATATTTCAAATAATATCCGAAAATTCCGAAAAAAATACGGAAGATTTTAAAGCAAAATTTTGCAATTTTGCAAACAAAAGTTTAGAAAAACTCGAGAAAGTATGAGAGATGTTTAGAAATTTTTAATAAGATCAAAAAATGTAGAGCATTCGAAACAAAAGTTTACAAGAAAATAATTTTCTATTTTGAAGAAATAATTTATAAACAATATTTATAAAGATTTCAAAACATTTCAAACAATGTCTAAAAATTTGAAAGGAAATGTAGCTTTTTTTAAGATAAGATAAAAGTAGATTTTTTTACTTGGCGCTGATTCTGAATCTTCATATTTTTTTAATTTCTTCCAAATTTATGAGTTCTAAATTTCTTTTAAACAAACTCGAATGTTTCCTGCAATTTCTTTAAATCCTGTATCAGGAATTTTCAAAAATCTTTTTGAATTTTCTCGAGAAATCTAGGAAAATTATATTTATATGAACTTAAGAACAAATAAACAAATAAACTGCCAAAATAGTGGTTCGAAATTTTTATTTTGTATTAAAAATTATTTTTCCTTTTAAATTATGATTTGACTTTGTTGGAGAATTAATCACTTCTGGTTAAAGATTGAACTATTTTATGGAAAAATCGTCATTTTTGGACGACTTTCACTGTTTTTGATTTAAATTCGAATCATTTTTGTTGAAATATCAACTATTGAATTATTTCTGTTGAAATAACTATTGAATTTGTCTTTCAAAATTAATTTTTTCCGGTTGAAAATTCAACTGCAATTGGAAACAAGTTGAACTATTTTTTTGAAATTCATTTTGTTAATCTTTTTTTGTTAAAAATGTATCTGGTTAATAATGAATCTCTTTTGATTGAGGATTCAAATATTTTGATGCAAATTTGTATTTCGTTGATTAATTCAACTGTTTTTTATTTAGAATTAACATATTTTTAATTAGAAAAATTAATATTGATTAAATATTAAAAAAATATCAATTACTTATATAAATATATGGTATTCAAAATTTTTATGTTGCATTTAAAATTATTTTTCCCTTCATATAAAAAACTACACGGTCACCTAGAGCGCGATTGATGATGCTATTTGGTAGAAAAAAGTGTATGAAAATTTTTTCAAAAATGTGGAAAAATATATATAAGTCTGAATATTTATAACGTGTTTCATTATTTCCAAACATAGTTTATTCAGTGTATAAACTCAGTCATTGAATTTTATAGAAGTGCAAACAAGCTTTCTTTATAAAGTCGAGTTATCTCGTCTATCATTATCAGTTTCATTCCGTAATTACGCAGTTTCTTTTTAAAATGGGGAAAATATTTAATTTGAGTTTTCTAATACTTTCTGTGGTTTTGCCGCAAGTGGTGATTTCATCTGATGAAAATGCTGGTAAGTAAAATAATTTGCAACCTGTTCGAAAAAATAATTTTTAATTGCTCTACTTAAAATCTCAACCATCGTGCGTCAAAAAATTGAAAAGAACCTTCCAAATGCCACGTCTTCAGAAAAAGTATAGAATATGGCAAAACACTTCTAATCCGAATTGAACCAAATTGTTTTACAGGGATATGATTTAGGACTCCGCGATAAAAAAAAAAACCCCAAAAAAAAGATTTCCTAAATTTTTGTTGTTCACGAGGTTCTGACATGGCATCTTTCTACCATATGGGAACCCATATGGATTCCTATACAAAATCATATGGGCGAATTAAAACACGAAATGAGATAAGAACGTATGTGGGATTCCATGTACGACCAAAATCATAGGATTCCAGAAACACACACCGACATAGGGTTTCATATAGATTCCTATGTAGGTTCCCATATGGGTTCCTATAAAGAGCCCTTAGTGGGGATTTTCAGTAAAGAAATGCCATTTTCTAGTTTTTGAATGGCTTTTATTCCAAACGTTCAAAATTTATATAGAAAAAATATATATATACTCTATATGAACGGTCTTTTATAGAAAAGTATTTCATCACCCTAAAAACATAAGGTGATACCTAGCGCCACGTTGCCAGATTCTAATCATGCAAATAAAAAAGATGAAAATCTGTCCAAGGCTGATTGTCATCCATAAGCTTTCTGATAACGGGAAGTTATCTTAAATTGCCATATGCCATAATTTTTATTATTCTGAAATACTTTACAACATTCTTATTTTATCCAAACACTATTTTACATTCTTTTTACTATGCTGAATTACTATTTCTCATTCCTTTGATTGTTCACAAATTTAATTTTTATTAATTCTTATCCTTATGAACCTTCTTGTAACAGAAATTTTATTCTTTATAAAATGGCTATTTTTAGTACTCTCTGGTTTAGTACATTATTTTGAATTATTTAAATCCACATGAATTCCTTTGAATTCTTTTGAATTCTATGGATTTTCAAAATTATTTTTTGTTTCTTGGAATGCTTTTAAACCTTTTAAATTCTTTTCAGCACATAAAATCATTTCTCTTGGAGTGGAAAGACCCCTGGAGACTATCAACCACGTTTTGGATTTTAATTTTTAAAAGCTATTTCTACATGTAAAATCTAATTGTGCATCTTTTTCCCTCTAGGTAAAAAGTTGTAGCTTTTCTAGTTGAAATTCAAGCATTTTAAATCAGACCAAAATCAAATTCAAAATCCCATTTAACGTCCAATAATCAAGTCAATATATAGAATTCCTGAAAATAAAACAAGAATTCATCGTTAAAATTTGGACATTTTTTTTGATTAACGTTTCGGTGCTCACACAGCACCCTTATCAAGGCAAGAAAAATTGAAACAGATGGGAACAGCGACCAAGCAACGACGCTATCTCCTCGATACCTGAATGTGGGTCAATAGGCCAATCCGTCACAAAAAACAAGAAATAAGAGGAAGTCAAGACTCATGAATACTAAATGTAATTAATCATACTTGGATAACTTTTGTTTAATCAATCTAATTTTTTTTGTTAGTAAACGTTTCAGTGCTCATATTATTTAGATAGATTAAACAAAAGTTATTCAAGTATGACTAATTACATTCAGTTTCCATGAGTCTTGACTTTCTCTTATTTCTTGTTTGTTGTGACGAATTAGCCTATTGACCCATATTCAAGTATCGAGGAGATAGCGTCGTTGCTTGGTCGCTGTTCCCATCTGTTTTAATTTTTCTTGCCTTGATAAGGGTGCTGTGTGAGCGCCGAAACGTTGGTAAATACTTTGCATTCTTTTTTACTGTGATTTGATAATAATAAAAATAAAAAAGAGAAGGAAGGGGATTTGGTTGGTTGCCTTCTCATTTTTCTTTCCTCTTTTTTTATTTTTGTCCAAAGAAACAAATTTTTTTATTTTGTTTTTTAGGAATTGCAATAGGAGCATTTTGTGGTGGTTGTCCAAATTTTATCATTGAAGAAAGAAGAAAAAGCAAGAAAAATTAAAACAAGTGGGAATAGCGATCTCGAGGAGATAGCGTCGTTGCTTGGTCGCTGTTCCCATCTGTTTTAATTTTTCCTGCCTTGATAAGGGTGCTGTGTGAGCACCGAAACGTTTACCAAAAAAAATGTCCAAATTTTATCGATGAATTCTTGTTTTATTTTCAGGAATTCTATATATTGAGCTTTTCTAGTTTTCTGAATAAAGCCAGAAAACTGACTTTTTTGGGACAAATCGATTTTAAATCTTTTCTCACTTCAAACCGCGCTCAGCCAGTCAGTTTTTGAAATTTTTAAATAAAATTTTCAAGGACTATGTATAGAAATGCCTAATGCAGAAAAAATTAATTTACTCTATATTTTGTACAATATCATGGTTCTGTTTATGAGACAAACTAAGAACAAAACATAACTCGAAGTTCGAGAAAGTGCAAAAAAGCTTTAAAATTAAAACCTTTTTTTTATATTTTTGAATACTACGAATTGAATTGAATTCATAATACTTTGATATTGCATGATTACTTGATTAGTTTTTATACTTGGCACTGGTGAACTTGAACATCTAGATGTAGCCGTTAAAAATTAAAATTCGAAAATGTTTTTCAAAGCCTCCAGGGGTCTTCCCACTTCCAGGTAAATCATTTTATGTGCCCTTATTCGATCCGATAGCTTAATTGTTCAACTTCCCTGAAATCTTCTGGATTGTTCGAAAGTCTCTGAATTAGCTGATGTCCTGGAATTCTTGAAATCTCCTGAATTCCTTGAATTCGTGGAAATCCCTAAATTGGGAGAATTCCTAAAATCCCAGGAACTTCAAAATAACGCAAAGAATTAAAAAGGATTCAAAAGAATTCAAAGAACTTAAAAGAATTCACAAGAATTCAAAGAATTTCAGGAATACAGAAAATTAAAAAAATAAATGATTTCAGAGAATTTCATCGATATAAGAGAACTTAAGAAATTCAGAAAATTCAAGGAAATCAGAGAATGCAAGAAAAACCGAAAGTTCGGAGAATTCTCTAAAATCGATTAAATTCTCTGCAAATTTATTTCTCTGAATTTTGTTAATTCCTGAAATTATTTGAATTATTTTTAAGTTCTTGGAATTCAGGCAGTTCACCCAATTCAGAAAATTCCACGAATTTAAAGAATTCAGATATTTCATGGAATTTAAAAAATACAAGAATTTAAGATAATTCAGGAGATCCCCAAGTCTTTAAAATCATGCAAGGGATTCAGTAGAATTCAGAGGAATTTGGGAATTTTTGACGAATTCAAGGAATTCAGAGAATTTGAGAAATATTCAGACAATTAGGGAAATTTCGCCGATTTCGAGGAATTGAAGGAATTGAAAGAAATAAGAGAGTTCCAAGAATTCAGATAATTCGAGGAATTCCTAGAATTTAAGAATTTTTCACGAATTTAAGAAATTCAGATAATTCAAGGAATTCAGAGAATTTTAGGAATCCAGAGAGTTCAAAGAATTCAGGTAATCCAGAGAATCCATAGAATCCAGAAAATCCAAAATAATGTACTAAAACTAAAACAAGGAAACAATTTTTGGAAAAATCAGTGGTTTTTTTAGACGTACTCTCCAAAAGAGGTTTTTTTTAATACATATCCATTGAATTGTGGCAAATAAAAATCCGAAAACCCAACAATTATGCCAAACAGTAATTTGCAATAATAAAAATGTTGTTAAATATTAATTCGGTAATGCGCAATACCATGTCGAATCATCAGAAGAATTTCAGCTATTGATAATTATTGTGATGAAAATTCTAGTATCCGTTCTCTTAGGAGTTGAAAGAATAATCCTGAAATAATTTTTAAAAATTAAAAACACTTTGGAGTTATTCAAAATTGAAAATTTCGGCCCCTTTTCGAATTTTCATACCTTTGGTGATTTCAATTATATCAAGGTGTATGTCTTGAAAATTGTTTCTACACGAAGAAAGAACTCCGGGGTTTAGCGCAAGAGAGTTTAAGGCATTAACGCATGGACTATTCATCAGGTGGATATCGCAGGCGTCTCTTGTTTTATTTCCAAGAGCCTCCACGGACTTTCTCGGTGAGTCTCCTTGCGATTTGCCTTTAGGTCACGCCTTCTGCCTGTTGACACGAGCGCACCACTAAATGTTCACAGGAGGCGTGGCCTAAAGGCAAATGCACCACTAAATGCTCGAAGGAGGCGTGGCCTAAAGGCAAATGCACCACTAAATGTTACCAGGAGGCGTGGCCTAAAGGCAAATCGCAAGGAGGCTCACCGAGAAAGTCCGTGGAGGCTCTTGGCAATTTTGCTCGCACTTTTGGAATTAATGCGTGAGAAATGTTCACGCGCTAATGCTAACAATGTCCTCTGCAGTATCATTATTACAGGTTTGTAGGAACGTTTTAGTGAACTTCAAGGCTTTTTTGTCACAAAAAATCCACTAAATGATACTAATAAATTATACAACTTGTATCATTCTTGCAGAATTATCATCAGTTCCTCATCGACGTCAAAAGCGAATGAATCATCAACCCGGCAGTTCATGCTCATCATCACATGATTTGCGATCCATTATTGAACATAATCTACGTCAAGTGAATACGGATAATCCCAGCCAAGTCGAGATTACTTTTAAAGATTCTACTTACCCTGGCTATGCAATACATCCTTATTTTGTCCTAACGCGTCGTGCCTATACACTTCAAGGATTTCGTGTTTTTGCCTATAAGAAAAATTCAGGACTTCTCGAATATCAACGTGTGCGATCATGTTTAGGAGAACCACTTCGCGAAGTTGTCCTGATTCAACTTACAAAACCTATCATGCTGGAAAATCCTGTACCTCGTGCCTTCATTGCTGAGCATTATGATCAGCGAGCTACTGATTGGGCTAAGGCTAGGGTAGAAGATTGGATACGTGAGCATCAACCGCATATGCAACCCCGACCTCAACGAATTCTAAGTGAATTGCGTCTTTATGATCCCACCAGGGTCATAATGACTCAGGACGGTGTGCCTATTGGCCCTGGGTTTGCAATACATCCTCATATCGTCATAACCAGCCGTAACTTCATACAAATCACGGTTGGTGTGTTATCCTATCCGGAAACTAGAGGACAGCTCAAGCATCACCAGGTTCAAAATTATTACATGCACGAAGATATTGGCGTAGTTCGACTTCAGGATCCTATCTTGTTGACAATGCCGGTACCAGCTGCTCTTACTACTGAGCATTATTCAGTCGAAGGTGTTGCTTTTGCTAATGTCATGGCGCAAGATTGGATTCGCGAGTTTCATGAAATGGTTCATCGAATGCGTCATGGTGTACCATGAGAAATTGAGTTCAGGAAGTTGATTAGGATTGGCACGACGCGTCCCACAACAGGGTGTCCAGCGATTCTTAGGAACGAAATTCAAGGTATTTTCGAGGTTTTCCAAGTCAAGAAGTCAAGTTTTTCAAGGTCTCCTTTTTTTAACATCAAATAATGAAATAACCATTTCTTATCCATGTAAAAAATGAGCCATTTTATTTTTTTATTCGTCAATAATAAGTCGTCTTTAAAAACCTTGAAATCTTGGTGAATTCGTTGAAATCTCTTGAAGTAGATAGAATCATTGAGAAATCTTGAAATTTCTGTGAAATTTTTTGGAATCTTTTCAAATTTTTGTAAAATATTTGAAATCTTTGAACACTTTGAAATCCTTGAAACCTTTGAAATTTTTTGAAATCTTTGAAATGTTTTGAAACCTTTGGAATTCTTATATTATATTGATATCTTTATAAAATTTCTATGAAATCTTTCTGAAATCTTTTGTTTTCAGTAAAAATCATAACAATATTTTCAATTTGTGTAAAATCTTTTGAAATCTGAAAAATCTAGTTTACTATAACCTTTAAATCCTTTGAAATCTTTTGAAAGTTTTAGAATCTTCGGAAATATCCGAAATCTTTGTGAAATCTTTGAAATTCGGTGTATATGCCTTTTTTAAATCTTTGAAATCCTCGCAATCTTTATGAAATGTTGGAAATCTTTGGGAATTTGTTGTGAAATTTTTTAAATCTTTATCAAATGTTTTTAAATATTTGTGAAATTTTTCTTACATGTTTGTTTGTGATATCTTTTCAAATCTTCTTGAATGTTTTTAACCCTTTTGAAATAATTTCAAATCTTCGAAATATTTTAAAATCTTCGAAATCTGGTGGACTGTAAACGTTTTCAAATCTTTGAAATCCTTTAAATCTTTGTAAAATGTTCAAAATCCTTTTAAATATTCTAAAATCTTTGAAATATTTTAAAACCTTTTGAAACTGAATTAAAATCGAGATTTTCAACTAATAATTTTTATAATTTGTAAGATAAATGTGACAAAAAAATTTATATTTGTAACATTCTATATTAGCGGAGACGAAATAAAAAACGGACGATTTCAAATTTCCGGTCATTTCCCGGTCAGTTTTTCAATTTTCCTGGTCAACTAAAAGTAACACATTCATATTGCCAGAAAAAAACGCAAATATTTGTTTCAATTTATGACGTTCATTCTAAACATCCTTTAACACAACAACAGAGAACAGAGAAAAAAATACTTAAAATTTTCACTAAAAAATATTCATTTATTGCAAAAAATGAAATAGTTAAACTTTCAGTTGAAAAAATTAATTTTCAACGAAAAAAAAACGAGTTTTCAACAAAATAGTTCAACTTTCGACCAGAGTGATAAATTTTCAAAAAAAAATATGAATCTTCAACTGGAACAGTTCAATTTTAAACCAAAAAGATGAATTTTCAACTAAAAACGATTAATACTTAACTGGAACACTTAAATTTTCAACAAGAGATGAATTTTTAAAAAAGATTAATTTTCTACCAAAAAATACAATTTTTCAACAAAATACATGAATTTTTAACCAAATAGCTGAATTTTGAACTGAAAAAGATCATATTTTTTAACCAAAAATGGAATAGTAACATTTTTAGTTAAAAAAATTAATTTTAACCCAACCATAAAATTTTGTAACTAAAACAATGAATCTTCAACTGAAATATGAATTTTCAAACAAAAAATTAATTTTTAACAAAAAAAAACGATTTTCAACGAAATAGTTCAATTTTCCACTAAAGTGATGAATTTTCAAATAAAATTATGAATCTTCAACTGAAATAGTTGAATTTTAAATCAAAAAAGATGAATTATCAACTAATATGATGAATAATTAACTGAAACACTTGGCTTTTCAAAAAAAAAGAATTTTTAAACAAGAAGATTAATTTTCAGGTGAAAAGATTAATTTTCTATCATGAAATACAATTGATCAACAAAATTCATGAATTTTTAACGAAATAATTAAATTTTTAATTAAAGAAGACAAAGAAACGAAAAACATCCAAAGGAAAAAAAAAGTTTTGAATCAAACATCTCATTTTTCAATCACAGAAATGAATTTTCAATTAAAACGATGAATCGTTCAAAAAAAATTAACAAAAGAGTTTAACTTTCAGCCAAATAATTTTATTTCCAACCTAAAAGATGAATATTTGATAGATTTACAAAAAATATAAATTTTTTAACAAAATACATGAATTTTGAACGAAACAGTTGAATTTTATGCCAAAAGGATGAATTTTTAGCCATAAAGATAAACTTTCTACAAAAATGACGAATTTTCCACAAAGTACATACATTTTCAAACAAATAGTTTAATTTTTAAAATGCAAAATATCAATTTTCAACCAAATAGTTGAATTTTCACCAAAAAAAAAGATATATTGATTGATACATATTCAACCAGAGAAGAATTTTAAATTAAAATTATGAATCTTCAACTTTTCTAAATTGACAAAAATTATTAAAATAACGAAAAATTGAATTTTGCTACGATCAGAAGTAAATTCCCGGTTTTTTAATTAAATTCCCGGTTATTTCCTGGTCTCTTTCGGTCAAGTCGCCACCCTAAATATTAAAGTCGGTTCATTGCAATCTATAAAATAATTGGTAAAATCTATAAAAAAAATGCCTAGAAATCTCTTTATTTATTGTGTAATAAGCAAATAAAAAACTTAGATAAAAAAAATAAATAACAAACTTTTCAGTAGCAAGGCTTCTTCTAAACGAGATGTTTCTTTTATAATAGACAAAAAGATTTTAATTACTTTTCGCATTTCAATAAAAAAATCTGTTAAAAATTAATTCAAGGTTCTCGTGAAAAATTCAAGGAGATTTCCAGGTTTTCAAGGTTTTCAAGGTCGCTAGACACCCTGTACAAGAGTCAAAACGAAAAATTTACTCTGGAAACGAGTATGCAGCCTTCAGTTATCATCCGATTTATACATGTTTGTTAAATTCAAGATTTACGAATGTTTTACGAAAGTCCTAATTGGAAAATTTTACTTCTAAAAGAGAACATTTAGTTGTAAATTGTAAATGATCAGTCGTACTCTGTTCTATTGTACCGTACGGTAATGATGCGAGAAAAATGTTAAAGTTTAACCTTTTTTAATGTTTATAAAAAAATATCCAATTTTAATTATGAAAAGTCACCTAATTATGAAAGAAAACACCGCCAAGCAAGTAACGGAATGGTTTTTATAATTTTATTTCACCTCGAAAATGTTTTTCAACGCACGTACGGGAATGACGTTTTGGTTGTCAAGATGCACTTTTCAGTTTCAATATCGGATTCACAAAAAAGAGAGTTAATATTTTAAGCACAATTTTATAAAATCTTGTATTAAACGATACGCCTAATACTCCTGTATTTATTACTCAACTGTAACAACAATATTTTACTAGAAAAAAGAACGTACGATAATGACGTCTGAAATGGCAAAAATTGAGAGACAGCCTTCAAGGCTTTTACAATATTATTTATTTGACTTAAAAAATGTGCACACATTAAATGTATGTTCATGTGAAGTTTACAAACTTGATACGTTAAGCGTTTTTCAGGTTACTGTCTAAAAAAACGGAGAAAATCAGTTTATCCTTGTGCAAAGTGAGGTTGGCACGCCGTACGGTAATGACGTTTCGGGTGTTCTTATATGAAATTAAAGTAAATAGGAACAGAAATGGAAAAAAGAACTGACCATTTTGTAGAGGATGATAATAAGTGTTTATTAAAATTTTAAAAAAATCAGCACGAGTTTATAAGTTAATGTTATATTACTGGGACTTCAAGTTTGCCTTCAATTTGACAATTCATGTGTTTCATTCATTCCAAACATCGTTTCTAAATTTCGGTCTGTTTAATGAAATATAATCTAGCGTTAATTCAAATAGGCATTGAATTTTATAGCAGCGTAAACAAGCTTTCTTTATAAAACTGGAATTATCTCGCCCTTCACTATCAGTTTCATTGTGCAATTACGCAGTTTCTTTTAAAAATGGGAAAGATATTTAATTTGACTTTCCTGATACTTTTTACAGTTGTGCTGCAAAAAATGGTGTTTGCAGTTGATGAAAATGCTGGTGAGTGGAATAATATAAACAAGTTCGAAAAAATAATTTTTACTTGCGCTACTCAAAATCTGAACCATCATGCGTCAAAAAACTGAACAGAACTTTTCAAATGCCACGTCTTCAGGAAAGGTAACATATGGCCAAACACTTCTAATCCGAATTGAACCAAATTTTTTTTATGGGATATGATTCAGGATCCCGCGATAAAAAAAAGTTAAAAAAAAAGATTTTCCAAATTTTTGATATTTAGGACGTTTTGACATGGGTTCCCATTTGGGTTTCTATGTAGAGCCCTATGTTGGTATTTCCAGTAGGGAAATGCCATTTTCTAGTTTTTAAATGGCTTTTATTCCAAGCGTTCTAAATTTATATAGAAAAAATATATTTATTCTCTATGAACGGTCTTTTACAGATAAGTATTTCGTCACCCTAGAGCCCTAAGGTGACAATCAGTCCAAGGCTAAGCTTATTGATAATGAGACGTTATCTTGGATTTCCTTATTCCGTAATTTTTATTATTACAAAATACTACTTTATACTATTTTCGGTTTATCGAATGACTATTTTACATTATTTTCACTATACCGAATTACTATTTACCATTAATTTGATTGTTTCAATTTTTAATATCTCTTATTATTACGAATCACCAAGGAAATAATTTTATCTGCTGAATTATCCGAAATCCTCGAATTCTTGAAATCTCCTGAATTTCTTCAATTCATAGAAATCCCTAAATTTGGAGAATTCCTTCAATTCCTAAAACTTCAAACTAATGCAAAGAATTAAAAATAATTCAACAGAATTCAGAAGAATTCGAACTTAAAAGAATTCAGAAGAAATCAAAGAATTTCTGGAAATCAGAAAATCAGAATAATAAATGATTTCAGAGAATTTCATTGATTTCAGAAAATTTGAGGAATTCAGAAAATTCGAGGAAATCAGAAAATGCAGGGAAAGCCGAGAGTTCAAAGAATTCTCTAAAATCGACGAAATTCTCTGAAATCCTTGATTTCTCTGAATTTTTTGAATTCCTAAATTTCTAGAGATTCTTTCAAGTCTATGAATTATTTCCAAGTTCTTTTAATTTAGGAATTTCGCACAATTCAAAAAATTTCACAAATTTAAGGAGTTCAGATATTAAACGGAATTTAAAAAATACAAGAATTTAAGATAATTCGGGGTATCCCCGAGACGAATTCAAGGAATTTATATAATTCAGGGAATTTTGAAGAAATTCAGATGAGAGAAATTTCACAGATTTTGCGAAATTCAGGGAATTTGAAGGAATGAGAGAGTTCCAAAAATTCAGATAATTCTAGGAATTCAGATAATTCAGGGAATTTGAAAGATATTCAGATAATGAGGGAAATTTCACTGATTTCAAGAATTCAAGGGAATTCAAGGAAATAAGAGAGTTCCAGAAATTCAGATAATTCGAAGAATTCAGACATTTCAGGGAATTTGAAAGATATTGAGATAATTAGCGGAATTTCACCGATTTCAAGAAATACAGGGAATTCAAGGAAATAAAGAGAGTTCCAAGAATTCAGATAATTCTAGGAATTCAGATAATTCAGGGAATTTGGGAGACATTCAGGTAATGAGGGGAATTTCA
>CAKNXH010062472.1:0-20147 GCA_932178445.1 Andricus quercusramuli
TCCTCGAAGATCCTGAACTCATTGACAGAAGCGCTATACGACACCTTCGCGCTGGAGAGACCTATACATACTTGGGAGTGCCACAAAGCCGCATTCAGGACGTAACATCTATAAAGGATACTCTCCGATGCAGATACAAACGTCTCCTCCCACAGATATGGTCTTCCGAACTGTCGGCGAGGAACAAAGTATCTGCAACGAACATGCTTGCCGTCCCAGTAGTACTCTATTCATTTGGAGTAGTTCCATGGACGAAGGACGAACTCAGATCCCTCGACATCGGGTCCCGAAAGGTTATGCACATGAACAAAAGCATGCACCTTAAGTCTTCTGTTCCACGACTTTACATCTCACGCCGTCAAGGTGGTCGTGGAATACTGAATCTTGAATGTCTTCACAACAGGATTATTCTGGGTACAGCACATATTGTCGCAAATGGACAAGATCCTCTTCTTAAAATGGTCAGAAAACACGAAGAAGTAGGCAAAGGGGCGTTTCTTTACAAAGCAGCAGAAGAGGCTGTTGAAACACTCGGCCTTGACTTCAATATCAGGGGTGAGCGAAATGCATCAAATCTTATCCATCTTGAATACTCACTCCTGAAGGCCCGGATTAAGAAAGCACAGGAGAAAAACTTCCGCGAAGAGCTCCTCGACAAGAAGATGCACGGCATCTTCCACAGAAATGTGGAAGATCAGTCGATGTCATATGAGCTGACGTTTGCTTTCCTTAGATCACCCGGATTGAAGTCGGGCACAGAGGGCTTCATTTTGGCATGTCAAGATGGTGTCATTTCCACTCTAGCATACCGTCGCCACATTTTGAGCCAAGATATTCCCGATGATAGCTGCAGAGCGTGTCATGAACACCCCGAGCATCTAGGACACATACTATCTAGTTGTCCAGCTCATGCGGGAACAACCTACATCCAAAGGCACAATGCGGCACTGAGAGTGCTTTATTACCATCTCTGTCACTCTTACGGCATTAACCCAAATACCTCTCCGCTGAACGCCCCTGGAGAAATAGAGTCAATTGTCGAAAATGAGAAGTGCCGCATATATTGGAACTTCATATTCTCGACAATTGTTTCTGTTGCGCACTCGAGGCCTGACATGGTTCTTCTTGACTTCGAGAAACGAACCATGTTCGTTATCGAATTTTCGGCACCAGCGGACAAAAACGTCACAGCGAAGGAGAAAGAAAAGAAAGAAAGGTATAAAGACCTTATGAGGGAGTTGCGACGGTTACACCCGGAATATTCTGTTAAGCTAATCGTCCTGATCATTGGCGCTCTTGGAGGTGCCAAGGTTTCACTTGTTAATAGCCTGAAAAGCATCCCTGCGTGCCAACAAAATGCTGAGGCACTTGCAGGGAGAATGCAGAAGGCGGTCGTCCTTGGGTCGCTCCGTGTCCTCAGGGTGCACGAGACTTTCGCCGGATCATCGTATTGAATTCGCGCAGACTGTAAACACCCATCTCACGGTCCTGAGACGTGGTTACAGCTGAAATTTTACCGCGATTTCGCTGGGAGCAGGTGCAATTTTTTAGATTAGCACCCGCTCCCGGCGAAATCCTGCGGTTGTCCTTATGACAAACTTTTAACCATATATATATGGGATGCCGGAAAGTATGTGCACTTTAACCTTAAAATCAAATTGTTTATTTGCGCAACAAGTATTATAAAATTATATATTTTTTAACTTTGGAATCATGCTGCTATTTTCAAAAAAGAGTCCACCAAAGAGAGAATATGTACTTAATCCTTATATTTTATCAAGTGCAAAATCGAAGTATTGAATTTGGAGGTTAAAGCTCACTTTATGTCAACATCTATAGTCGATTATTTCGTTTCCTTTCTATTTCTTTTATTTAAACTAAAATGAATAAGATATTATAATCTTGATCAATTATGTAACTTTAAATTCGAGTATACAATACACCGGTTTGAATACTTTTACTTTTTCGCTTTCACTTCTCAAGTCTCAGCAGCATTGAAACTGGAGCACTTCGCAAAGATATCACTAATCATAAGTGTACTCACTTTTGGCAAATTATCCGAACTGGCTTTAACGTATCCAGGCATATTGATACTTCATAAAAATAAACCCTTTTTGCCAAAAAACGTTGATAATTAATTATTTCGATTGTTTTTATCAAACTGACCATGTATTTTCTTCGGTTTTGACGGCGCGTGACGTCACACCACGTGTTTCGAGCCGTGGGCGCCACATGTTTACTTTTATAAATCTACAATTACCGTGGATATTTTATCACTTTTTAATAAATTATTAAATAAACGGCATTAAGTTTAATTTCCCATTTTAATTCTTTGGGAGTCAAAGTTTATAAAAAAACTCAACTGTAAGGCAAACAAAATTTTTGTCCTATTATCGAGGTTGTGCATATGTACATATACATACCTATTTTCATAAATTAATCATGTTTTAAACAAAAATTTGTTCTACGTTTGAATAATTGTTGGTCCTGAAAAGGACCGATTGTTTATCACACAATTCAAAAAAATTATATATCAAATTTATGTATTTTTTGTTGTTGAAAAAATCAGCTATGCTGGATTGCTTCATGCTGACGACTTTTTTCTTCGAAGCAAAACTGGTAAGCTTGCTGATTGCTATAAAAATATCTTCATCCACGTCTTGTCGCGACTCAGCAAACTCCCTCAGTTTTGCGAGGAATTCCAGAGCTTTGTTCGGTGTTGGAGCCACAGAGGATGAAGGCTGCTCTTGATCTTCTTCGTCACTTGATAATTCCAGAGTCGTATTTCCTTGGACCTCGCTCAAAATTTCAAGGTCCGTCAGTTTGCCGCAAATGGCTACATTTTGGTCGACTATTTCCATGAAGTTTTCTTCGCCATGAATGAATCCTGCTTTTCTAAATCCATTTCTGATTGTCGTAGCACTAACTTGTCGCCACGCATCTTCACACATTCTCAAAGCTTGTAAAATGTTGATCTTCACGTGATTGTTGTTGAATGTCACTTCTTCATCCATAACGTCGCGAACTAAAATTGATCTGTAGTGAATCTTGAAGAGTTGATGATTCCTTGGTCCATAGGCTGAAGCACTGACGTCATATAAGGTGGAAAAAACACTACTTCTATATTTTTTAATTCTGGAACTGAACTGTGACTTTTTCTAGTTTGATTCTTCTTCACGCCCTTTTCAACTTCTCTTATAACAGCGACATATTCAGCTAAACTCAGTTTTATAAGTTGCGCTCATCGTTAACTGTAAATGGCAGCTACGAAAAGGCAACGAAACGCACTCAATGGAAAACCGACTGAGAATGTAGGCTCCGTAAGTTTTCATTTTGCTTTTAAAGAAGGTGGTGGCTATCAGTGGTGGGATGACTCTCTTCTCACCACCTAACTTCTTTTTCACCTAGATCGAATTTTTCGATAATTTAAAGGCCGATAATTCGATTTTTTTCTCGATAATTCGAACCTAAAAAATTCGAATTATCAAGGTTCGAGTTCGAATTATCGACGTTTTTTTACATGCGTTAGTATAGGAATGTCAAGGGACCGAGGAGACAGTTCGAATTATCGAGGAATTCGATTTATCGATGTTCGAATTATCGAGGTTCGACTGTATTGGTTAATGTACACTGTAAAAACTATATCTATTTTTTATGGTAGCATTTGTTTCCTCACCGGTTTTTCAGTAGGATAACTTCATGCTGTTGTTTTCAATGTAAAACAAATGAATCTGGATTCCCACTAGAGAGGTCTCATTAAGTACCACTTGAGACTGTTTAGTGGCAATACCTGACTCTAGCCCTGCAATAATACTTTGTTTTTACAGACTCGTTTAATAAAATCAAAATTATGAGTTGAATATTTGATGTGCCTTTAATCTTCATTCTTTGTTCGTTTACATTTTTTTTTCGAGTATTCCGCGCTTTGTTTACCTTTTTCGTTCCATGTCTGTTTGCATTTTGTTTTGGGTATTCCGCGTTTCGTGTTCTGTGCTGTGTGGTCTGCATTACTCAAATATTTCTGGTGCAGAGGAAATATGTTTTATATCTGAAGAATCGTTAAAAAATTGTGATATTGTAGCTGTGAAAAAGAAAAATGTAAATGCTATTGAAGAAACAAGTGTTAAACAAAATGACGATAAACCTGAAAGATTATTAAAAAAGAAGGAAAAGAAACACGACTGGCCTTACTCCTGTTACAACGACACAAGATCCTGCTCCTGAGACTTTTCTCAAATTCATCTCCTGCAAATGCAAAAAAGGATGCGACTTAGCATGTGGTTGCTGGAAGGCAGGGTTGAAATGTTCCTTCATTTGCATGAACTGCAAGGGGCAAGACTGCGTAAACATCGTATAGATTTTGAGCGACTCCGAGGAGGAGGGAGGAGATGAAGAAATTTAAGTTACCATCCGCAAACTGTCTCAAACTGAGGATGAAGAGGATTTAGGTGAAGAAGAAAAACCAATAGAGAAGGATAGCACAATAGAAGCTCAAACGGGTCCATCGAGAATTCGAAATTGAAGAAAAGTGACCACATGACAAAAATCAAAATAACTACATAAAAAATAATCAAAAAATCTACCACTGCACCGACACATTCATGAATCCCTCAATTCATCCACCCAAACCCATCCATCTATCAGTTCATTCATCAATCCATCTATCAATTCATATATCAATCCATCTGGATTAGGCCTAATGGGGAAACCACAAGAAAAAAAAGCGCCCTTCACTTTACCTCATAGGTGGTGTGGAAACGAGTACAATTATCAATAATAATACGTATTAATAATAATACGTAACAATGCTAACCATTAATTTTTAACCGATAATAACTACAATTTCAGGTGATAATCGGGCAATGACGCAGTCTTTATATTATATGCACTACACTTAACTCTGAAAATATTTATTTTATAAACAAATGTTTCAAACAAAAGTTGTGAAAAATGTCATCTGATATTCTTTTTGTCTAGAATTTTTTCTTCTAGGATGCATTAAACAGGAGATATTTGATGAAACACGGATTTTGGGATGTGGAAAAGTACTGTATTACAAATTTTCATCCCTTCTGCTTGTTTTCCATGTAAAAGTACATATTGTCTGGACTAAATTTGGACACCTGGTTCTTGTCGATTTTTTATACAGTATTTTTTTTAAATTGTGTTATATAAAAATTTTTGAAATCACAAGTTATAACGATAATGTCATTAAATACAAAATTAAAACATTTTCAAATTCGCTGTATATCCAATTTTTATTCCTATGTCTTGGCAATTTTTTTCCTAGTGCATTGCGGGAGAGATGATAAACGGGGTTGAATTTAACAGGAATTATTGCTTCGAAAATAATTTAATAAAATCCGAAAAAATCAGGTAGACTTTTTTTATCTCTAGGTATGTCAAAAAATGTAAACTTCCAAAAATTTAAAGGCTCTGCAAACAAGAAATTTTTGAAACATTTGTTTGCGCGGATAACCAAGCTGTGTGCAAAGATATTATCTATTTTTGCTGTATGTTAGGGTGGTCCAAATTTGACTTAAGTTGAAAATATCGTCATCGATCCTCATAAAGTTTCGTTTTGACGTAAAAGTATGTTTGGGAAAAACTAGGCCATATCGTTAAATATTTAGAGGTCGCGCCGTGACCTCAAAGTTCACAAATTTCACCCTCGCCGCACGCGATAGCGAAATTTACAGCTAGAAATATAAAAATGTTGATATCGATCCTCCTTAAAATATTCCTTTAGACTAGCACTGTATGTGGGCGGAGGGAGATCGATATGCGAAAACATTTAGGGGTCGCGCCGATCGTCGAAGTGTTGTTGATCGTTGGTGGGAGCGCTGGCCAAAAATGGACTGCAGCGCGCGCTGTCTTACGTCACCAAGTGGACGCCGTGCCATTAATTCTAATAATTTAGACGAACTATTTTGTTGTTAACATTTCATTGTGCTATATGCCTTTTTTTCCAAAAGTTAAATTTTTTTAATTTTTATGTCATTATTCACATTTTAAAAATTATCTTTAGTTTTTTAAATTCGCGTGACACTTTATTGATATTGTTGTTTAAAAAAAGGCTGTCACTCATCTTGCTACCAGCTACTTTGGTTTTCTTGTCTTTCTTCTCTCTTCATCCACAGTCAGCAAGAGTGCCTGGAGCTGGTCCTCGTCTGTGGTGAGAGATCCTTGGTACTGCTGCGCCATGGCAACCCCTCTTTCCGCCATGTCGTTGGTTACGAGCAGGGCTGACACAGCCTTTTTCCCGTACTCGTAACCGGGGCTTGTGCTCCAGGTCGCAGGATCCAAAAAGAAGAATTCAAGTGGAAGCTTCATGATTTCAAAAAATTTCCCTGTGTTCTTAGTGACAAAGTCGGCAAGGGTCATGTTACCTGTGACTGCACTTTCAGGCATCTTTAAATGGTGCATATTTGCCTCGACACAGTCCTTGGTAAACATGGCCTTCACCATCTCCTTTTTCCCTTCTACAGGTAATTCAGGATCATAAAATGCCAGAGCCACTGGTACCTCAGAAAGGTACCAGAGGTGACCCAGGAAATTCTTCATTGCTGCTGCACCCACTTTGCTGTCAATTTCCTTGTACTTTGCAATAATTTGTAGCAGATGCAGATCGTTGCGTGGTGCATTTGAAGCGAGAGGGGCTGTGAACCATGCCTTTGCGTACACTTTGATGATAAAAATACAGATGGAAGTAAGTCCCTTTTCTTCCTCACGTGTTCATTTAAATTGGTGTTTGAACAACATGATCTTGAGGCAATATATGACTTTTGACATCCACCTGGCACTGTGGAATGCACTGGGAGTAGAGAATTGCAGACCCCGGGGAGGAACAGAACCCAAAAATATTATCAGTAATTCAAGAAGATCCCGGTAGTCATCCCTAGGTTATGATTTCTGAAACAAAATATAAAGAGGAAGTGAGCGTCATATTTCTGAATAATTTTTGTAGCGACACTTCATTAAAATTAATATTGACTACTGTATACCTGCAGGCAGCTGAAAGCAAAGTCAAACACATCCTGTTCTTCATCTTTTAAAGCGTCTCGGATTTCTTTTAGCGTTATTCCTGCCTTGAAATCAGAGGAATCAATTGAAGACCAGGCATCCTGAAACCGCTTGAAAATAGGAACGTCTAGGCCACTAGATGGACCCATGCAGCACTCATATACAGCTTTGATGACCAGTTCCATGATATGGTTCCTGCAAGCAAGCAGCAAGAGTTCTCTGTCAAGTTCCTTACAAATGTAGGTGCAAGCGCCGTTCTTAGAACCAGTGTTCGTTGCTGTCGTGTCAACGAACATCCTCAAAATGGGGGTCCACTATGTCCCAATCTTTTAGCGCTTGTACTACAGCTGGACCATGACAGTTTCCAGTACCCTGCACCTGCGGGACCATCAGCAGTTGATCGACTTCGTGACCGCTGACAGCGATTACTAGCCTGTCACTGTATTTCCCGTTCGAACCCCTCGTAATCTAGCTATCCCAGTGGACAACGAGCTGAGTATCGCACTTGAAGTCCACCTTGATTCTAGCAGCAGTTTTAGCTCTCTCCTTGCGTCGATGTCGACGGATAGTGGATCTGCTGGGTCCTGTTACAGTTTCCTTGCTGCAGGCTACTGTAGTTTCACTAATAATTTTTTCAGCCTTTCGGTCTCTCGCATTTGTTGAGTCAAGCGTTGTAGCAAGATTTGCTGTCATAACCTTGTCCCGTGGAGGTTTGTCGGGTTCATCGAGATGAAAGCTGTCATCGCTCTCCGTACCTGTGGTTACTCGCTCGCTATCACTTTCAGAAGATACAGCAATCACGCCCACACGATTCTTCTGCAAAACGCTACGCTTCTTCTCGAACTCCAACCTCTCGTGTAAAGCCCTATGCCGAGCTTCGGACCTTGCTTCTTTCTCAGCGTTCTCGACGTCAACTCCTAAATAGAAAAAAAGGTCCAAAACTGTAAAGCAGGCCTCGGCAGATTTCAGCCAGCTACCACTGGCAGGCACAAAGACTAGGCCAGCTACCCCCAATAAATCTTTACTGAACTCTGCCTTCTTCCTTCTACCTCCCGCTGGGCTAGGAATAAATTATGAATCCCAAGAAAATTAGGAATTCTATATATTTTATAAAATTATAGATAATATATAAAAGAAAATTTTTATTCATCATTATTTGCAAATTTGATTAATTTGTACAATTAAGATAATATATATGTGTAATATTAAAATATAAAAATAATATTTTTGAATTCATTCAAGTTTTTAACGCCAATTTTTTTATTTTTAAATTTAAAAAATGTATTGAAAATTCAATTTAAATATACATTTAATGTTTTATATGTAATTCTTAATGTTTCATTTTTAATATTTATATAATTATTAAATATTTATTATATTAAATATTATTATTAATCTACTATAATAAAATCGATGTGAACGAGAGAAGTGAGCTAACGTTAGGTCTTTTACTGCACTCTTATTGGTTGACTCTAAGAATTGAATATAGCAATGTAAAAGTCCGCGAAATTTGAAAATATAAAATGAGAAGAAAACTATCATTAAATAAAATGAAATTACTGAAACAATTACTATCTTGACATAATAGAATTTTATAAGTGAGTTAATTTACGTTAGTCAGATTAATTTGATTTAATTACACAAAAAAGAAAATACAATATTTTAATTATGATTCACAAGAAGAGAGAGAGAGAAAGAGAAAGAAGGTGCGCGCAAGTGCGTGTGCTGTGTCCGCAGTGATGCCAATATTGGGGCATTCAACTGCCACAATGATAGCGCAATTTGGGACGTGTTAGCGAACGAGTGAGCGAGTGATCGAAAGCGAGAGTGCAAGCGAGAGAGAGAGAGAGAGCGGTAACGCAAACGCATCTTAGTTTACTTATGCTATTACATAATCATTACTTACAATTCTTTACGCTTCTAATTTAATTTGGGCGACTTCCGTTTCCTTTTTCTTTCACTTCTCTTGTACCTCCATTTTGCCATTTTTTGCATCCATTCTTTCATTCTTTTTCAGTTGCTCCCCTAGCATCCTCTAACTCTTTCATCCACTCTTCCCCCAAACCATCCTCCCCTAAAATCCTTACCACATTCTCTTGCCAGCTTCCTTCATCTTCGATTCCTCTCCTACATCCTTCCCATACATGCTCCCATGTTTCCTCTTCCCATTCACATATTCTGCACTTCCTGTTATCTTTCTTTTCCCAATACATACTTGCCCTTACCTCGTTTCCTAATCTTTTCTCTCCCCATCCCTTTTCTAAATACTTTGGTACTCCTTCCTTTTTTATCATCTTATACCATATATTATATTTTTATTCCTCAATCATCCCCCATCTTTCTATTAATTGTCATTCTCTCTCCCTTTTTTCCACTTCTTCATATATGACTCCAGTCCCGTCTTCTATATCTCTAGCCTGAAAGAACTCCCTCCTTTCCTCCTCCCATCTCGTTAATTCGACCGCCCTCCCTCTCCTTTCTTCTACCTCCATCAAACACTTTCTCGCTAACTCCCCTCCCTTTCCCTCCCTCAGCTTCGCCTCACAATTCCATGCCCTCTCTCCCGCTCTAGTACTTAATTTATTCCTTTGCGCTTCTTCTCTCACCATATATCCCGGCGTCCTCCAGTCTACCCCTTACGTCCACCTTATATACCTTTCTTGTAAACTTTCAATTTCTTT
This sequence comes from Andricus quercusramuli, assembly GCA_932178445.1. Classification (NCBI taxonomy): domain Eukaryota; kingdom Metazoa; phylum Arthropoda; class Insecta; order Hymenoptera; family Cynipidae; genus Andricus; species Andricus quercusramuli. The sequence continues at coordinate 9,705 of CAKNXH010062472.1, forward strand.
CCTTTCTTTCCATCCCCATATCTCTGCTCCATAACCTAATACCGGCCATACCAGCGTATCAAATAACCACATTCTCCTTCTCCAATTTTTTTTAAATCTTCTTTTTCCTATTCCCCATATCTGTTTCATTACCCCTGCTGCTTTTTTTTATCCTTTCTCTTATATGAGCTCTATGATCTCCATTTGCTTGCAAGGTATATCCCAAATACTTAAACTCTTTTACTTCTTCTAATTTTTTCCCCTTGCATCTCCCCGTCCATTCTTTCTTTCTTCCCCCTCCTTTTCTAAACCTCATTATCTTTGTCTTTTCTACATTTAAATTCAACTTTTTTCCATCTAAGTATTTCTCTAATCCGGCAATTAAGCCTGCCATCCCTTCTCCCTCTGCCATCAACACTATATCGTCTGCGTATGCCAGTGTATATATCTTTTCGTTCCCTATCCTAACTCCTCCCCACCCATTTCTCTTCATTTCTTCTTCCTAGTCTGATATTGATATATTAAATAAAAGTGGGCTCAGAGGACATCCTTGCCTTACCCCTCTCACCAACCAGAAACTATCTCCCACTTGCTCTCCTACCTTTACCTTGCTTTTTGTCTCTTTAAAAATTTCCTCTCTCCCTCTCTTATCCCCTTTTTCACCATAACTTTCTTTATCTCGCCTCGGTCTAATGAGTCAAACGCCGCCTTCAACTCCACGAACACTGCTATCATTGCCCCTTTCTCCCTTTCAATCCTCTTATTTACTAAGTAGTTCAGAACATATATATTGTCAATTACCCCCATCCCTTTTCTAAACCCTGTCTGATTCGGTGGCTCTATCTTTTTCGCCACAACTTCTTTTTTTAACCTCTCCGATAAAACAGTCACATATACTTTATACAGTGTTGGCATTAGTGTCACTCCTCTATAATCTTTAACCTCCTCCCCTTTGCCTTTCTTCACTATTGGTATCACTACTCCTTCTTTCCATAACTCTGGCCACCCCTCTCCTCTCCATACTCTATTGCACATTATCCATGCCCATTCCTTTAATTCTGTTCCCCCGTATTTCCATACTTCATTTGGAATCTCATCTATACCAGGTGCCTTTTCATCTTTCATCATCCCTAATACCTTGACTATTTCCTCTCTTGAAATGTCCTCCTCCTCATCTGTTTCCCTACCATCTCTTCCTCCTTTCCTAACTTTCCTCTCTACCCCTCCTAGTAATTGCATAAAATATTTTTTCCATTCTATCATCTCAATATCCTGATTTACTCTTTTTCTTCTTCTTCTCTCTTTATTTACCACCTTCCAAACCTCTTCTTCTGTCCTAGCCTTCTCCGCTTCTTCTTCAAACCTTTTTGCACTCCAATGCTCCTTTTATTTCTCCTATCATTATTTCCATTTCCTCGTTTACATTTCCTTCCCCCATTTTGATATTCCTGACTTTTTCTTTGAACTGTTCTTAACCTTCCATTGACCAATCCCCTCTTCCTGCTCTTTTTACTTTTGCTTCCTTTTTAGCCTTTTTGTTATTACTCATTTCTCCCTCTACCGTCACTATTATGGGAAAGTGATCCGAATCTACATAGTTCCCCACCTCTAGTTTATTAACCTTCTCTCTTACTTCGTCGTCCACTACCACATAATCAATTACCGTTCCCCTCTTTCCTCCTGAACGTGTATATTCCCCTTCCTCATCCCCCTCTATACTACCGTTTAGGATAAACCATCCCATCTCCCATAGGCTCTTCAACAACTTCTTTCCCTCCCCATTTAGTATCTTGTCTTTGGATTTTCTTCCTCGCTCTCCATCTCATTCCCTTCCTCCTCTATCTCCTGTTCTTGCATTAAAATCACCTATTATCAGCCTACTCTCTTGCTTATTTTCTTCCATCAGTTCTCTTATCTCCTCTGATTTCTCCTGCATATCACCGTTCACATAAACCCCCACTATCTTCCACCTCTCTCCTCCCACATTTATCTCTTCTACTATTAATCCTTCTCTATGCTCTTTCAACTCTTTTTTATCATTCTCTGTTATACATTCGTTCCTTACTCCCATCACCATTCCACCCATTGCTCTGCCCTTTTTATTCTTCCTCTTTGCATTTTGAACCTGCCATTTGTAACCTCTTGGTAATCTTCCCCTTACTCTTTCCCATCCCTTTTCATCTAGCCACGTCTCCATCATTACTACTACATCCCATTGTGTCAAATTTCTCATAAAATCCCTATCCTTTCTTTCTAAGCCTGCTATATTCCAGTAGCATATCCTCCAATCTTCCCTACTTTCGTTTCTCGTCTCTTTTTGTTTCTCACTATTTCTTATTTCTTTACCTCCCGTTCCTTTCTCTTCTAGTTTCCCGATACCTCATTTTTTACTAACTCTTCCCTGTCCTCGTCCCAATTCCACCATACTTCCCATTTCTTTAGTTTTACTAATACCATTCTCTCAACTCTTCGCTCTTCCCTTCCTATACTTCGCACTTCCTCTATCTCTACCTTAGCATCTATCCTTTTTAAGTACTTCTTCCACTCCTTCCATCAGCTCCTTTCCCTCTAATCTTAGATCCTTTATCACTATGTTTCTTTTTCTTTCCTCTCTCTCTTTCTTTTCTATTCATTGTTCTATTTTTCTCAGCCTTTCCTTCTCCTTATTCCCACTCTCCCCACCTCCAAACTCACGGTTTGAACTTTCAATTTTTTTATTCTACCTTCCAACTCATTTACCTTTTTATTAGGCTCCTCCTTCTTTTCTAGCTTTTGCTCCAACATCTGCATCCTTTTCTCTAGCTTTTCCCTAACTTCTTCCCATTTCCTCATTCCTTTCCTAAGTTCGGCCATTTCCTGTCTAATTTCTTTCCTAATTTCCTCCAGCCTTTTCTCCTGCCTTTCTTCATACATCCCCATTACTTCTATCATCATTTCGCGCGTTTCTTTTAATCTTTCCATTTCTATCGGATCTTTAGCCTCAGCTCTATCTCTTTTTTTCTCCTTATTTTTCTCATCCTTCTCTACCAAACTATGTTTTCCCGTCGGCGTTCCGTACATTTTTGGATTTTTCAAGCTTGACCCTATATCTTCCTTGTCCTCACTGCTTCCCCTATCCCCTCTCTTCCTTTTGATAAATACCTCAATCGACCCCACGCTCTTCGCCCGCAATCTGTCCTTTTCTACCGTTTTCCTATACTTTCCCCTTGCCCTCCTTTATTTGCTCTCCCCTTTCGGTGTACTGAAAACTTCCTGATCTGAATCCCTGCTTTCCTTGACAGTATTCGCTCCGCTAGTCATGAATCCAATTCAAACGATCCCGCCTTCTATCTTTCTCTGCCTCCATCTATCGTCACGTCGTCGCGTCTACCTGCCTTGCCTTTCTCTTTCTCTACCCTGCCCTGCTACGACCAACCTGGTCCTCCCACCTTGTCACAAACCTCAAACCCACCTAACCTCAACTTCCACCCAAATCTGTCCTGATCCTCAAAAATATCCGCACCCCCTTGCTAATCTTTCAATCTCTCAAACAATCCCTCACAAACGAACCCCTCTACATACATCCACAATCCACTCACCTCAAATTTCACCACAATTTTTAGAAAAACTCAGCACCAAATTACAACGCTGCCACACACTTCATATTTAAAAAATTGTTTAAAGAAGGCAACATTTTTTTTATTTAACAAAATTTTTAATTGTAAATTTAAGAAAGAGAACAGAAGATATTAACCGATTTCAAAATGTTTGCTTAACTTGTTTTGGATGTCGCCCCAGAAATTGTTATCCGTCAGCTCAAACGATTCGATTAATTTTTAGCATTTTTACTTCGCTCTACTGAAGAGTTTATTTTTAAATTTACATTAAAAGTGTTAATTATAGTAAGAATAAAATGACAAATCTTGGGAAAAAATATTTATGAGAACGATGTTAAACATATCAAAAGTTTGTATTTAACTAATTTTATTTTTTCTCTCACTTTTTTATATCACTCTGGATGGATTTCCAACGATCTAAGTACATCCAATTTTTTAAAATAAATCTTTGATGGCAGAAATCATTGAAAAATCATTGTTAATTATTTTAAAATGTAACATGTCTTACAAATAGATTGTTCTTTTCGACATATGAAAATAAATGTTTAATCTTTCCCCTATTTTCCCGTTTTTCGTGAGAAAACCACACTATTTCCCCTTTTTTGAGCTCCTTTTGCGCTGTGCTCCCTGAAAAAAGGAAAAAGATTCAAAGAAGTAGACGTATTCATTTAGGAAGAAGCACCAATGGCACCACGTTTTGCACTCGAAGTCATGGACAGAACATTGCGTGATTTTATGTCTAATGATTTGCCATTTGGCGGAAATTTTGTAGTTTTGGGTGGTGACATTAGGCAATTGCTGCCCGTAAATAAACGAGCAACTCGCAGTGAAACGATCAACTCATCAATCAAATTCAATACTTTGTGGAACAGTTTCGGAATGCACTGTTTATCGGAAAACATGCGAGCTTTACCAAAAGAAAAATACATAGTTTTCTCAATTTCTTCTTAGTATGGGCAATGGTACTTTTAATGATAATTCGGAACATATACCAGTATAGGTAGTACGGAAACAACCGACGACGAAGGAGACATCAATCATGAAGCCATACTGACGGAATATTTGAATACTTTGAATCCTCCGAGCTAGCCACCTCATGAATTGCGATTGCGAAAATACACAGTGATAATGCTGATAAGAAATCTAAGCATAAGTGAAGGTCTTTGCAATGGGACTAGATGGCTCGCATTAAACTTTTCTCCTAACATTTTGCGATGTGAAATTTTGACAGACAGTAGAGCGGGCGAAATCGCTTATCTCAATCGGATAACACTGCACTGTGAAAATACTTATCCATTTCCATTCAAAAGGAGACAATTTCCAGTCAAAGTAGCATTTGCAATGACAATCAACAAATCACAAGGTCAAACTTTCGATCGTATTGGAACTGATCTAAAAAAAGATTTTTTCAATCACGGACAGCTGTACGTAGCTTTTTCAAGAGATCTTAGGATTCATCGAGAGTTTATTTAAGTAGCGACGCCATACAAAATGACAAGAAAATCAAAAATTACGTTTTTCAAGAGATTTTTGCCCTATTAGAAAACTCCGTGTCTCAATATATTCGAAAAGTTTGATATAATATAATATATGAATATAATGAAATATCTACCGTAGACGAAAATTTAATTTATATTCGAGATGGAAATAATTAGGTTCGACATTTTCAATAAGTATTTAGCCTTAGAAATGGAGCTTTATTTAAATGATATATGCTCCTAATTAGATTCATTTTGTATTTGTATATTTTCAACACAAGTCGTATTGCTTCCAATTTATCTACATTTTATGAATAATTCAATTAAAAAATTCATTGAAAAATACTTTAATAAATCTTAATTCACATTCGAATGGATTTAAATGTGAGTGTTCTTAAGTAACAAAATAATAGAATTTCCGCTCGCGTAGCACGCGGTATGTTCTAGTAATATTTAATATAATATAATATAAATATAATAAATATTAAATAGATATGGCATGGCCATAAGGTCGTCGACCTTCGTCGGAACTTGGCGTTGTTTTTTCTACAATTAAATTACACGAAATTGTATCTAGATATATGTTTCTGAATAATAGTGCTTGAATCCACACCGGCATTTCAAAAGAGGAATCACATACCTGCCATGTATCCAGGGCGGCCCTTCCTACGTTGCATTACCAGAAAATCGCCATCTTCAGGATTCTTCACTTTCTGTAGCGCTGATGAACTGGCGATATCAAACAAATCATCCAGCTGAGCTGTAAATTTCTCCTCCCTCTCCACTCGTGACGTAGATTTTTTCCTTGTGCTGCGGTTGGCCTCTTTCTTTATCTTAATCCAGGTATCGTGTATTTTTCTTATCATGTCCATACACCGTTGAGGATCTCTGATTGGTATGCCACCTTTCTTCCAAAATATTTCCAGACTGCGAAAAGCTGTCCACGCACTGTCTCGTATCGTTTTCCCCAACGTGCTATGGTTGTACAGGAAAAATATCAAGACATCCCTGTTTGAAGGAAGCTTCCTCGCCTCTGGAATTGCACTCCTTTCGTAACCTAGTAGAAAATACTTCTTCCTAGTACCCGGTCGCTGAGCCATGTTTAAATTTGTAATGAGCACTTTGGAAAATCACAAAACAATACGAGCACTGGCCGTCCGGCTTTATTATGCTTTTGCTTGTGCCCGGTCCGACTGATGACTGCTAGGTACCAGTGAAATTGGTGGGGTGGGCAGAGGAGGGAAGGGGGCATACAAACAGCGTGCTGCGCTGCAGTACAGCTTTAGCTAGCGCTCCCTCCAACGATCAACAACACTTCGAAGATCGGCGCGACCCCTTAATGTTTTCGCATTTCGATCTCCCTCCGCCCACATACAGTGCTAGTTTGAAGGAATATTTTAAGGAGGGTCGATGTCAACATTTTCATGTTTCTAGCTGTAAATTTCACCATCGCGTGCGGCGGGGGTGAAATTTGTGAACTTTGTGGTCACGGCGCGACCTCTAAATATTAAACGATATGGCCTAGTTTTCCCCAAACATACTTTTACGTCAAAAGGAAACTTTTTATGAGGATCGATGGCGATATTTTTAACTTAAGTCAAATTTTGACCACCCTACTGTATGTCTTTATAATTATACTTTTTTAGGATTCCAATACAATTTACAAAACACCGATTAAAAAATTTTAAGGCTTCAATTTGGCAATTTTAGTTCAAACGTTAAAATTAGTCGCATTTTCAGAATGCAGGCTTATTGTTTGAATGTTTACAATTTGCGTTATAAGTTATAGGTTAGGTCAAAAATAACAAATTCTGGGATTCGAAATTGCTACAGTGCGAAAAAATAAAAAGTTTAAATTTAAACGTTAAAAGTGTGAAAATACTTTCTTACTTTAGTCGCTTCTTTTGAAAGTCCATCCTCTGCTTTCAGTTTTCTTTTTGAAATATATCTTGAATTCAACGCATTTTAAATTCTATGTTTTTCACCTGCATTTCGATTGAAGTATACAAATGCTTTTGGTTTAAAATATAAATTAATTAAAATATTTTAATTATTTTTCACAATTGTAATTTATAACCTTTAAAGTTGAATAATTGTAGGTCAAACATAAAAAAGTAGACTAATTTCGAATTTATAGCGTTTCTATTGTATATTGAACCGTTTAAACCTCTGACCTTTTTTTAAGCTTTTTAAAACATTTTAAAAACTTTTTTTTAACGCATTTTTTGTGTAAGAAACAACGTTCTTCCATCTGATAACTGTTTTAGAGTAGAAAGAAGTAAAATTATAACATCTGATTTTTCTTATTTTGGTTGTGATTTCTTAATGAAAAAAAGTGCTATTTATTCTACAAAACAGCTACAAAAATCAGAATTTTACTGACGAAATTGCCAAATTTTTTTTTTCGTTGTAACGATAAATTTTGCCGAGAAATTTACCATCACACAGCTCACGCCTTTTACCTGAAAATTCCCTACTGCAAAATCAAATACGTTATTTGGGGGTTGGGCGCCAGGCGCACATGCGCCAACTGTACACTTATAAACTCAATAAACTCTGCGTGGGCCAGATGCTGGCCCGGGGCGGCTTCAGCCCATTAGTTAAAATTGTTGGTAGAGGGGTGGGGGGGGGGGGGGTGGTTCAACATATTTTTGAAAAATCTTTAGGCACAAACGCGATTCGTACTCGGACATAATTCATGAACTAGTGTATTATAAAAAATGGGTGTTAATATTTATTTAAACCTATCAAACCGTACAAAGATTTTTGTATTTACGCGGAAATCATAAAAACAAGAGAAAATAGCTAATAAAGAGGAGGCTAATTCGTCCGGCTGGAACTCCAAGAGCTCAATCGAGAGCATAGGTAATTTAAATACTAACGAAAGAAGACTAACCTCACAATTTTTCTACATACAAAGATTTCTTAAAGTGAGGTAAAATTCTCGATAACTGAAGAAGGCTAGAAGGAGAGCAGATCTCACCGGTAGCTCACAATTTAAGCACGAGGCCAACATGACGTGCTGAAAGCAAACATTGTATGCGATCGGCGATTAATTTTGAGTCAATACGTCACCCGAAAGTATTATTATATGCTACATTTTTAAATTAGAGTATGAGACCATCATAGCAACTAAAAGAAACGCTAATAAGATAAAATGAAGCGACAAGACTAAAGAGTATCAATCATTAACAAAATGACTAGCGAGAGCAAAACAGAAAGGCGGTAATTTTTACCGATTTTTCCACCTACGATAATCAAAAATTAAAATAAATAAACCCGTAGACATTGGAGACTCGAGGGGTTCCTCATGTTCAGAGTACTACTCCAAAAACGATACTCCAAAAACTAAGCTCAATCGTCTGAACATGAGGACCCGCGAGGATCCGTAGCTTCGAAGACATTGTAGTGGATCTTACGTCAACAAGTGAGTCAAACTGAGTTTAATTAATTTACATTTAGGCAGTACTTTACGACAGCAAGAATCAAGCAGAGGTAGCAAGTCGCGACTGTCTCTTGGCACCTGGCGAGTCGTCTCGTCTCCTTTGGGCGAGTTTCCATGGCGCGGCGCTGATTGGCTGCTTGCTCGGCACGGCCGTGGGATTGGTCGATTTGAACGTAGCTCGATCGTCTCTATATTGTGGTGCCCTTTCTGGTAGAAGATGCAGGGGCGGCTCAACTTATAATCTGTAACTAAATCAAATTATCTACAGAGTGGATTCGAAGCATTTCCGGTAAATGAGGAAGCTCTCTCCTCAATCTGGAGCGAGTGTTCGCATTGGCAAATCACACGACAACAAATCTAGGACAAAACAGATCTGCTTCTCATTCTCATCGCAGGAGTCCTGAAGTAGACTGTAATCTTGGTCCAGTGCCGTAGCGCGGAGGGCTCGTATTAGGGGATGTGAGGGCTTCCTCCCTCATAAGGATTACTGGTGCAGACCAAGGCATAGCTCCAAGACTACTAAGCTCTTTCCCAAAGCCTAGTGAAAATAATCCGGAGTCATCCCTAGGTCTGGAGGCATCCAAAGTTTCCATCCAGGTTCCGGGACTATTGGAGACAACAAGCGGAAAGGTGGGAACTACACGGAGCGACAGCATCAAGAGCTGCCACTGCTTTTGGCACGAGCGGTTAGTGTCGAAATACATTTTTTTTTGGAATGGCACGAGCCATAGTTGTCAACGCACTGACCCCTCGATAATTCACACGCGCCGCTCGTGCTAATTGAAACAGCAGTGCGAGCTCGGTAAGTGTTGCGTTTAGCCTGGCCTCATTCGCCGCATTACCAAATGCTGAAAGTACTAGGGAAATCGTGTCATGATCAAATGTTCCTAGCGGGCTTGATAATTTTGGTAATCTTTTTAGACGATTCATACGTGGTGAAACAACAGTTCAAAAGATGATGAAGAAATCAGTAAGTTCAGTGATATTACCTAATAAAAAAATGTAATAAATTTACTTTTTTTTGTGATCTCAGATAATTTTAATTTTCGCAATACAATTTGAAGAAAATATCTTTGAATAGAACTATCAAAGTAGAATTTTCATCAGAATTTAATTAATGAAATAGACAAATTCATTATAAAAATTAATCTTGGAAATAATTTCATCAATCATATCTGATAAAATTTGATTCAATTTTATTAGATCTATCAAGAACCAAAATTAACATAGGAAATCTGAGAAGTAACACTTGCAATAGCGAGCTGCGAAAGTAAAATTTTCGAAAAAAAAATAAAAATTAGAAATTTCTCAAGAAAAGGGTAACATTTGAACGTTGGGAATAAAACTTTAGAAGTAGAACTGTAAATAATTTCATTTATTTTCAAACTTCCAAAATTAATTATTAGAATTTCTAAAATGATACCTACAAATTTTTGTTTAGATCATCGGATTTCTAAATTGAAACTATAATGATTATATTGGAACGAAACCAGTAAATCAGTTGCTAACCGATCTTAGCCACACGTTTATTGATTAAGATTAAACTGCACGAATAATCAATCATGACGTGCATGCTTCTCGATCAGCATAGTGAAGTTTGAAAAAAAAATGAAAGTTGTTGCAGCGAATGAGCCGTGGGACCAGCGCGGTTGTCACTAAACGTTAGAGCTATTTGACACCAGGCGCTATTGAAAATTAACACGAGAGATTGTTGCCAATCCCAAAAACGGACCGATTCAATCGCAACACTTACCAAGCTCGCGCTGCTGTTGCTATTAACACGAGCGGCTCGTGTGAATTCGCGAGCGTGCAGTGTGTTGGCAACTGTGGCTAGTGCTATGAAAAAAATATATTTTGCAACACCCACATCAAAAGTTGACGTTTTCATGCTTGTAAATGGTGCCTCAAGGACCTTGTTTGAGCAGACTGTGCGCGAAACAATTTT
>CAKNXH010062472.1:42008-58678 GCA_932178445.1 Andricus quercusramuli
TCAATACTTATCCGAATGACAAAATTTTTTCCCCATATACTACTATCTAATAGCGCAACACTTTGCCTAAGTTTAACTTAGATCAGACAACTTTGACTTTTTGAGTGGGTACACTTGAGAAATAACGCCCCATATAAGAACAGCATAACCTGAAACTTCACTTTTAGGTCACCCCTGAATAAGTGAACTGCAATGTTCACGAAACTTCGACAAGACTCTGTAGTGGTGATGGCAGAGGATAAAGAAAGAATAGCGGGCTCAATTACAGGATTGGAGACATACTTAGATTGGAAAAAGTTGAACTGAAATGTAGAAAAGACGAAGATAATGAGGCTTAAAAAAAGGAGGGGGAAGAAAAACAAAATGGACTGAGAGATGGATCAAAAAAGTGGTAGGGATAATAAAACAGATATGGGAAATAGGAAAAAGCAAGTTAAAAAATATTGGTTAAGCAAAATGTGGTTATTTGATACGCTGGTATGGCTGTTATTATCCTATGAAGCAGAGATATGAAGATGGAAGGAAAGGGAAGAAACTGAGAGGTAACAAGATAGGTATATAAGGTGGACGCTAGGGGTAGACTGGAGGATGTCTGGATATATGGTGAGAGAAGAAGCGCAAAGGGATACATTAAGTATTTGAGCGGGGAAGATGGCATGTCAGTTCGATGGGAAGCTAAGGGAGGGAAAGGGAGAAGAGTTGGCGAAAAAGCGTTTGAAGAAGGTAGAAGAAATCTGAGGGTGGGCGATAGAATTAACGAGATAGGAAGAAGAAATAAGGGTGTTCTTTAAGGCTAGAGTTATAGGAGAGGTGACTGGAGTAAACTATGAAGAATTAGAGGAAAGAGACAGGGAAAGGCAATAATAGAAAGATGGAGGATGATTAAGGAATCAAAATATAATAGATGGTATAAGATGTTTAAAAATGAAGGAGTATCAAAGTATTTAGAAAATGGATGTGGGAGAGAAGATGGACAAGAATAGCAAGATTTAGATTGGAAGCATAAATTTCATTGGGTTTAAAAGAATTTGAGTACGCTAATTCATCTTGAGTGAGCGTGAAGTGTCAAATGAACTTTTTTTCGATTTATTGTGCTTTGGAAAATTAATAAAATAACTCCTTTCTTGTTTCAAAAGAGTAAATATTTGACTAATGAATAATAATAATAATATTTAACTTAACGAATAAGTCATCACACTGCACAAATTGGAGTTTCCCGGGGCTAATGAGATGCAATTACAATATTAATTTAAATAATAACGTTTACCAATATATTCATAGATATTATTTTTACCCTGGAATTTACTAGCCTGTTGTCCACACGCATCTGCCGGACTACGTGCTGATCATAGCCAGCAATAGCGCTTAAATTTAGCTACTCATGTGCTGACAACGTCGGGCCGGTCAATCCTAACACGTGCCGGTACATGGGCTGCTACCGTGCCTTCATTTGGTTATCTAGGTATATAATTTTGAATATTTTCCTGATCTTAAGCGGCTCACTATTGATGTCTTCACCCTAGAACGATTTACTGATTTGTGAGTTTAAAAAAATTAACTAAAAAAATCTCGAAACCCTGATGTTTAGGCAAAAAGTTACATTTTATTAGCCAGAATTACGAAAATAAAAAGACGAAATTTATGTTCACGATTATTTCATGAGCATTTCACTTACTTCTGCAGATTTAAAAACCACTTCTTGAAATGGGTCGGACCAGGAGGCAACGTCGACAAAGGAAGATACCGTCTTTTCAGACACAAAATACGCAGGATACGAAGGCTTTAGGCGCTCTAAGGCGGTGGTTGCTCGATCAGCATTGGGTGCCAAAATTTGATTTGGAGCCTCACATCTTTCCGGAAACCGGTCGTGGTTTAATGGCATTAAAAGACATTGCAGTTAAAGATGTTCTATTAGAATTACCAAAACGATTGCTCATAACGACATTCACAGTCTCACAGAGCTATATTAGTAAAATCTTTTTATCAGATAAACTTTACGAGGCCCAATGCATACTCGCGACCTTTCTTCTTTACGAAAAACATTTGAAAGCAGCTTCCAACTGGAAACCCTATATTGATTCACTACCTGTATCTTATTCTAATCCAGAATTCTGCTCTAAAACTGAAAAAACAATTCTGCCTGAATGTATTACAAGCCAGTTAAGCCAACTTTCAAACAAGTGTAAAGTTAGTTATCTTTCGCTAATGGAAACACTAAAAATTTTGAGGCATCGTGATTTTGTTTGTCCTCACTGCAATTCAAGTTTTGATAAAATAATAACATTCAGTGACTTTACGTGGGGATATTATACTGTTAATACGAGAGCTGTTTATCTAGATAGCAAAGAGAATATAAAAATTAATGTGAAAGGCGATAATTTAGCTCTTGCACCTTTTCTGGACCTTTTTAATCATACTTGTAAAACTGTTTCTGTTGCTGCTTTGATTACGAAAAATGAGTCCGAATTTTATCAAATCAAATCTCTGACATCTTATAAGCGAGGCGCTCAAGTTTTCATAAATTATGGAGCGCATAATAATCTTCAACTGTACATGGAATACGGTTTTATAATCCCTCAAAATCCGCTAGATGAGATTAAATTTGATCTCTCAGACATAAAAAAATTTATCAAAATTTCACAGACTGCTTACAATTTTCTGAAGGTACATAAGTTGGATGATAATATGTCCTTCAGTTTGCAAGGATTAAATTACTCTGCCAAAAATTCACTTATTATTTGTACTACATCAGTGCAGAAAAAACAGTGGATCCAAAAGATGTTTATAGACGATCTCGATTCTCAAGATCTATCTAGAGTCAATTCTCTAGGATTAAAGATACTGCAGATGAAAAAAAATGAATTAAAGCAGAATCTTCAAAAAATGAAAAGATGTAGGTATAAAAGTAATAGTTTTTTAACTGCTGTGCAACTTTTAGAAGAGTTTATACAAGTTTTAGAAAGCTGCTTGCAGATAATATGTGAATAACTGCTTTCAGATAAAGTGTCTGGAATTTACGTTATGATCCATATTTGAACGGTTTACAGCAAATCTTTAAAGAAATATCGAAATAGTAAAGGGTTTTATCTCTATTTTTAAGATTACTAATATTTCTGAAGCTATCGAATATTTTTCACGTTTTTTGGGCTCTTGTAAAAGAGATAATTCTGCACTATCCCTTTATATTATAAAAAGATTTATTTAAAAAATCACTCTTATGGTGTCGTTGAGGACACATGTACTGATTCTTTCTGGAACGTTTGATGACGATTTCATGAGTTTTTGGCGCTTGTTTTTTGTTACTTTGACCAATATCAATGTAATTCTTTGATAAATAAGTCTATGTATCCCATCTTTATATGAATCATCGGTAAAAATTATTAGATTTATCTTTAAACTAATTTAAAACATGTTTCAGTTTTGCGTTTGTTTATTATGCGACATAGCACGCTTCAGGAAAATTAAAATTATATTTATAATTATAAATTATAATCAACCAACAGGCAAAATTCTTCTTTCTTTCTTTGACCAGGCAGCCTAGCATCAGCTGTCGGAACATTTAGCATTCCGAGTCGCGCATCTCCTTAAAAATGTTGAAGTCTGCCTTGCAACCCACAGCGCAAGCGTGGCTTCGACGTTCTTTCATTGCTTGTGGACTGTGGCGTAGATAGCGCGTACCAGTCACGCGAAGCCCCTTCCCACCGACATCGACAAAACGATCCCCGCCAGTAAACCCCCATTCGCATGCGTCGCGAGTAATGCGCCGCCGCCGAAGCGAAGTACATAAAAGTGCGGTCTGCTAGACCAAGAAATAAGTTCTCTCCGGGCTTCGGCCCAAGCCACATCTCCCTGGCTTCCTCGCTCCAGCAACTCTTTAAAGCACTTCGGCTCAGGTAAAGGACGGGGATCCTTCTTGACAGTTCTGTGTCACAGCTGAGTAGATCTGACCTATTTGCCCGGGACCGCTATTAGATACAGGATCTATCTTTGGAGACCCCTGACTTAAGGGACTGTTTTTGAGATGAAACATCTTTCAATTATTCATTCATATTTGTACTTAAAATAATAATTTATTTAGATCTGTAGTATCTTAACAATTAATGAAATTAATTATTTTACATAAATTATTATTTTTAATTAATGATTATTCACTATAGGGAGGTTTCTCCTAGATGTTATATATTTGTAATATTCTTATCGTACCTTCATACCAGTGTACGACATATGTATGTATCACTGAACGGCATCCAGCAGAAGGAAGTTTTCAGCCAATTATACGCACTATTATTATTGATATCCACGTTCTTATGATTACTATTTGTTTTCTTGGTTCCTAGGAAATCGCTTTCCTATGAATATTTAATGTTCAGTATCTGCCTAATTAGCTTTGGGTTTTTGAACCTCGGAAATCAATCAGACACCTCAGAATGAAGTTCGCAATGTCGTGACATGAACAACTGAACATAACCACATAATATCGGAGGTACTCTTTTTCGACGAAAACTTCCTCTTTCCTCATAAAAACACCCATAATTATATAAAATTCTGTTACTTATTGTCTAAAGTAACTAAATTACATAATATTGAAATTAATTTGGAAAAAAATTTATTATATTGATAGGTACTGTCTGAAACCGGAAAAAATCTGCCCTTTCACATGAATTCATTTTCGGTACCAGATAATAAACATAAATTAATATTCTTCTTTTTTAACTTTTACATAAGATGGCGTTAATACCCGTGTTTACCCTAATTACAAAAATATTACCAATGATTGGGAAAAAATTCTCAGAGAACTCACAAGCTGACCTGGCAATTCTGGGAACTGGGAACTGAGATCGCCCGTGAAACAGCAGTCTTCGATAGTTCGAATTCGCAGAATTAAGAAGTTTTTAATTATTTAAATTAAATCGCATAAATAAAATTTTTCTTTTTATATTCTAGTCTGAAATTTTCAGGGACTGTTCCTAGAAAATGCGAACTGTTCATAAAAAGTTCGAAATTTTTCCATATATTTCTCATAAAAATAAGATTCCATATATAATTTTTTCTCGTATCCGAGACACAGCTACAAGTTCGTGAATTTGTTGCAAATCAATTTTTTTTTGATTTAGTTCATCAGCCAACCTTGCTCACGAGCAGTTGAACCATTTTTACGAACAAAAACTGTTGATCCATTTGAAAAATGTCGGCATAAAAATGTCAACATTTTTGTTGTAGTGCTATTATATTCATTCCAAATGATATGCGATTTTTAAAGAAGATAAATTTCTAGAGCTGTTTTATGTAAACGAATCATTCATCAAAAAATAAGCGCTGTAATAAGCAGACTCAGATAAAAGAAAACAGTAGTAAAATAATTTCACGTTTTTGTCGGGAAAACTTCACGGAAAAGACAGAAGTTTTAAAACCCTGAAAATTAAATTAATGAATAGTAAGGTATTCCCTTTTTATGAGTCCAGGAAATTTGAGAAATGACCAGTAGTTCAAAAATATAATTTAAAAATTATTAATTCTTTTATTATAATTAGTGGTTCAGTAAAAGAATCTGGCAATAGCGGTAGGTGGGAATGAATTTGATTTTCGTAATGTAACTGCATTATTTTTCATAAGCTTCAATAATAATTTATACAGCTACATATCGAATCTTTTCATTTTGATCCAGATATGAAAATTATTATCATTAGGAAAACCAATATATCTACGGATAGAATATAATTATATAGGTATAAATATTTATTTTGAATTATTATTAGATAACCTTATTTTCTGAATATTTTATCTACAATTAGAAGAGTATGTAGGTTAAGTCGTATTTTTGTCAAATATGTATTATTTGTAATAAAAAGTTTTTGAAGAGAATCCTAAAGGTTTGTAATTTATTTATTTTTTCAACGTTTTGTTTTGTATACTCGTATTTTTCATAATTGTATAAGTAACGTATACGTACATTGCACAATGTACATATAAAATTGGATCATTCGGAATCTTCGATAATTTTCTACACTTTTTAACCTAATATTTTTCAGAATATTTGAATATTTACTCAAACGTATTTTGCAAATTCAAGATTAAGAACTAATTTAAAATAGGTTATTACCACATCGAGAGGACATACTTACGTTTTATGTATGAGAAATCCATGAATTTGATGCTTGATTTATTCATGCTAAGACGGTATGAATTTCGAGCATTAATAGCTTAAAGTTCATACTGAAAATTCATGACAGGTTTCATACTCGAAACTCTAAAACTCCATACTATTATATTAAGGCCAAGCGAGTGAATAAGTGTGATGAGTGTAATCTTACTCCGAACGTTTGTGATCCATACTAAAATAGTATGGTCCCCATGCGCTCAAGGCATTAGCTCGTTTGTACATTAAACGCGTGTCGTTGTTATACTCTCAGAGCATACAGTTTAGACTTCAAATGCATGGTATTATACGTATTTTGTGTAGCGTACATCTACACTAAATTAGTATGAATGTGTGCTATCATAGTTTGAAATAAGCCATACTAATGTAGCGTGAGAAGAGATCATACGAGAAAAGTAAATATGTTCTCTCGGTGAATTAATTGCCACTTCAAAGTAACTTTCAATAAAATAAGGTGTTGCATTTTATTTTTTGAAGTGAGACTTCTTAGGGCGCGGTATGGCATTTTTGCACGAGGAATGAATCCATAAGAATCTTCATCGCTTGATCGCCACGTTAGATCACGCTCGAGAGTCACGCTCCAGCAAGGTAGCGGGCTGAGCGCGCGTAATCATGGAATTCGTGGAATTCATGGTTTTCGTGAAATTCAAGGATTTCGTGGAATTAAATAAATTCACGGAATACCTTCAAATAGTGGACTTCCATGAATTCGTTAAATAACATAATTTCCGTAATTTACATGAATTCCGTGAATTCCATGCATTCTTTGAATCCCACGAATTTCTTGAATTCCGTGAATAGTATACCAAATTTTCATGATAGGTTATTTATTCACGTTTCATTGCGTAATCCTTACATGTTCATTTTAGGATGTAGAAAGTATCCAGAGAAAAACATAAATATAATACATGGAATGTCTGGGTTATTTTCAGTGTTGCAATGGTAATGCACTGGATCATGCGCAAAAGAAGAAAAATTTACCACAGCCTAAGCCACTTTTCACGCCAGTTAAATATGCTTTGGCCACCGTGGGTTTAACTGGTGGAAAAGTAGTTCAACAAAAGAGGCATTGCTTTCATCCTGGTTCTTCAAATTTAGGACGGGAGGGAATAGGCTTCAAAGATGCGGCACCTGTTACTGCTACTCATATGTTGACATCTATGTTCGATTATATTTGGCCCAAGGTTCGCTCACTTATCATAAGATTGTTTCGCAAGTTAGATATGATTTTTCTACTGTTTCTATCTGTATATGAAATAATTTTTCAATGTATTAATCTATTGACATACATTTTTGAGTCCAAACAAAATTTACACATAAAGCAGTGGGTAACAAAAGACTTTCAAGTAATTTAGAACCTGAGGAAAAAATGCTACAAGAATCAGTCATAAAACCTTTCAGATGTTGAAAATTATTATTAGTTAAAAAAAGCTGCCAGCCGCGCGGGCACATTCTGATTGTGCGCGGCTCGCAAGTTTGAGCACGTCTAGGGCGCGCGTCTGTCGGATATCGCGCTTGGCGATCGATAATGGGTTACGATAATGAGAGAGAGGGGGGGGGGGGAGAGTTTCGCGAATTCTTAGGTTTTTTTTAAATACTTTTGTTACAAGTTATGTAACAGAAATTCATAGAGGAATCGAAAAGAGTAACTTTCATTGTTAGAGAATGTGAGCGTTTTTTTTTAAGCCATGGTAACGAATTTTACACAAAGAAATTTTAATTGGTTTCGTACATTTTCAGTTTTTTAATTATTTTTGTTACAAGTTATGGAAGAAAAACTCTGCGAAGAATTGAAAAGTGTGATTTTCATTGTAATAAAAGGTGTTGTATTATTTTAATTTTGTTAGCAAATTCTCGAACAAAAAATTTGGTGGGTTTCTCGCATTTTTATCGTTTTTGATACTTTTGTTACATGTTATTTAACAGTAATTCTAAGAGGGACCAAAAAGAGTTACTTTTTTTGTTATAAAAGGTGTTATATTATATTGGGCTTGCTTAAAAGTTTTCAAGAAAACAAGTTTGCTGGGTTTCGTAAATGTTCAGATTTTTTTTAGTTTTGTTTCAAGTTATGTAACATAAATTTCGGAGAGGAATTAAAGAGGGTGAATGTTGTTATTGAAAAATGTGTATTAGATTTGTGTAAAATCCCCCCCCCCCCCCCTCCGTTTTTGTCAAATGTCCAAGTTTCGAGACCCCCTGAACCCAAAAAACAGGTTTATACAGGTCTGTAGATTTTTAGTTTGTTAATACGATAACTTTCAAAAAAATTGACGTATTAGATTGGTATACTCTTTAAGTGTCCTAAAATGAAGGCCTAGTTCGTTAGCCAGCCATTTTGGATAAAAATTCAAAAAGTGAACACATTTCGAAAGTTTCTCAGAACACTTTTTTTAATATATAAAAATTTTAAGGACGAAAATCAATAGTACTCCAAAAGGCGAACAAAATATTTCCATCACTTTTATTGCTAGAAGAAAAATGACCGGAGTCACAGCATTTACAAAATTTCAAAAAACAAACGAAGATGATCATTTTAAGCCAAACAACGCACGATATGAAAAAAAGTCAATTGAAACAAAAAAATTCTTTTGAACATCCTACAATATTGTTATAAGACCTGTTTTAATTTTCTAGAAAAATCGAAAATTCAAATTTTTATCGCACAAAAAACTAATGAAAAATAAAAAATTCCATTTTGCGTTAAAACTGTACAAGATACGAAAAAATATAAATAGACAAAAATTGTGCACTCAAAAAATATCTAGAAATTTGTTATCAATCACATTTTGATGGGACGCGTAGTTTTTGTTTCATTGGTAAATGTAATATACATTTTATATAATAATGTTGAACATATAATGTAGAAAATTTCGCATTTTGGACAAAATCGAGTGCGAAGAACGAGTTACGTGATGGGAATGTATTCGTTACAGCCAAAGGAGCTTTAACAAAAGAGAATTCACAATTACCAAATGACAGTTGTCGATGATTTGACCTTTAATTTTAAGATGTCTGTGCACAAATGTTGGGGAAATACAAAAACCGCGCTCGCAGCGTGAGGTAAATACATTATCGAGCGTGAAGCGCGCGATGAGACTGTGTCCGCGAAGCGGGCAGATGTTTTTAAAATATTTTTGTCACAAGTTATGGAACAGAAATTCTGAGAGGAAGCGAAAAGGGTGACTTCTGTTGTTAGAAAATAAGTCTTGTTATTAAAATGTCAGTAAAAAATTTTCAAGAAAGAAAGTTTTCTGGTTCGCATGTGTTGAGATTGTTTGTTAGATTTGTTCAAAGTTGGGTAACTGAAATTCTGAGAGGAACCGAAAAAAGTAACTGTTTTGCTGAAAAAGGTGTTATCTTATGTTGGGCTTTCTTACACATTTCCAAGAAATTAAGTTTGCTGGCTTTCGCGAATGTTCAGGTTTTTGTTAATTTTGTTAAAAGTTATGTAACTGAAATTATGAGAGAAATGTTGTTTTGTTAGCTTGATCTTGTTAGTAAATGTTAGGTAGAAAGAGTTCAGAATTTTTAAACGTTTTGGAGTTTTGAACTTTGAGTTTTGCAATAAACAATGGAAGAGCGACAACTCGATGGAGAATTACATAATGCGGGATCTGAAGTTTGTCGCCAAAAAGCACACATTGTCTTAACGTTTGATACACAGACAAGTGGTCGCTAAAGCTCGCTTCTCATTGGTTGATTAGGCCAACTTTGAAGCTTTTTTGTGCCCAAACTAAGCTTCGCACAAATTTTTTCTACAGGACTTGTTTGTTTATTTGTTGTGCACTATCACATAGTATAAGGAGTTGTATACATAGGTGGTGGGACACCCTGCATACGTACTAAGAGTGTGAAAAAAATCACTTAAATAAGAATTTTAATCTGGTAATTGTTTATTTCATTAGTTATATTCCGAGAAATAATAAAAATGAAATTACATTGTTCATATTTTAAACTTCGAGAAGGAGATCTGATTCTTATTTTGACTTACAAAATATCGCAAATGGTTTATATCAAAAGATTGTCATCAAATACAAAAAATTATCATTCTAATATAAAAGATCACTTCTCCATTCCGTAAAAAATTATTTTTATACTTAATGTCATCAATATTATTAGAAAAAAAATTATTTATGTTCATCTAAAATATTGTTTTCCATTCGATTTAGAATAGAATAATTTTAACTTTTTTTTATTTCCACCCATATATACTTAATTATGATGGCCGACAATCAATAACAATTATTTCGTTTTGTTGTGCAGGATGATAACGAAATAAAGAAGAGGGTTAAAATGGCTATTGGTTTATTAATTGGAGCAAAATTTTTGAATGTATCTGTGCCCTTTCTTTTCAAATACGGTGTAGATACATTCAGTACAGCAGGAAGCTTAGGGACTCCCCCAGAGACAGTAGCAACTATAGCGACATCAATTCTTATCGGATGTAAGATTTTAACATTATTTGTAATTATGAGCAAAAAAGTCTTAGATTTTCTTACATATTTTCTGAACAGTACTCAAGGATGTGATTTTTTTAAATTAATATAAAAATTTAGTGTCAGTGCAAGAAATAGTTATTTATGATACAGATACCCTAAGTTGCAATTTTCCCTCGTTTGAAGCTGCAATACTCGCGATTGCTTCGGCGTCTCTTTGGCTTTGGTTCGTATTGTTACTTCATATGAGGGAAAACTGAAAGATTTTTATCACAACGCAATCATAAGTGCGATTTTAGTATCTCTTAACCTTCTCCGAATTACTATTGTGAATTGCTCAGCGTCCAAAAAAGTGTGCTACAGTTATTCAATAGCCAATCAGATTGCAGTACGTCATTAATTCATAAACGTAGGACCCTAAGTAAATCCTTAAAAGCTCTAGGCCTATAAATACTGTTTTAAGGCTCGTTTTGAGGGGCTAAAGTCGTGCTTATAATAGAGGTGTGATAAATAACGTGTTGTTGTAACGCATACACGTAATTTTTCATTTTCGACCCGTGTGTAGTAACTGTAGTATGTAGTACGATAAGTCGAAAAAAAGTTAGAAATTGACAACAATATCACGCCTAAAAGTAGTGCATAGAACCCCCATTATGTGTACTAAATGCGGAATCGATAGTTTATATTTTGATAATGCGCGCGAACAAAAAAGGTTTAAAAATATATTATCAGCAAAGTTTTAAAGTTTTTTGGATACTAGTTTGCAGGAGATAATCAAGTTTTAATGTAGTCCTGTATCATCAACATTTTTTTAGTGTGTGCGTCCATCTAAACGTTGAACAAATCGCTTTAAAAGAGGGGTTTCCTCAGATCAAAATGAATTCACGAAGAATTAAAAATTGAAATTTTCAAAATATTGCTTCCATTTTCGATTACTCAGACATTCAAAATTTGTCGTAAGTTCATTTTGATTCAAGGAAACCCATCTAGTCTAAAACGATTTTTTTACATTTAGATGGACGCACAAATTAAATTTTTAGAATAGGGATGTGTTTAAATATAATTATTTTATTTCATGCACTACATTTAGGCATGTTATTGTCTTGATTTTCAAGATTTTATGTCTACTTACAATAATGTATAGGGGGCGAAAAGTGACCAATTCTTGAGCAGTGCAGAAAAGAAACTGTAACGCACCGTTGCGCTTGCGCGATTAGACCCAGTATTACTTCTCCTCAATACTATGTGTTATGTCCTCCATATTTTGGGCAATTTTCAAGATTTGCACAATTTTTTGGTGTCACATATGAACGCATTTGAAGACGATAGCCTCCCTGTCCGTTATTTTTAATTTAATATCACTATGTATGATTCAACACCTACGTCACACAGCTTTTCTCTCAAAAACGATATCTTTGTTAATTAGCACAAAATTGTTTATTGTTGGCGATTTTGCGAGCATTTCAAGTCACGATGGATAGCTATGAAGAATTATAAAAAAGTGTATTATTTTAGAAAAAATTCTGGTACAATGGACCTGAAAGTAGGCAGTTCTGATTTGCGTAAAATTTGCAGCAGTTGTCTAGAGTTGCCTACTTTCCGCACTTGTTACACAGCACAATATTTTTTTCCTCTATAATGAGCCAAATACGCATACTAGTATAAAAATAATGTTTTGTCGAACACCCACGATGGAAATGCACTTCCGAGATTCGTCTCGGGACGACGAAGTTTCCGATTCCTCAGCCAATGACGTCATATTGGGCTAAGTGAGTTTACTTCTCCCACTAGTGGGAAAAGTACTCACTTCGGCCACTGAGACGTCAATCAGTTGAGAAATCGAAAACTTCGTCGTCTCTCGACAACCTTCTCAGCCGCATTTCCATCGCGACTGTTGGGCAAATTATTATGTCAACCTAGTGGGAGACGACGATTCGCTCGTGTGATTGCCGAGCACGCTGCGCTCTCGCGACAAACTTCAAACTCGTGTAGAATCGTCAAGTTCTCCTACTCGATGCACAATTTGCTATTGACGTATTTTTCTAATTCATCTCGAGTCGCACCTAACACCTACCACTGAAAAAAAGTTACGGCTAGCTCTGTACAACAAGGGTTTTGGTGCAGAAGGCCCAACAGGTTTTTTTCCTTCGATGCGTTGCGCTAGATACTTCTTATGGAGCTTCAATGAAAGTTTGAACCTTGGATTATGAGCCTACAGAGCAAAAAAGACGGAAGCATTACGGAGATGTTTTGTAGCACAGCTTTTTCCATACGTGCGCATCATCCACAAAATATTTTGAACCTTTTTCTTTGTTACGTGTAAAAAAAATGTGATGTGATATTACCTTTTTTTTTAAATTGTGTGTCGCCTTAATTGAAGCTGCCCTTAACTATCGTGAGTTAGCTGCGCTTCAAACTGCCCTTGAGATCCACGGGTTATCTACAATTGTAAGCCGAATAAGGATCTTCCTTCGATACTGGAATCGGTTGCCAAGGCCCGTGATGCTCCCATTGCCGAAGATGATCTTCTTAATGCGTATCGCATTCGTTAAGCCCAACATCCAATCCACTGCTTGCCCTAATTACACAGGGCGACAAAAATGACATATTTTTTGTACCTAAAGACCGGACTATGTGACTCCGAAGGATTTTGGTATCCCAAAACCGAATCCGTTATTAAAATTTTACCTATACGTCAGGCTTTTGAGATATTATAACCTGAAAGTGCAAATATGGCTATTTTTAGCCATATTTGAGGCAATATAACACTATCAGAATTTTTTTTACCTGCTAACGCCATCTTTTAGTACACATTTTTATCTTCCATTTCAATTTTTTATCACCCCGAACCGATTTTTTTCCTCCGAGATTTCGCACATTAACCATTTCAGTTCTCTTCGCCTTACATTGTTCCACAATGCATTGTGCAACTGAAATGGCTAATACGCGAAATCTCGGAGGAAAAAAATCGGTTCGGGGTGATCAAAAATTGAAATGGAAGATAAAAATGTGTACTAAACGATGGCGTTAGCAGTTTTTAGAAAAAAAATCTGATCGTGTTATATTGCTTCAAATATAGCTAAAAATAGCCATTTTTGCACTTTCAGGTTAGAATATCTCAAAATCCTGACGTATAGGAAAAATTGCGATAACGGATTCGCTTTTAGGATACCAAAATCCTTCGGGGTCACATAATCCGGTCTTTAAGTTTAAATTTTGTCGGCCTGTGTTATCATTGCCAAATTCAGCAGATAGTTTGTAAGGGATAAAATAATCGAGCAGAAGAAAAAACGAGACCTCTCAACAATGAAAAAAAGTCCCAACAATGAGGAAAGTCTCAACAATGAGGAAACTCTCATTTTCATACGCGAGACCTTGACGCATCTTGACCGAAGGATCTACGCATCTGCATTGGATTTGAAAAGACAAAAGAAGGTTAAATATCTTTGAATTGCAGAAAGAAAGAGCTATTGCCGTAAGGAAGATGGCACTTGTATGATTCAACTGTCACTGCTGCAACACATACAAATATCCCAATAGCAACAAGCTATTTACGAAACGGTTGCACATAAGGCTATTTGATATTATTATTTGGCTACTTGATGCCTGTTGTTAAATACACCTTCAATACTCTAAAGTTCTTTATGCCTTGTACACATGTGTATCTTCAGGTAGCAAACTTGATCTCACATTTAAACTAGTAGGTTTAAATCTTGATTGTGGTATTTTTGAGAATAAGTTTATAATGTTAGGCTTAATTGTGTATTTGGATACCTTAATTGATGGGTGGATATTCAAAGTCGTGTAACCGCCAATTTTTGAAAAACTTTTTTTAACAAACTGTGTTTGTTAACTTGCATTATTTATTACTTTACTAAGTACAAAGTGGGTAAAAAGTAAAAAATGTCAGAAAAAACCGCAACTATCTGGCATTAATGTAGATGAAGATAGTTATAAACAATAATTTGTTCAAACAATTATTTTTACTAAATTAAATTATTAAGTCACTCCAAGAGAAAAATTGAGAAATAGTTTAAAACTTCAGAAAAAAACGCAAGATTCTACCATTAAGCAAAAAGAATATTATTAACAATAATAATAATTGATTTTCCCTAATTGAAAAGTGGACACAAAGTTAAAAATTTCAGAAGAAAACTGCAACTATCTAGTATTGATACATAAGAATATAGCTGTAAACAATGATAATTTGTTCAAACACTTATTATTGTTAAATTGAATTAAATATTAACTCACTCCAAGTAAAAGGTGGACAAAAGTTTGAAAATTTCAGAAAACCGCAATTTTTAGTCTTATTCAAAAAGAATACTAATAAAACTAATAATAAATTGTTTTAATAATTATGTTTATTAAAATTAATTAACTATTACCTCACTCTAATTGAAAATTGGACAAAAAGTAACAATTTTTGAAAAAATCGCAACTTTTTTTTTTTAGCTTCTAATGTGTCTAATGTGGTGGTAGGGGGACCTACAGTTTAAGGTGGGTTCCGAACCACCAAGAGCAACAGCCTTAAGTACTTAGAGAACCTTTTGCTCTAGAGGTACCGGTCCCACGACTCTCCGGAGATGAACAACTCCCTTGCTAGGCAAGTGTTCACCGCATGGGCTACCGAGGCTTTTCCAGAGTGCGAGGCGGGAATCGAACCCGCAAGCCGACGGAGTGGGTCCAAAGCCTATGCCTTAAGCTTAGCAGTATAAATTAGTATTTTATGTATTAGAAACAATTTGCAAGAAAAAAAAACAAAAAATTCATAATTAGCGCCGAAAATTCGCAAAAACCATTTTTCACTTATGGGGTTTTTTGGGGCCCTATAAAACAGACTTATGGTTGTAATATGTAAAAATTAGTATTTAATTCCTACTCTATGGCTAATCATGAAGAGAAATGTTGAGTTTCACCTCTTTTCACCGATTATTGTCGATTCTGAATAAAATTTACAAAAACGTCTTCTTCTCATGGGAAATACGTGTTAAACTTCATGGGGCTTGCGGCCTTCAAAAATAATTTTTTTTTTCAAAACAAAAAAATGTTTTTTTTGTATGCTTGACCAAATTCCTGGGCGATATGTATGGAAATTTATAAAAATTGGACCACCCTATTGCACATAGAGACAAAAAAGAGGACATTTGGCATCTCCTCAGACGTTTTACCTAATCGCCCCAAGCACGAATATATAAATAGTAGGTACTTTATTAAATTTATTATTAAATTATTATTAAATAAATTATTTATTTAATGATAAATTTAAATTAAAAAATTTAATAATAATTTATTATTATTAAATATATTATTAAATTTATTAAATTTAGTAATTTACATTACCAGTTCCAGACTTATCATCATCTTTCACTACCCCACTTAATTTAACACTTAATGACTCTAACTTAATAAATACTTTTGAAAAAGCATTCGAAATCAAATCGAACGGCCTCGGACCTGATGGAATATCAATCAAAATGATTAAACTTGCCCTTCCCATTATCTTTCCTATTCTTTTGCATTTTTATAATGCATCCTTGCAGGTTGGTATTTTCCCAGATATCTGGAAAAAGACCAAGGCTGTTATTTGTGCAGTTCCCAAAATTTCTAAACTTTCTTCCCCGAAAAACTTGTGGACAATTTCGATTTCATGTGCACTGTCTAAACCACATGAAAACATTGTTCACCTCCAAATTTTAAAATTTCTCGAAACCTCTTAGGCCATTGACCCGGCGGAATCAGGTTTTCGGGCGAAGTGTAGCATTATTATTGCTTCCCTTAAAGTAAGGACGGATCTCAAATTAGCAGTGGATAAAAGGGAGACCACGATTGTTGTCCTGTTTGATTTTTCGAAGGATTTTGATATGGTTAATCATAAGTTACTCCTGAACAAGTTAAAATCCTTTACGTGGCTTGTTCTGTCATTAAATGGTTTCAATCCTATTACAATTTTCGGTCTCACAGTGTTATTAATAGTAGTGGAGGTTTTTGTGTCTGATACGAGGTCAAGACTGGGGTTCCTCAGGGCTCCATTCTGGGGGGGGGGGGGGGGGGGGGGGGGGGGGGGGGGGGGGGGG
>CAKNXH010062472.1:68443-104584 GCA_932178445.1 Andricus quercusramuli
AAAAATAATAAATAAAAGGGGTTCACAATCCAGAACTATAAAACCAATATAAACGCACATATAGCACTAGGACGGGCGGAGGGGTTCTCGAAAATACATATAATTGGGTTTCAAAATAAGTACAAAAAGGGGTTCTAAAAGATAAACGTAAAAAGGGTTTCTGAATAAGTACAAAAGGGGTTCCAGAAGATAGACACAAAAAGGGTTTCTAAATAAGTATAAAAAGGGGTTCTAAAAGATAAACGTAAAAAGGGTTTCTGAATAAGTACAAAAGGGGTTCTAAAAGATAAACACAAAAAGGGTTTCTAAATGAGTACAAAAAGGGGTTCTAAAAAATAAAAGCAAAAAGGGTTTCTACAAATAAGTGGAAGAGTGGTTCTTCAAATAGATAAGGTTGGGTTTCGAAATGAGTAAAAAAAGGGGTTCTAAAAGATAGAGGGGCACAAAAGGGGTTCTCAGAAATGAGTACAAGTGGGGCTTTCTAAAATAAACGGCAAGAGGTTCTTAAAGATGGGTACGGAAAGGGGTTCTCGCAATTTAAAAAATGGGGTCTCAAATAGATACAGGAGGGGTTCTCAGAAGAAAAATGCGGACCGACAAAGGGGCAATGATCGAGATCACTAATTAAATTGAACAATTAGGTCGACCTGAACAGTTATATCGCAGCTGGGGGTATTGGGGTCGGGGAGTGAAAATCAAATCAATCGGTAGGGGCCAACAATGCAAAGTCTATAATAACTTAGAGCACAGGAGTCGGTAACATGAAAAAGATAAAAGGGTGTTGCCAAATTAAACGGGTAGAGCAAAGCTAAAAGGGTATGCATATTAAAAAAAGGTCATTAATGCTGGCCAAGTAACTATAGGGTCTCAAAAAGGGTCTAAAAATATTATAGAAGGTCTGGGGAGGTCGAGAACATTATAAAGGGGTATCGCAAGGCAAAATTATGGGGTCTCGCAAAAAAAAGGGGGTAACACAACTCAAGAGGTCGGCAATACTGGCAAAAAGGGTCAAAATATAATAAAAAAGATTAATTATTGGAATGTCGGTACTCAAAAGTAAGGGGGAGGGATCGAGAACATCGGTAAAGAATTATTAATTGTTGGCATGTCGGTACTCAAAAATGAGGGGAAAGGGATCGAGAACATCGGTAAAAATTATTAATGATCAGAGTGTCGGTACTCAAAAATAAGGGGAAGGGATCGAGAACATCGTTAAAAATGATTAATTATCGGCATGTCGGTACGCAAAAATAAGGGGAAGAGATCGTAAACATCGGTAAAAAATTATTAATGGTGGGCATGTCGGTACTCAAAAATAAGGGGAAAGGATTACGAAAAAAAAAAGATACAAAAAGGGGTGTCATAGTGTCACAATAAATATTAGCGTTCAATTCTTAGCATTCGGCACTCCGGAATAAATAAAATTTACAAATACACCTTATCAATGGATTTCCAAAACATGGTAAAAATAGCAGCACATGTATGTATGTATGTATGTATACCATTAAGCAATTTCCCTTTCGGGGTAGGCGTGACACTACCCGATTCGGGTAGTGTTTCTAGGTGGATAGTTTCTTGTAGTAAATAACTATAAGTGTGGGCTCACCACACCCACGACACGCCAACAGCACGTAGTTAGTAGTATTCCCGAACGGTCACCCATCCAAGTACTGACCGCGCCCAACACTGCTTAACTTCAGTGATCTAACGAGAACTGGTTTTTTCAGCATGGTATGTAATGTAGTTTAAATCAAGTAATCAGATAATTCAGCCAAAGAGTACAAAGAGATATGTAAAAAAAAGGTAAACCACGGTTGAAAGCAATAAAATCACTTGGCTAAACCGTGAAAGGAATCAGAGTCCTACCTTGGACAATCAGGACGCTAGCTTGGGTGCCTCGTGTTGACACTGGGAGTTCACAGACGCTAAGAGAGAATTTTCGCGCTTACCTGTGTATAAATGAAACGTGAGGAATTACATGATTAGTGGGAAGGGCTGATATGCACAACTTAATTTCTATAATTCGCAACGGTCGGGAGAAAGATAGCCGGTGAGATCGGCTTTCGATTTGTCCATCCTATCGTCCTGTCCTTCCTTCGTTAGTCCTTATCAGCCGCTGTTGAGGGAGAGACAGAGAGAGCTGCTTTCTACGAGAGAATGTGAGAAGCGGTAACCGTTCCCTCGATACCAGGGTCGGCTGTATTCCGGTGCCTATTGCTCCGAAAATTATGAGGAATTTTTTCTATGTACAGTTTTTGCTAGCGAATAATAATAAAGAATTATAAATTTAAGAAAAATTTTTTCGCTTTATTTAGAATTTTTGGAAAATGGCCAAAAAACATGTTATCTTGGATTGAGTTCTATGCACACATTTTGAAAAAAGTTGAATGTATCGAACCCAAAATTTCTTTACCTTGATTCGAAGAAACATGCTATTATATTGTTTTTTCGAGAAAAATAAATTTAGTGATGTTTCAAGCGTTCAAAAATGGTCAATTTTACGTTTTTAAACGATTATGACGTCTTGATAAGACTAAACAAAATTTTTTTTTTTTTTTAAAACGAAATAATAGCACATTTCTTTGATTCCAGCTGAAGAAATTTCAGGTTTGACATATTCACCTTTTTTCAAAATGTGTGCATATGACAAGTTTGAAGAGGATTTTTTTTCAAATATTGTCCGCCATATTGAATTTTACAATTCTTACTTTAGATTCGCATACTACGACCCTAAAAACCCCCATATACAGATCTTGGGCAGAATATATGTACATTTTAAAAATCGTGTCCACCATATTGGATCTGGCATCTTGAATTTTTCAAATCTGAGTTTAGATTCGTGATCAGCGACCCCGAAAACCCCTGAGTCGTCACTTTGAAGACGATTTGTTCACTTTTTGGACTTTCGTCCGGGTTTTTTCGGTTTGGCCCCATGGTACACCTGTCGGATCTAGTGCTGCACAAATATCTTTGCTGATGATATTAAGAGATGTTTTTTTTCTAATTTTAGTTTTTTGAGTGGAACGTATTCCGGATCAGAAGGATCACTTAATTCTCCCTCGGTAATCTCCATATTCAAGTCTTCGCTAGTTTCGATCTGCGCTTGTACTTTTTCTGTTCCCTCATCGCTATAATTTTCATTTTGTCCAGCCCGTATTTTTTTGCAAGCCTTTTTTTCAAATGCAATTTTAAGCTATCTAGTTTTAAGTTTTGATGAACTCTTACCTTCTCTTGCGCTGACGTACAGTTTCAAACTTTCTAGATTTTCTATCCTTTCAACATTATCCTTGTACCCTACTTCAAAAGAAAAAGGGGAGAGTCACCAGTGGCGGGCACTCTCCGGTTGTGGGTACCTCTGTGTGAAAACTGACAGAATACAAATATGCCGGATCTGATTGGTGGCGTACTTGTATTCTGACAGTCGTACACAGTTTTCGAGTTGTTATCAACGTAAATAGAGGATTTGTGCATTAGCTGCGATCATATTGCAAAAAATAAGTAAAAATTAACGCATTTGTAATTCACCAATGTTCAAAAACTGCGATAAATCAAAGTAAATAATCTCAAACAGGTGAGTGTTACCGATATTTCTACAGCAGTTTCGTTGTGATTTAAGATGTCACACCGATTTATATGCAAGTTATGAAATATCATATTTTCTTGATGAACCGATAATGGCCGTGAATTCCGGTTGTGGGCACTTAAATGTAACCGGTTGTGGGCACATTTTTTTCATTCAAAGCGTCTTTTTGATTTGAAAACTGTCAGATATCATCATTTATGCCGACATAACATATTCCATTAACGTTTTAACGTATTTTAGTTATTATTTTAGTTTATGTATTTCAGCCATGACAACCCCGAAGAAGTCAACTACCTAAGTCCAATACATTTTTTTCATATTTTTGCCACTCAAGGCCTTTAAAATTAATAACCCTTGAAATTTTTTAGAATGAGTTGCGTTTTCCTTTAACTATCTCTATTTTCAGCGAATTTTCGAAGGGTGCCCACAACCGGTTACGATTTTTGTTTGTTGACAAAAATGACGATTTCACAAAATTTATCGTAAAATTTCTCTAGTTGACGGAATCAATGTACTTACTTGAGAAAAAATTTAGCTAAGGCCTCTAGATTTCCAATGAGATCCATATCCCCGCATAATATGGACTCAAATGAAAATTATGGATAAAAAACGAAACTGTGGCCACAACCGGAGACTCTCCCCTATTCGTTTTATTCACGAAAGCATTCCTCTTTCGCACTTGAAATTGTCTCTCCAAAAATCTGTATTTCTTTAAAGCAAACCATTCAAAACGCAATTTTTAAATTTTATTTGCCTTATTAAAATCTCATATAGTTCGTATTTTTTATGCAGACTACATTTGAAGACAAAGTACGTCCAGAAACACAATCTACAGATTCTTCAAGTATCCAAAGGTCTCTCAATTCCTTAGAAGTCAAAGTCATATTTGTTCCTCAAAAACAAAAAATTTTGAAATAAAATATCTCTGCTGAAAGGTATTTCTAATACAGGTCAACAAATTGAAGTATAAAAATGAACCTAATTGTTTAATGACTGCTAGAAATTTTGTCGCTGTAAGTGAACCTCAGATACAGATGTAAATAAACGCCAAAATCCTACTTTCAATTATTAGTTTACATAACGAAAAGCAATACAACTATGTTTCTAGAGAAGTAAAAATGAGACTTTCTTATGCAATAAAGTTAAACAAACTTATTCAGCTCTGAAAATTTTCGTCGGTGTTCATTTATTTTATTCGAATAAGCACCAGAACCAATAATATCTTTTGAAATCATGTTATAATTATGAAAAACCATGTTTCTTCAAATTAATCTCCATTTTTAAATTTTAATTCTATAAATCCTGAAGCATATATTATTTGTGGGGTTAAAAATGTATTTTTTAAGTTAAATTAAAAAAAAGAGGCCACCGCAGACTTCCTTTTTACAAGAATTTGTCGATTTTTAAAATTTTTGAAAAATTGTTTTTTAATTCTAGGACCAGTATTAATAAAAAGTTTTCTTTCCAACAGTAGACATTGTTGTCAGCAAAGTAAGTAATATTTACTGAAAGTTTCATAATTAAAAAAAAAAAAAATTGAGGATGAATTTGACCCTTTAACCTCAACTTTATCATGAAATCGCAACTTAAAGGGTCTTAATAGCTACATTACAAAAATTTTGTTTGTCAACCAAACAAATTTGAGGGACACATGGTATCCTGATAAATTATTCACTACCATGTACAAGATGGCCTAATTAAAATTGTAGAAATTAAAATTTATTTATGTATTTATTTATTTATTTAGAAACCAACGGGCTTCAGCCCTTTATTACAGGTTAAAAGAAAGTTGTACATCTAAGTAATCTAAATTATGATTTAATGTTATATTGAAATAAAAAAATTATAAAAAAAAGCTTAACAGTTTCTCGGAGTCACATTATATACAAAGACAGATTTAACAGAGTATACCTCTAGACCGCATCATTCTCTGATTTTAAGAATTTTCTTAACAGCTAATTTGAATCCTGTCGTTGAATTATTAAGAATGTCGAGACTATCGCACAATAAGTTAGCTTCGCTGCATATTCTAGGTAATACGACATTTTTGCCATAATGAGTGCGATGACAAGGTGGAATAAACAAGGGGATCTTCCTTCACAACTTTACAGGTGCATTCGAATTTATTTTAGGTAGAATTTGCGGACAGTCGATATTATTGTTTATGATGTTAAAAAGAAAGATTAAATACGGAGGCGTATTTTAAGATAGGTCTGACTAGTGAAAAGTATAACAATTTAAGTGTGAGTGGGTTACTAAATTTGGAAGCGTTACTTATGAAAACGCCCATTGTCCTGAGAGTATTATTGATTGCACCCGAAATTTTCATTTCCAATATTTTAATGATAATTCAATGATAGCTTCTTCTTAGTAAATGTTATGACTGCGCATTTTTTGACATTAAGCTGCATCCCGTTAAGTGCACCACACTTGAAGAAAAAAATTCAAAAACTTTGAAAAATGGAATATTCGGCATAAAACCCTTCATAGCGATCTCTAAATATTTTTTTAAAAATCTACAAAAAAATGTAGGGAATCATCTTCTCACCTAAGGAAAGACATTTCAGATTTAAGTTTTTAAAAAATCGAAAACAAAGGATTTCATGAGGCACCCTAATGATTAACGCTTTTTTGTATCAATTTTCTTCATATATCTCCTTAACAATGCATAATTTCAATAAAACTTATGAACAAAAAATAATATTTTAATGAGACGCATCCTTCATATTGTTTATAATTTTGCGTTATGATCTACCGTTTTCGAGGAAAATTTATTTTTCTGTTGAAAACAGACAAATTCACGATAAGCAACCTCTAAATATTATTTGCTTTATTTCTTCTTCCAGGAGATCCGTTTTAACCCAAAAGGAACAAAAAAATCGAGGATGCAAGTTGAGATTCGGATTGTTTTTAACACCCCTAATACACAGGTAGCAAAGCGAGTGTGAGAGTAAATGGGCAACTGAGTGACTGGGTCGAAGTGGGACGATGGTCGTGGGGGTTAAGGTGTAGGCTTTGGACCCACTCTGTCGGCTTGCGGGTTCGATTCCTGCCTCGCACTCTGGTAGAGCTTCGGCAGCCCATGCGGTGAACGCTTGCCTAGCAAGGGAGTTGTTCATCTCCGGAGAGTCGTAGGATCGGTACCTCTAGAGAAAAAGGTTCTCAGTACTGAAAGCTGTTGCTCCTGGTGGTTCGGAAACCACCTTCAACTGTAGGTCCCCTCCCATCACGAAGTAAGTTTGTGGGGGTGTGTGAAGGAATAGGGAAGAGATACAAGAAAAATGTAACCCCTTAGGGGACACATTAGAAAAAAAAAGAAAAAAAAAGAGTTACTGGTTCGATATTAGGCAAGGGGTTGAGCTTAATTCACTGAAATGAAGTGGAAAATGAAAAAGGTGTATCCGAATATATTATAGTTTGTTTCGAACAAAAAATGGTGTGGTATAAATTTAAGCTAAAGCTAACAATGCCTGGAACTCCCTCATCGGTCTTGAAAGTTTATAAAGCTTATGAACTTAGGTACGAAGCGTCTACAAAAGGACAACCACTACGAGCAGAAATATTTAAATTAACAAACAAACTTCACACTGTCTAGACACATAAACTCAAAATAGTGTGAAGCTGGTTTTGTAAATTCCAATATTTCTGCTCGTGGTGCTTGTCCTTTCGCATACTGTTCAAGATTTCAACGAGAATTTGATTACTCACGCGATCTGGGTCTCTTTTCGTCTACCTGAACGTCCGCTGGACAAGTGTACTTGGGTCGGACGAGAGGAGGATCAGTAACCCTACCCACGTCTCGGGTTACCACCCCTGTTATTGCGCTCTTTTTTTTTTTTTTAATGTTCAATTTCAAATTATGGCATTGTTGCCTTGAATTATGAAAAGTACACCAATGGTGAATGTGACTTTCTATGTATCTTTAGTCAATGATTAAAGGTACAATAAACGTACTTCTTTTTGTTTAATTTACACAGTGTTAATTGCTCATGAACCCTTTCGTAAAATATTCGTATAATACTATTTTTGACATTATTATAGAACCAGCTGATTTTTTTAAGTACAAACTCGCACACATACGATTCGTAGCCAAGTTCGTACCATATCTAGTCCGCTTCCTATTCTTTATCCAAAAAATGATGAAGAGATTTTTTTCTCTAATTTTGACCGTGAATTCGGAAGTGCATTTGGATTTGCAGATAAATTATTATTAAAGGTGTTATCGCAATTATATTATTTTTTCTACATTAACCTGTGAATTTGTGTATTTCTTTAAATAAGAAATTTCCAAGACGAATTCAATGACCTACATTAAAGTATCTTTTCGTTTCCTTAAAGGTAAGACACAGTTGTAAGTGTAAGCAAGTCAATTTTTCAAGAACATCAAGCCGAAAAATAAACGTTTAACTATAATCCAGGCACATGAATTTTCCCCAAGTCCGGCATTCTGATTGTCTGAATAATGCCACAAAATTCAAATAAGCCAATCAGAATGCCGAACGCCATTTTAGGAGGAATGAAATTTATGTTACACGAAATAAAAAAATTTTCGGTCATTGCTTATTCGGAAGAATAAAAATTATGTCACATAGTAATTCGGAAAAATAAAAATACGGTTGAATAGTAATTCGGGATTATAGAAATTATGACAAATTATAATTCGGTAAAATAAAAACGATACTAAAGGATAATTTGGTACAATCAAAACTATGCTAAAGGATAATTCAGAAATATAAAAATGTTGACAAATCTATGATAAACTAAACTATAATCTTTTTTTGGTCAATTAAATTGTCAGCTTTCTTTTAATTAAAATTTAAAAAGGATATATTAAATATTGAACATTTGGAAGGTCATGTCAAACTTACTCAGAGTTGCCAGATGACCTTTTTCCGGCCAGCCTGATCGATTTCACGTGGCCGAGGCCGGCTGCTGGTTGACTTGTCAAACAATTTCTAAATTACAGAACAAAGTCTATTCAATAATATTTTTAACCGAAACGCTATCTTGTCACTATCGATGGCGCTTAGTGATCACTAGCACGGTGAGCCTCGAGCTAATTCAACCTAAAGGTTCTTGCAGTCACCGGATTTCTGTATAATGTATGTTCTAAATGATATGTAGCTATTTTAATGTATTTTAATTTTTAGATGATTTGCAAATACTACGTACGGGGCATCATAGTGACATAGGCATATTGAAATCCGCATGCGAATCATAGTCAAATACATCAACGCAAATGTTAGGGCGAAAATATATATTTTTTCTACCTGTATTGGATATCTCGGTCAAATATTGAATGATTCACAGAAAAAATAGTTTATGGATGTATTTTCATGCGCTGTTTATGAATGCGGCCACGATAATACCCGCAAAATTAATTTTGAAGATCAAAATATGGTGAAAAACGAAATTTTTTAATAATATGAAATTTTTGTATTCTTCTTTTTTTAGACTATGTCGATGTGTTTTGATACGTTGATTACGAATATGGTCATGAAAATACTGGCAAATGTCATTGTCAAGGTCAAAAGTTAAATAATACTTTTCTTTATTGTTGTCCCAACTCGGCGACATCCATCCCTTAACCACATTCGTCCCCATTCCAGTATTTAAAGTAAACTGCGCGTTTATAGTTGGCCATATCCCAGCTCAGCAAAATAAATTGGATAGAGAGACTGGGATTCAAGGGGATAGGACTGACTTACATTTTAAAAGAGTTAGAAAAGGATTTATTTGAATAGGAAGACGGAGATTTAAGAAGATAAGCAAGATTTTTGATTGCATAATAGTTCAACATAATTCAAAAGGACAGGGCTGACTAATATTTCAAAACATTTAGATAAGGATTCATTTGGATAGGAAGATAGGGATTGCAAAGTATAGACAAGATTTTAAATTTCCTAACGGATAGAAAAAAATAGGCATGGATAAGGGGAGTATTTATTTGGCTAGAAAGACTGGGATTCCAAAGCATAGGCATTATTTAATATTGAGGAAGATATTGAAAAGGATAAGTAAGCGTGAATAGGCAGTGGAAAGAAAGGGATAAACGTGGATAACTGGTGGATAGATATAGATGGGAAGATTGGGATTCAAAAGAAAAGGAGTAATTATAAATTGAAATAAAGGTAAAAAAAGATCGAAGGAATAGACGTAGGATATAGATGGATACATAGTTTTTTTTCATTTCAATCTTAAAAATATAAACTGAAGCAGACAGAAACTATACCCATTTCATTCCAACAGGGATCGTTTGTTTGCTTATGAAAATGGTACTACTTCCCATGCGAAATTCGGAACAGATTTTTCTCGGTATAGATTATATATGTATATAAACAGTAATACGTATAAATGTAATTTTGTCGAACAACAATGCTTGAGTTCCTTTGGAATTTGTCTAAAATTGTAATCTTGAACAGATGAAGATATTATCTTATTAGAGGATTTCATTATTCAATTTAATTAATTGAATAATGGTCAATTTCGGCCATTCTTGCACATTCTTGTTTTCTTGCTTAGAAATTTAAGAAAAATTCAATAATTTCAAACATTCTTGTTTTCTTTTGGCATATTTGACTTTTTAACAAGAATTTTTTATCATGGAAATTTGTCGAACATACCTAATTTCGGTGCGATTAGAGCTAAAGCGATGTTTTTTTAGTTTTACTCAAAATTGAGTCTTCTTAAATTATTTATTTGGTAACTTTACCAGCAATACATTAGAAACTAGTTGTTTCACAAAAACTAGAATTTTGTATTTAAAAAAAATTATTCGCTTAAAATTGACTTCTGAGAGCCATAACTCCGAAGCTTTTAAAGACAGGACATCAGATTTTTTATTTTGCAATAAATTTTATATACTCAATTTCCTGTACAGATACTTGGAACTTGGGATGGGCTGGAAAGAAGCAATGTTTAAAAAATATTTTTTCCCCACATTTTTCATCATTTTTTAGAATTTTCGAACAGTTTCAGTTCTATTACGATATTAAGCTCCTGTATCTTTTTTTCGGATGTTAAACCAAATGGATCAGGCCAATAAAATTCCACTTTTAACCAGCGCCATTGTTTCTTGTTTGGGCTCAGAATGATCGTGAGACTTCCCAGAAGGTTAAACATAGAAAAATTCCCAGAGATACGGGCTCAGGGATTTAACTCCGGACCTATAACGTGAAGACCGAGCTAGTAATGCAAGCCGAGACGAGGAACCAGTGATATAGACCAGGAGCCCATGACATTTTTTATGTAAGTGCAGGTGTACGGACAATTTTCACCTGACAGGTTCGACTTGGGATGACAAACTTAAAAATGCGTGCCTTAAAGGGCTGAGTGTGCAGGTGAGCGATGGCGAGCTGGCAAAGGTGCCAATTTTTATGGTTCATTGCGATTTGTGGTTCACGCTTGAAAAAGTTTCAAACAAAAGTTGTTTTGCTTCGAAAGATGGGTATTTTCGTCCCTATATCATTTTTTGATAAAATTGATACATTTCGAGAAAACATCGATTAAAAAATACGAGAACAATCAAAAGCTGTTTTTCTGTCCAGCAAGTCATTTTTGCGAAAATTATCAAGAGAGAAAAAATACTCCCCTGCAGGTGTACTTCGACATTACTGAAGAACATTTTATTCAAATGTTTATATTTACCATGTTATGCGCATTTTTCATTCTTTTTTCCATTGTTCCTTCCACCTGTTGTACCTTTAGCAATTCAAAAGAAGGTGTTCTCAAAATGAGTACATCAATAGTATAAGTCTTATATAACAAATTGGCGTAAGCTACTTTCGAGTAAAATAATAACTTATTGTCCTATAAACAATAATAAACAGAGTCACGTTCTCAGCTTCTAATTATCGTAGAAGGTTGTAATAAAGCTGAATATTATTCTAAAAAATTAAATAACAAAATCGCTTTACTTTTACATTGACATTATTTATTGTTGTTAAAGTTTATACTTTTTCCGTTGGAATATATTCGATGTTTACTACCGTGACGAAAGTCAATTTCGCGGGCGCAGCGTGGGGTCTCTCAAGCAGTGTACTGCGACAATAGCCAACGGAAAATCTGAGACGTCCCCATGCTGCGCCCGGGAAATTGACTTTCGTCACGGTAGTGAACATCGAATATATTCCAACGGAAAAAGTATAAACTTCAACAACAATAAATAATGAAATCGTTATATAAGACTTATACTATTGATGTACTCATTTTGAGAACACCTTCTTTTGAATTGCTCAAGGTACAACAGGTGGAAGGAACAATGGAAAAAAGCATGAAAAATGCGCATAACATGGTAAACATAAACATTTGAATAAAATGTTCTTCAGTAATGTTGAAGTACACCTGCAGGGGAGTATTTTTTCTCTCTTGATACTTTTCGAAAAAATGACTTGCTGGACAGAAAAACAGCTTTTGATTGTTCTCGTATTTTTTAATGGATGTTTTCTCGAAATGTATCAATTTTATCAAAAAATGATATGGGGATGAAAATACCCATATTTCGAAGCAGAACAACTTTTGTTTGAAACTTTTTCCTGTAAAATCAATATCAAGAAATTTCACCTGAATTTCCGGCACCTATGAAGGTGCCATAAAGCACTTCATGACACAAATAAGTGCCTTAAAAATGCCCACGTGCCATTTATATGTCATCTTCTACATGTACACAAATTTTCAAGCGTGTACCACAAATCGCAATGAACCATAAAAATTGGACCTTTGCCAGCTCGCCATCGCTCACCTGACACACTCAGCCCTTTAAGGCACGCATTTTTAAGTTCGTCATCCCAAGTCGAACCTGTCAGGTGAAAATTGTCCGTACACCTGCACTTACATAAAAAATTTCATGGGCTCCTGGTCTAATAGTTTCTTACCTCCGAGAGCACCGATTACAAGGACAATTACTATAACCGTTAATTTTAGGTACAGTGCAACTCCCTTTCAAGGTCTTGATACCTCGAGTGTGCAACGGAGACTGCTGTCCGAAAATCGTTGTTCCAGAAAATTGGGCACTTCTCATTTTGGCCAATTAACTCTATCTCCTTCGGAGCGTTCGGCAGGGCAGGGTCGCGGCCAACACCGTAAAAGATGGTAATAAAGCACTCTTAGGGCCGCATTATGTCTGTAGAGATACATCGTTCCTGCGTGAGGGGGACTCCCGGATAGTATGTGTTCTAGGTACTCAGCCTGTGTATGACACGCTCTGCACCTATCGCTGGGAACTTCTGGACATAAAATGCGGCCACGGTATACTAAGGTGGAAATGACACTGTCCTAGAATGTGAAAATAAAACTCTCTGTACCTGAATTAAGCTCTGATGATCTGAGGAAAGCAAAAGTTTGCTCCTTCGACAAGGACCGATTTTCTACATTTCTGTGAAAGTTTCCGTGCATTTTCTTGTCGAGTAGCTGTTGGCAGAATTTTTCAACCTCTGCTTTCTTTACTTCGGCTTTTAGAAGTGAAGTATCTAGATGGGGTAATGCACTTTCCTCATTTCTGATTTCAAAATTCAGGCCAAGGGTCTCGGCCGCCTGCTCCGCGGCTTCGTAAAAGAACGCTTCTTTGCCAATCATCTTGTGTTTCTTGACCAATTTTAGGAGAGAATCTCTGTTATTTGCAACGATGTAAACTTTACTTAGAACAATTTGGTTATAAAGATATTGGAGATTCAGAAGTCCGCGTCCGCCTTGATGGCGTGAGATGTATAATCGCGGAACGGACGAATCTGTCGAAAAAGATGCTTGTATCTGCTTCGGAGAGATTCCTTCACTGATTTTGAGACACACACACACACACACACACATATATATATATATATATATATATATATATATATATATACATATATATATATATGACGTGATCTGAAGAAAGAAGAGAAGTGCCGTCGGGCCGATAGTACTCTTCCTGAACGACAATGTTTAAACGCTTGTACTTAATAAATGTTTAATGATGGCATTTTTTTAACTATACCATCTTAAAGAGCAAGTTCGAATCTACGTAAAACACTAAAAATCAGAGAATCGAATTTTGGCCGCTTAGGGGTCTTTCTTCAGTAATTTGTATCCAGTTGTGCACGTGCCCATATGGCATTTGTACAACTGTACACTTACACATTTGTGCGAAGTCTTACTTCGGGCAATGGACAAATTTTTGCAATTCTCAATGTGGTTTATCCCAATAAATTTTTTTATCAACTTGATGCTCTCGAGCATCTTCGAGCATCTCCAGGAAACCACCGAGAGCTTAGATTTTGCTGTTTTGTACACCTCGAACGTCGAGAACTTGTCGCTAGAGGGGAAGTGGTGCTGACTATCGCTAGTCTTGATGCATTCAGACTGTCACAAAAGCGGCACACCTACATACAATCTCAAAGCTCTGTAAGTCCCAAAATACGTATCAGACCCAAAAAGTTTATGGGACCACCCGCCCAAACCAGAGGAAGTAGAGGCAAAGAACATAAATAGCTTCAAGAAGATGTGCAGTGCCCTTATAACGCCTAAAGAGGAATGCCCACCTATCCCTACCGAGGAGGTGAAAAAAGTATTGAAAGGCACGAAAAACTATTCCGCTCCAGGTCCCGATGGTATCAAGACCTTCTGGCGGAAGAAGTTTCCTTCAACCCACCAGCATCTGGCCCGAATTTTCACCTCACATCTAAAGTTTTATTTTTGCAAGTCAAGACGGAGTTATTTCCACTCTAGCATACCGACACCACATTTCAAGTAAAGACATTCCCGATGATAGCCGCCGACCGTGTCACGCACAACCCGAGCGTCTAAGACACATGCTATTTAGTTGTCCAACTCATGCGGGAACGACTTTCATCCAAAGGCACAATGCGGCACTAAGAGTGCTTTATTATCATCTCTATCACTCTTACGGCATTAGCCCTAATAACGCTCCGCTAAACGCGCCTAGAGAAATAAAGCATATACTGGATCTTCATGTTCTCGACAATTGTTTCTGTTGCGCACTCAAGGCCTGACATAGTTCTCCTTTTCTTCGAGAAGCGAACCATGTTCGTTATCGAATTTCCGGCCAAGCTTTCACTAGTTGATAGCCTGAAAAGCATCCCTGCTTGTCAACAAAATGCTAAGACGCTTGCGGGGAAGACGCAGAAGGCGGTCGTCCTTGGGTTGCTCCATGTTCTCAGGGTGCACAAAACTTTTGCCGGATCGTCGTATTGGAAGGATCGCTCCTTAACTCAGGTACCACAGACCATTAGTTCCCCAGAGCAGCTACATCTCTCGATGC
The DNA here is from genome assembly GCA_932178445.1 of Andricus quercusramuli. NCBI lineage: Eukaryota > Metazoa > Arthropoda > Insecta > Hymenoptera > Cynipidae > Andricus > Andricus quercusramuli. Next base: position 83,284 of record CAKNXH010062472.1, read on the forward strand.
AGCCCCTCTGGTTCACCTCTTCCAGATCTATAGTCCGATGAGACCCTTAAGCCCTCCCACCAGCTACAAGATCCCGCGATCCATAGGAAGAGACTCTTGGATGTAATATTGGTACCTGTTTCGAGAAGCAAAACGGTTTTTAAATGCACGATCAAGTCATTAACAAATTATTAGCGATGCCTGTAAATTTACTTAAGATGGCTTTTATGAACGCGGGTTGGGTATCTGTATTCACATAAACAGCACCATTTGCAATATCTTTCAGAAATTCTTTAGCGGGGGCGTTTTACCGTCAAATTGTCTTAGATGTCTTGTGCTTCGATGTAATGCCACGCACTGTATCATGTATGCCATTGCTCTAGAGGTATCCATTTGTAACACGATGGATGTTTGTATGTTGAGCATAAAACCACCTTATTGACTATCAGGATTAGCGAAAAAACTCTTGTTGGGAGGATTTTCATTTTGATTACCGGTGGAATTTCTCATATTTTGATATCTGTTTTCTTCTTCCGGCATGATGTTCTCGTATTAGTTGACAAAGGCGATTGAGGACGTTAGACTCAAACAATACCTGATAGATTTGCGTATATTTAATGCTAGTCTTTTCGGGTTAATTGATCAACTTGATTTGTCTTCAGAACAGACAATTGAAAAAATCAAAGAAAATTTTTAGTTCAAGATTTGAGCAAGTTTTCTTAAATTGTTTGATTTCTTGGGCCTCTATGGCCATTAAATTTTTAGCGAGTTTCGGCTTGATTAAGCAAAGATTCGAATAATGTCGAAAATTCTTTAAAACTTTTTAATTCTCGTATTTCTAACTCAGGATCTAAAGGCGCAGGTGTCACAAAGGTAACTAATTGTCCATCATGAATAGTGTTATAGGCGTTGACGGACTTTTCAGATTGTAACCGAATCCTCCTCCCGTCACGGTAAGTGGTCATTCTTTCTAAAGAGACTTTGAAGGTCTCGCGTAACTTATTGTTAGACATGGGTACCCTTTTCCTTTTCTTTCTTTTAGAGAAGCTAGTAAATACACAAATCATTCGTTTTTGGTCAATTACGATAATCGGACATTTAGGGAGATTTTGTTTTTATTCTGAATTAATGAATTTTTGTAAAGAGGAAATTTAATCATGAAAAGTTTTATTCTGTTCAAGAGGCTCCGATTGCACGGGTTTACTTAGTGCCAAACAGTTTTCGAGGCAGAATGTATTGGAAACGAGTGCGGTAGATTTTCTGCCTTATGGAATACTATCCCTTTTCGCTAAGTCGCGGGTGATAACCGTTATTCACCTTTCATGATCTTTTCTGTCGGCACGATGATATTTTTTGTTGTTTTTTAAAAATACAATTTAATTAGGTCTGTAAAGGCTATAACGTTGCGAAACTCAGATATCTATTGTGTTGCGAACCTTATCATATTTTTTTTTTACTTTTACAGGTAGTAAAAGCTTGATTTAAATAATTAAATGTTTCTACAATAACCATTTTTTTGACAATAAGTGAAGTCTTCAATTCAGTTTTTTCCACCTAAACTAGGATTCATGCTGCCGTGAACACATTGACTGATTCAGACTAAATAATTCTTAGATAAATCCTCTTACAAAAGCTAATTTAAATTCACTAGGGAACCTTCAGGTACGCTTTTTTTGTTTGAATTGATACTCTCCTCAATGAAAGGTACGTACCAGAAGTTTTCTGAGAAAAATTCAGAAGACGCAATTTTGACCCATTTTCGAGAAAAATGCATTTCAAAAATTGCGAACGGATGGTCATCGAGCCAGTGTAAAAGTAAAAGTATTTCGAAGCGTCGGTAGCTCCCTGGTAAAACGCTCCTTGGTTGGACGTTCGATTTTCGCTATCCTTACATTTTTTTTCTTCATCAGAATGGTTGTTTATTCCTTCTCTGAATGAAATTTACTAAAATTATACCATTTAATAATTATTTATTCCTTATTTTAAAAAAACGGTGTTTTTCGTATTTTCATTATCACTCATTTGGACAATTGAGCACGTCAGATCAAAAGAAAGTCTCCGCAGAGCCATGAGGAAAAACGAGACAAGTACCGTTAGAAAGAGAAACTCTTAGGCAGAATGCCTGAAGAGCAAGACAGCGCAACGATAATTGTCTCGCTTTTCCTCTCAACTCTGCGTAGTCTTCCTTTTGCTCTGAGGTGCTCATTTGTGTACTTCGTTAAAATTCTTTATTCTTCAATAGTTTCTAGTATTTATATTTTTAAATCAAATTAGGAGCAAAGTGTTCCAAATGATAATCTCAACAATAAATACAAAATTAAAATGTTGAAATGCATGTATGATGAGATGTTCAAGCTGGACGATGAAGGTTTATCGAATTGCACCACCAAAGTAATTTCGCCAAAGTGTACTTCTTTGGTCCGACCTTGTGATGTTTATTTTGACAGGCAGGTAAAAAATCTTATAAAGTGTCTTCAAAACTGTTCTTACTTGATTGACCATGATCGGGAAATAAATTCCCGTGAGGAATGTTGCATTATGCTTGGTATGTTTCGAAACTCTGCGATGACAGGAAAACTTTTATGAATGTGAATGAAGTATGCGTTCCCATCAATGTTCTGAAAAACCATGTAAATGTAAAAAATCTGCGTTTATTAAGTGTGCCAGATGTCGCGGAACTTTTGGTTTTTATTGATTTTATGACCAATATCACTCTGGTTCGTGCGCGATACTACATAATCCTAATGATATAAATAATAATAGTTAAGAATAAATGTAAGTGTAAAAAAGTAAATGTATTAAAGATAATTGGCTATTACTTATGTGTTTTCTTTTGTAGTTTGTGGAACACATTTTAATTTTGTATTTATTGTTTGAAACACTTTCTTTCTGATTTAATTTAAAAACATAAATACTAGAAACTATTGAAGAATAAAGAATTTTAATAAAATGCACAATTGTCCAAACGAGAGATAATAAAAATACAATAATCATTAAATGGTATAGTTCCATTAAATGTTATTAAAAAATGGAATAAACAAGCATTTTGATAAAGAAAAAAAAGTACGGATAGCGAAAATCGAACGCGCAACCTGGCGGCTATCAGACAAGTGATCTACCAGGGAGCTACCGATGCTTCGAAATACTTTTACACCTACTCGATGACCATCCATTCACAATTTTTGAAATGCGTTTTCCTCGAAAATGGGTCAAAATTGCGTCTTCTTGATTTTTCTCAGAAAACCTTTGCTACAGAACCAAATTTCAGTCTGACTACATAAAAACTGAATAAAAAAAATTCTTAGAACTTAAATATTAAAAATATAAGCCAATATTAAAAATAAAACGCATTTTATAGCACAGAGCTTCAATTTCGATGCGTGCAAGTTATATTAATAATTTTCCAAAGACTTAACACGATTTCAACTTAATTTTGACCAGAAGTAAAACTCATGCTTTCAGCACCAAATTTTAATTTTAAGATGTCAAATTAATTTTTAGTTTTATTATTTAATACAAGAAAAATCTCCACATTTATCTTGCAAAATACATTATGAAACATGCTGTACAGCACCAAAATTTTAAATTTTGAAAATCAAAACTCAAATTTGGTAGCGAAGCGCAAGCCATCGCGCGTGGAGCGATCCCACCGCTGTAACCAACAGTTTGTTATGACTTAATAAAGAAAATAATTATGAATTAATATAATTAATTATTTTCCTGTGAGGAACCCGGATGTCCAAACTGCCAATTCTTACGAAGCCTCGGAAGAATTGTTTTTAAATCATGGGTTTGTTGCTTCTCTATCTTCGAACTGAAGACACCATGCTGACACTTGAATTAAAAATTTTGGGAATAGGATTTATAATCAAAAACAGTTAAATAGGACCAAAACCCTATCATACTTCGGGATTTATTCTTGAAATAAAATAAATGGAAATTACAATCGTTAAATAAATAAAAATTGGCTTTTACATTTTGCGGATTAGTTATTGAAATTTACCACCTATTATCTTTTTAGTAGAAAAGGGCGGGAACATAATATTTTTGATGGAAAGAGAAATTTAAGGGAGGGGGGGGGGGGGGGAGCACAAACAATCAAAATACTTCGAGCTAGTGGTTTGACACGTTTCGTCTTTTACCTTCCGGAGGTTTGGACGTTCCGCTCTCCGTACCTTTTTGCGTTTGTTCTATTGCCACTCCTCAACCGTATCTGTCTACTGTATTATTTTTGTAATTATTAATAGCCACTAAAATTTTCGCTCCTTAACCGTTTCCATTCCATACCGATACCGTTTCTGTGTTCCGCGATTTGATCTTGAAAGCGAAATAGCTTTTCCTTCAAATTTCATGTCGGGGCAAATAACAATGAAGAACTGCCCCGAGACCTTATAAATTTTTGGTCGGCTATATGTGATGTGTGGGACCGACGGCGGGAAATTTTGCGTGCTCAGTAATTTTGATTCTTAGTGGTGAAATATCGATCTGGAAACTTTTACCAGTCATTGAACTTATAATGTCGATGACATTAAATTTTGATTGACTTAGGAATTTATACTGTTGCAAGCGGACGTTAAGTTCGTTCATCCTTAATTTATGTTCAGAAAGAAGGTAAATTAGAATAATCATAAATAAGAATGAAAGAGAGAGATCTGTAAAGTATGTGCACCTAGTGTAACGGATTGTCGAGATACAGGGGTTCGAATTTTCGCCGATTCACCCCGACAGGCTAACTTTCCATTGTACAAAACTCTTGATACGGTTATCCAATTTTACTTTTCATTTGGATTTTGAAAAGTTCTTTTAACGAGGTTCACAATGAAAGTAATTATTTTACAATAAAGAAATTATTTCACATTAATTTATTATTTTGAAAAACATTTTTGGAATTTTTCTCCAAATGCGGCATTTTTTTCAAGTGAACTAGAGAAAAAAGCTTCACTTTTTTCTCTAGATAAACATTCCAAAACGAAAATGGGATGGGAAGTACTGGTTGAGTTGTACAAGATCATAAGAACGCAAATGCACCGCGCCAACTAGCTGCGGCGCTACCTGGAGTGCTGTAGTGTCTCAGTGGTTCAATCTCAGTGTCTCAGACTGTCCAGGCACACAAAAATGCCATTGTTTTGTACATTTTCCGAAATCGACTCTGATTTTGAAGAAGTATTTGTCATCTCCGCAGCATGACATTTTCCCGAGGAGAAAGAGCGCGAAGAGAAGAGCAAGGTGAAACTTAATTTTATAAATAAAACGTGTTTTAAGCACCACTGTGCGATTCAATCAGACTCACCAAAAATCATCTCGGAATTTAACAGGCGAGCAGAACCATCCACCACAATCGTTTATTATTTTATTATTAAGTATCGTTTTGCTATAATGCAATCGTTTCGAAAATTTCTTTAAAAGGATATCTTAATCGTTCTCCAACTAAAAAAGTTGAGTATAAAGTAAAATGTCGTTTATACGTAAACAGAAAAATCATTTTTATCAAGTATTAAAACCACTGAGACACTGCAGCACGCCTGTTAACGCCATTTTCTAAATGTAATTTTCAAAACGATTTCTCCCTGAAAACAGGATAGATAATAATAAAATAATAAACAATTGTGATGGATGGTTCTGTTGGCCTGTTACATATCAAAAAACTGTTTAGTGAGTACGCTTGTCTCTCACGTTTTAAGGTGATTTTTGTTGTTAATCTCCTTGTCTCTAGCAATTTTCGGACTGAGACACTACAGCATGCCTGGTAGCACCGCGGCAAGTTGGCGCGGGGCAACCGCATTGTAATTACCTTCTACAGCTTAACCATTACTTTCCATCCCATTTTCGTCTGGAGCTGTTTTTCAAGAGAAAAAATCCAGTTTACTTTACAGAATCTCTCTCTTTTATTCATATTTTGGATTATTCTAATTTACCTTATTACTAAACATAATTGAAGGAACAAAAGATTCTTAAATATGAAATGGTAAAAGAAAAATCGTTAGGTGGAGATTCCATGAAAGCTAATGCTCATAAGCATTTCAATATTAACAGTCATGGGGTTGAACGTAACAATACCATCACATACTAAACTTTTTTTATGTTTTAACTATTTCTGAAATCTTAAGCAATTGAAAATATGATTTCATCATGGGCTAAGAAGAGAAACAGGATTGTTTATATGTAATGGCAATTTGAAAGGAGATGAGAAAGGAGTGATCACATTTATAGGTAAGGAAGAAACAGTAATAGACTACATCCTGGCGGAAGAAAAAATGAGGAATATGATTTGCAGTATACACGCAAATGGGAGTCTGGGGGGTAGATAAATTAAAAGAGTTTAAACAAAAAATGGAAAAGGAGAATGTTATGTACGAAAAGGAGGAGGGAGTAGACTCGTTAATGGAAAGGTTGAAAGGGTCGATTGAGAAGGTGAGGGATAAGATAGGTACAAAAGAAGGAAGAGAAGAGGGAAAGAGAGGCTGGTGGGACGAGGAATGCAGGGAGAGTAAAGAGAGAATGAAAGAGTGTGTAAGAAAATGGAGGAAAGGAGAAATAGAAGAGGCGGGGTACAACAGGAGAAAAAGAGAATATGAGAGAATGCTGGAAAGGTAAAAGCAAAGGGGAAAGGAGAAATACAAGGAAGAAGTGAAAAAAGCGATCAAAGAAGGTAGGGTCTGGGATGTGATAAATAGGGAAAGAGGAGGAAGGAAGGGCGTGAATGAAGAAATAGAAATGGGTGAGTGGACGGATTACTTCAAGGGTCTGTTAGGGGGAGAACAAAATAGGATCAAAGAGGAAAATAGAAGGATAGTCCAGGGAGAAATGGAAGAAGGGAACGAAATAACAAGAGAAGAAGTGGATGAGGCGATAGATAGACTGAAAAGAAACAAGGCTACAGGAGAGGATGGTATGGAGAATGAAGCGATACAGTATGGAGGTGAAGGGATTAGGGAAGTGATGTGGAAGATCTGCAACAAGGTCTGGAAAGGAGAAGGCTGGCCGGAGGAGTGGATGACAGGGCTGGCGGTACCGCTTGTCGAGAAAGGGGAGGGTAAGAAGGTAGAAGAGTACAGAGGGATCACTCTCATGCCAGTGAGTTATAAAATATACGCAGAAATTCTAAGAAAAAGGTCAGAGAATCAGGTAGAAGAGAAACAAAGTATCCCACACAATCAGACGGGATTTAGAAAAGGGATGGGGACAATAGATAACAGTTACGTTCCCAACTACTTGGTTAACAGAAACTTAGGGAGAAAAGGAGGGAAATTAGTCGCCTTGTTCGTAGACTTTAAAGCAGCTTTTGACTCAGTAAATAGAAAAGTGCTATGGCAGGCAATGAAAGAGAGGGGTATAGAGGAAGGGTTAGTGGAGAGGGCAAGGGAGATTTTTACTGAAACCAGGATTAGGCTAAAGATAAGGGGGGGGGGGGGGGTCGGGACAGGAAGAGGTCTAAGGCAAGGGTGCCCATTGAGTCCGCTACTATTTAATATGCTGCTGGCAGACTTAACCCTTAAACGGCACCTGGGGTGTATTACACCCCAAGAAAAGTTTGCGCTCCAATTAAGTATACTAAATTCAAAAAAATTGGGTATGTGTTGCCATCCGGCATTAATTGGGATCTCTAACTAACCCCTTGTGCCAGTAGTGTCCATGGCATAGCTGAAACTGTAGGTATTGATAGTGAAGAACCGTCCACTGACTCGAAAGCAATCCATTTGGATAACTATGCAAGGTGTTTAGTTTGCCCTCGCTATAAACACAGAAAAACAAAAACTGCATGTTTTGCTTGCAAACGGCCAATGTGCAACGATGACCGCTCAGGCCTCTGCACCACGTGTGCCTGCATTGATTAATTATTTTTCAATTTAATAACAGTGTAAATTGCATTTCGAACTTTTAAACAAAAATATTAAACTAAATTGTATACAATTTTTGTTAAAAAATATGTAGTGCAGGCTTCACAATACACGTTTAAACATGCGGGGTGTCAAGCACCCTTTGTGCCAGTAATGTAATTATTTTGAGGTGTGCCATTTAAGGGTTAAAGGAGAAGCTAAAGTAGAAAGGGAAAGGGGGGACGATTGTGGGTAATAGCAAACTATACTCTCTAGCATACGCTGACGACGTAGTGCTATTAGCAAACGATGAGAAGGAGATGAACCTAATGATAAGAATTTTCGAAGAGTATGTGGGAACAAAAGAACTGACGGTGAACGTAGGGAAGACCAAGGTGATCTGCTTCAGAAACTGAAAGACCAAAATAGGTTCCGTTTGGAAGATGAACGGACAAACAGTGGAAAGTGTGGAGGAGTTCTGTTACTTAGGGTTTTGGTTTGAGGCAGGAGGGGGAAACGAGGTGCAGGTGAGGAAGAGAATCGAATGTGCGAGCAAAGTAATGGACCAAGTATGGGGTATAGGAAAGAGAAGGTTCAATGACGATTGGAGAATGAGGGTCTGGTTGCTTGATGCGTTGGTTTGGGCGGTATTGTGTTATGGGATGGAAGTCTGGGGATGGAAGGAACATAGGAAAGTAGAAAGCATGCATGAGAGATTTCTGAGATGGGTAATGGGGGTTAGTTGGAGTTGCCCAGGATACATGTTGAGGGAAGAACTAGGAAGGGAGAAAATGGTGACGAGACAAATTAAGAGAGCCTGGAGGTTTGAAGAGAAGCTGAAAAGGGGAGAGGGGAGCAGAATAGCACAAGTATGCTTGGACGAAGTTCGGAACAAGAAGACGAGAGGAAATTTGGGAAATTCGAAATGGGAGGAAGAAAGGAAAAAAATGAGGAGGGTTTGTGATATACAAGAAGGTGTTCTGGATTGGCAGAACATAGAATTAGAGCTATTAACAAGAAAAGGAGAAAAGAGATGAAGAAAGATTATGGATTCTAGGTACAATAGATGGTATATTATGGTCAATGGGTTGACGGAACGAGAATATTTGCAAAAGATGAAAAAGGAAGACAAATGGAATAGGGTGCTACGGTTCAAAATGGGGGGAAGAGTGAGAGCATGTAGATATTGGATGGATGAAGAGGACAATCTGTGCAGAGTATGTGGATACGAAGTGGAGTCATGGGCACATGTGTTAGGGAGGTGTATAGGAGAGGAAGATGGACAGTTGAGTGTGGATGAGTGTGTAAGATGGATTTTGGATGGTAATGGACAGGGAGTGATGTGGATAAAAAAAACTGGAAGAAATAAGAGAAAGCAAGGTAACAGGGCAGAGGCAAACGGGTAATCCTGTTTAAAGGAAAGTAACTAGTAAAAATTTTTGAATTTTTAAATAGGTGAAAATGCATTTGATGGTAAGAGAAAACGGAAGCCCTGGAAGATCGCTCGTTTTTAGAAGTTTAAGAAGAATAGTATTAATATTATTGTTATTATGTAAGGCGAAGCATTAGAATATAAGCAGCGGTTAAGTTAGACTAAGGATGAAATGTTAATATATGTACAGGGAACGGAGGCCCTCAAACCCGTAAAAGGGAGAGATTAAATATACAAGTACAATATTACATCCTTCTAATTTTGACTAACAATACAAAATTATGAACGCTTAGAATTTTATTTTATTTCACTTTCAGTTACATTTTCAAAGAATATGACGTCCATTTAATCTCAACTATTATAGTAATCTTAAACAATTTAAAATATGCATTCATCCTGTACTATTTTTCAGAAAACATTAAAATTAGAATTATTTCTGCAATTTAAAGACGTTTAGAAAAGTAAAACAATGTGTTCATCCTTGGCTCATATGTCTTTAAAGAAAACGGAGTCAAGAGTTTGGCAATTTTTTAACGAATGGGCTCGATTTTTTTACGGAATTACCAGGAATGTATTTGAAATAACTCTTTCTACGAGATTTTGTTAATACACAGTAATTATTTAAACAATTTTCAGGACCATATTCAGACTTTGGCTTTTTTTAGGGAATAGGCACAATTTGTTTACAATTTCCATCGAAAAATTCAGAGTTTGTCTATAGTTCCATGAATAAGCTCAATTTTTTACAAAATGAACTAAGAATATCTTTCCGATGACTCCATTCTATAATTCTCTGCAAATTTCAAAGATTTATTGATTATTTAAACAATTTTCATAAACAAATTAAGAGTGTGTCTATTGTTTAAAGAATAGGCTCAATTCGTTTTGGAATCAATAAAGAATGTATTTCCAATAACTCCTATCTACGATACTTTGTACATTCACAATAATTATTAATTATTTAAATAATTTTTATTAACATGTTCAGAGTTTGGCTATTTTTTAAGGAATAGGCACAATTTGTTTACGGAGTCAACTAAGAATATCTTTGTGATTACTCTTTCCTATGTTGCTTGGTAAATTTACCAGAATTATTAATTATTTAAACAATTTCCATCGAAAAATTAAGAATTTGGCCATTTTTAAATGAATGAGTTCAATTTGTTTACGAAATTACCAAGGATCTATTTACAATAACTGTTTTCTACGATACTTTGCAAATTTGCAATAATTATTCATTATTCAAACAATTTTTATAAACATATTCAGTGTTTGGCTATTTCTCAAGAAATAGGCACAATTTGTTTACGGAGTCAACTAAGAATATCTTACCGATATCTCTTTTCTATGTTACATGGTAAATTTACCAGAATTATTAATTCTTTGAACAATTTCGATTAAAAAATTAATTTGAATCATTTAAACAATTTTGATTAAAAAATTAATATTTTGGCCATTTTTTAACGAATGTGCTCAGTTTCCTTACGGAACTGCCAAGAATGTATTTCCAGTAACTATTTTCTACGAGACTTTGTAAATTTATAATAATTATTAACTATGTAAAAACAATTTTCATAAGCATATTCAGAATTTGCCTGTTCTTTAAGGAATAGGCATAATTTGTTTACGGAGTCAATTAAGAATATCTTTCCGATGACTATTTTCTAGGTTGCTTTGTAAAATTATAAGAATTATTAATTATTTAAACAATTTCGATTAAAAAATACAGAGTCTGGCTGTTTTTCAAGAAATAGGCTCAATTTGTTCACGGAGTCAACTAAGAATATCTTCCCGATGACTCTTTTCTATGGTGCTTTGTAAATTTACAAGAATTATTAATTATTTAAACAATTTCGATGAAAAAAATAAGAGTTTTACCATTTTTTAACAAATGAGCTCAATTTGTTAACGGAATCACCAAGAATGTATTTCCAATAACTCTTCTCTACGAGACTTTGCAAATTTACAATAATTATTAATTATCTAATTAATTTTTATAAACATAAACATACGCAGAGTGCGCTGTTTTTCAAGGAATGGGCACAATTTGTTTACGGAGTAAACTAAGAATATCTTTTTGATGACTCCTTTCTATGTTGCTTTATAAATTTACAAGAATTAATAATTATTTAAACAATTTCCATAACAAAAATTCCGAGTTCGGCTCTTTTTCAATGAATAGGCTCAATTTTTTCAAAAATTGACTGAGAGTATCTGTCCGATGTCTCTTTCCTATAATTCTCTGCAAATTTCAAAGATTTAATCATTATTTAAACAATTTTCATAAACAAATAAAGAGTTTATCTATTTTTTAAAGCATAGGCTCAATTCGTTTCTTTAACCAATAAAGAATGTATTTCCAATAACTCTTCTCAACGATACTTTGCAAATTTTCAATAATTATTAATTTATTAAACAATTTTTAAAAACGTATGCAGAGTTTGGCTATTTTTCAAGTAAGAGGCACAATTTGTTTACGGAGTCAACTAAGAATTTCTTTTCGATGACTCTTTTCTATGTTGCTTTACAAATTCAAATGTTGGCTATTTTCAACGAATAACATAAATTTTTTTCTAGAATTAACCAAGAATATTTTTCCGTTTACTTTTTTCTATGAGGCTAAGAAAAGTCTTTTTCATTACTCTTTTATATGTTGCTTATGTACATTCACAAGAATGATTAATTATTTAAACGATTTCTATAAACAAATTCAGAGTTTGTCATTTTTGACGAATTGGCTTAATTTGCTTACAGCACAAAAAAGAATGTATTCATAATGTGTCTTTTCTACGTTACTTTGTTAATTTACAATAATTATTAATTATTTCAACAATTCTCAACAAGATTTTCAGAGTTTGGATATTTTTCATTGAATAGGCACAATTTTTTTAAGGAATCAATAAAGAATGTTTTTCAAATAACTCTTACCTATGATGCTTTAGAAATTTATAATAATTATTAATTATTTAAACAATTTTTAGAAAAATATTTAAAGTTTGGGTTTTTTTCAAGGAATATATACAATTTTTTTACGGAGTCAACTAAGACTGTCTTTCTGATGACTTTTTACTATGCTTTGAAAATATACAATAATTATTAATTATTTTAACATCTTTCATTGACATATTCAAATTTGGGCTTTTTTGCAATGAATAGGCTCAATTTGCTTACGAAGTCGACTAAGAATATCTTTCAGATGACTGTTTTCCATGCTGCTTTGTAAATTCTAAAGAATGTTTAATTACTTAAACCATTTTGATTAAAAAATTAAGAGTTCGGCTATTTTCCAATAAATAGGCTCCATTTTTTACATAATTAAGTAAGAATATCTTTCCGGTGACTTCTTGCTACAATGCTCTGCAAATGTCCAAGGATGAATTATTATTTGAACAATTTTGATTAAAAAATTAAGAGTTTGGCTATTTTTTTAAAGAATATGCTCAATTTGATTACGGAATCAATTAAGAATGTTTTCCAAATAACTCTTTCTTATGATACTTTGAAAATTTACAATAATGATTAATTATTTAAACAATTTTCATAAACATATTAAGACGTTTTTTCCAAGGAATAAACACAATTTGTTCACAGAGTCAACTAAGATTGTCTTTCTGATGACTCTTTACTATGTTTTGTAAATTTACAAGAATTATTAATTATTTAAACAGCATTCATAAACAAATTCAGAATTTTTATATTTTTCAACGAATAGGGTCAATTTTTTACGTTATTAACTATAAATACTTTTCCGATTACTTTTTTCTATTAGGATTTTCGAATTTCCAAGATTTAATAATTATTAAAACAGTTTTCAGTAGCAAGTTGACAGTTTGACCATTTTTCAAAGAATAGGCTTAATTTGTTTACGGAATCAACAAAGAATATATTTCAAACAACTTTTTCCTACGATACTTTGAAAATTTACAACAGTGATTATTTATTCAAATAATTTTTATATACAAATTCAGAGTTTGACAATCTTTTAGTTTACATAAAAACATACACGCAGCTATAACCTATTCAATAATAAATACAACTTTCCTATCTGAACTATAATATTAAAATCGAAACCATTTGAAAATATGAAACAAATTCATTTTTATAATAAAACATATGCACTATACGTTCACTAAATAAATAAATAAACAATTGCATGGAAATTACTTGGACGTGCGCGGAGCGTGCGTGTGGGGTTCTAGTTTCTATAAAAAACCCGCCCAAACCCAACGAGTTGGAGACGTTTTGGAGAGAGGTTCACGAGGTCTACCTACAATTGAAGGAAAACACTGACATGAGAACATCATCTGCTCCAAGGAGCTTTTCAAAAATCTCATAACATAATTGTCATAATTGACAGGTAAGTTTGCAAAGACGCAGTATTCCACCAGCGCTGCCTGTCAATGGCCTGGATTGACTACTGGAAAGTTGTCGATTCACCCTCATCGATACTTATTCACATTCTGTTGCAAAGCTTGAAGGTTCATCCGCACATAGTGAGATGCATGGAGAGAGTTATGCCTCTTTGGAAAGCTAGATTCACAATCTCATCTAAAAATTGTAGTGTGACAACCAACAGTTTTCCCTTTCAGAGGGGCGTCTTTCAGGGCGACACCATGAGCCCTCTCTTCTTTTGCATCACACTTCTGCCACTATCTCTCGCCCTACGCAATTCTCCTGGGTATCTGTGGCCACATTAATCATCGCGAGCATAAGGTAACACATGTATTTTATATAGATGACCTGAAGATCTATGCCTCTAGTGCAAGGCAGCTTGAGAGTGCTTTTAGTGTCGTCGAGAGGTATACAGGAGAGACTGGTATGGACTTGCATTAGACAAGTGTGCCAAGATTCATATGAAGAGAGGACGAATTGCTGGCGTTCTCGAGGACCCTGACCTCGTGGATATGACACCTTGAGGCCTGAGAGACCTACCTATACAAATTTCGTCTCACAATAGGTCGCCGTTGAACGAGATATCTGCTACTAACATTCCTGCCATCCTGGTTATATTCTACACACAGCTAACAGCCCTTGACATCATCACGCGTAAGATCATCGATATGCTGAAGAGCTTGCATGTCAATTCGTCCATTCCGGGATTGTATATCACACGCTACGCCGTCAAGGCGGGCGCGGACTTTGAAGTCTCCAATATTTTTATAACTGAATCATCCTTTATAAAGCTCACATAGTCACAAGTGGAAAAGATCCTCGCCTAAAAATGGTCAGGAATCACTAGATAATTGGGAAAGGAGCGTTCCTTTACAAAGACGCGGTGCATGTGGCCGAGACCCTTGGCCTCCATCTTAACATCAGAAGTGAGGAAAGTATATAACTCCATCTAGGTGCCTCACTTCTTAAAGCCCAAGTAAAGAAAGCGGAAGTCAAGAACTTCCGCGAACAGCTCCTCGACTAGAAAATGCACAGAAATTCGGTCCTCAAAGTGCTTTACTACCATCTTCGTCGGTCTTACGGTTTCGGCTGGCATCCTGCCCTATCGAACGCTCCGCGGCGAAATAGAGTCAACTATCCAAAACGAGAAGTGATAAATTTTCTGGAACCACGATTTTCGGACAGCAGTCTCCATTGCACACTCGAGGCCTGACATCGTTCCCCAGGACTTCGAGAAACGCAATATATTTGTGATCGAATTATCGGCGCCGGACGACTGCAACCTCACTGCCAAGGTGAAGGAAAAGAAGGAGAGGTATCAAGACCTTAAAACGTGAGCTGCAGTGACTGAACGCAAAATGCTCGGGTAAAATAATTATCCTTGTGATCGGTGCTCTTGGAGGTGCGAAAATGTCGCTTGTTCGTTACCCCAAAGCCATACCCGCGTGCAAAAAACATGCCGAGGCAAATTCGAGATGGATGCAGAAGACTGTTATCATTGTTTCGCTTCTTATCCTCAAGACACACGAGGGTTTTGCTGACCTGTCGTTGCGATTTAGTTGTGCCCTGTGCAAAGTATCTCGGCCGGTTGCTCCGCGGCTTTGTAAAGGTACACTCCTTTGTCAATCACCTCGTGTTTCTTGGTCATTTTTAGAAGAGCATCTCTTACACTTGCGACAATGTAAGCTGTACTTGGGATAATTCGGTTATAAACACATTGAAGATTTAGAAGTCTGCGCCCGCCTTGAAGGCGTGGTATCTACAATCGCGGAACGGCGAGCTTATATGTAAGCTCTTCTGCATATATATGATCTTACGCTTGACAATGTCAAGGGTCGTGAGCTCGTGCTTAGCCTATAGAACTATACCAAACGAGTAGAATAGAACCGGGACGGCAAGGATGTTTGTCGCAGATACCTTGTTAACGCCGACTGATTGGAAGACCAAATCTGTCGAGGGAGACGCTTGTATCTGCTTTAGAGAAACCTTTTTCACTGGTTTTATGTCTTGAATGCGGCTCCTAGGCACGCCTAGGTATCTATATGTCTATCCAATATCAAGGTGTCTGATAGCACTCATATCCACGATTCGTCCTCGCCTCAGATGAATCTTAGCACACTGTTCTAATCCGAAGTCCCTACCAATCTCTGTTGTGTACCCCTCGACTGCCCAGTCTATCTTTGTGCTGAGTTGATGCATGCGTCTTTTGGTCTTATGATCAGCCGATTGTTTTGTTCTACGGTTTGCATCTGCCAAAGTTCTTGCTGCATCATGCATACTACAATTGATGGTCCAGCGATCAGACTCTTCAGAAAACTACACGAAACGTTTCATTCAGTTCAGCGGTAGAGCAGGCGCTCTGCGTATATAGCCCGTTTTCCGGATGCCATCGGCACGGTTTCGCAGCACCTGGTGTTAGAGAAAGGTTTGGACCACCCTCTAGAAACCCCGCATGCGAGGATAAGACTATATTCTCTGGGAGATCGTCGGTATCCCAGAGGTACCGGTTGAGACACACTCCCTGGTACCCTGCAGCCTTCCGCAGGGCTGTTTAGGTCTTGGCTTGGGGGCTTTTCCTTCGGAACCTTCACTTATAAATATGATTACTTGGAATGTGGCCTTATTGTATAAATTATAAATTTCAATAAAAAGGACATAAATATTCAAGATACTTTAAAGATTTCAGGATACCTCAGTGACTGGAAGATATTTCATCAGACTTGAGGTATTTCAGTGAATTCATGAGATTCCAGGAACCCCTTGATAAAAATAATCCCTGTAACATTTTGATATATAGTCAAGAATAACTACATTATTCAGCTTTGAAAACATCAAGTCCAGTGAGGGAGTTTTAGGCTTTGTGATTTTCATTTAAAATTTATACTACATCATTTTTTCTCTAAAATAAACAAATATATTCGTATGTACCTTGCATATATTGAATTTTGAAACCAGAGGCAGGAAACTTTTATTCGAGAAACTATAAAAATAAACTTTCCAAATATTTACGATAATTTATGGTAAATTATGGTACCTTATCGGTTCGGGTTGGTCCAGTGACTAGGCATAATGGCTCTGCCAACCTGATCAGCTGATCATGCCTACGACTATGTCCGTTGGCGTCACTTCAAAATGCGGAAACGTGATTCTAGATCAAAGAGTCATGCGGAAAGATGCGGAGAAAATATTTTGGCGCATTGCTTAAGAATTTGGCCACTTTTCTCATGTTATAAATCCGGCAAAAATCGAAAACTCCATGCATACGTTGCAAAAATAATATTTTCATCCTGATTACCTGTCTACATCTACAGTGGTATGTTGAATTGACATTATTCCGTAAAATACATAACAAATCTTGTAGTAGATATTCGCGTTTTAACTTTCCTTTTGTTAAAATTCAGATGGAATCGCACGAGCTGGCGCAGCAGGATTTAATGAATTGCGCAATGCAATATTTGCCAAAGTTGCACAAAACTCCATACGCAAAATAGCTAGAAATGTGTTTCAGCATTTACACAATCTTGACTTAGCATTTCATTTATCACGACAAACCGGCGCACTGTCCAAAGTAAGATGATGAATACGATTAAGTAAATTATTTACTTCAATTAATTTTTCCTTGTTCGGGGATTTATTCAACTTTGTTACAGACGATAGATAGAGGAAGCCGTGGCATCAACTTCGTACTGACAGCTATGGTATTTAACGTAGTTCCTACAGTCTTTGAATTAACTTTGGTCAGCACGATATTGGGCTTAAAATGTGGGACGGAATATGCGAGTGTAGCTTTGGGTTGCGTTCTTACTTATGCTGTATTCACACTTGCAGTTACGCAATGGAGAACAAAATTTAGAGTATTCATGAATCGAGCGGAAAATGAAGCAAGTAACAAAGCTATTGATTCACTGATCAATTATGAGACAGTAAAGGTAAGTTAACAGTACTTATATTTAGGAAACCCGCAATCAAAATTTCAACGTATTGAAATATTAATTATGACTCATTGGAAATTTGTGTCCTAGTACTATTCTGAATAGAAAATCACTTGGTAAAGACAACAAACTTTAGAAAAAGTCTTGATATATCAAAAGGGATTTCTTAATACACTTTTCTATTATATATTTATCCGTGGCCAAAAATGATTGTCAGGTATTCGACGTGCTTAAATGTAAACCCGTGAGCATACATTCGTTCCTTCTCAGCAATTCCACACTATACCGTCTCTCTTTCCTTAACCAACGTTAGTGAAGTTCGTCAAAGGGAGAGAGACGGTACAGTTGTGATGTTGCTGAGAGGGAACGAACTTTTGCACACGGGTGTACATATCACGCTAAGTAAGAGATCGGCTAAAGAAAATATCGACAGACGATCACGGACATTATCATAGGATAGTGCAACAGACTTAATCGTTTCCCTAATCCAGTGGAGGCGCAAGAAACGCTCTGAAGCTCAAGAGTGAGAAGAAACCAAACAAACTCCGCTTTTCATCGAAGCGTCGAGGACTGTGGTTCTCCAATATATAGGCTCTCGACAAACTCATATTTTCCTCGCTTCTGTTGATTATTTATGAATGAGACGGCGAAACATTGGAGCCTTTCACCTCCTTTCCTTATCCTTTGAGTTTTTGGGCAAACGCAACAAAATCAAAATTAAGCATAATTTCACTGGACCAGAGAGGTTATGGTTTCTCCCGGTAATTTATTTTCAAAGAAATCTACCTCGCTCATGAATTTGTCCAGGCAGAAGATTACAAACAAGTGGCAAGCAGTAGACAACCACCTGCGATCGTGGAGGATGTTTCGGTTTTAAGCAACCAGTCGACCACTTCTAGCAGAGTGCCACTGAAGCGCTTACTACGAAGAATATCTGATTCTCCTGTTACGAAGCAAAGAAAGAGACAGACCCGCCGACCACTGCTCATTAGCGGTACATTAAGCGAAAGAAATTTCAATTATAGAGAGTCTTAAACATTGTAGTAAAAACACCCTGAGCTTTCAAATGTCAAAAGAACTAACTAACTTCGTAGAACTGGAACTATAATAATCAATTCCTCTGGGCAACTCAACCGAATAATATCAGAAGTTGAAGTTGAAGTATGAAGCCGTATACAAATCTATGTAGAAATTTGAAATGTGCTACGGGGATTCCCAGATGAAAATATTTATATGGAATTTCACATGGAAACCACCTCTAGACATATGGTTCACGATGTATTTGCAGTTGAAAATAACATTTAAATTTCCAGATTACCACGTGGATATTTTCATCTGGATCAAAACCTAGGAATATGACGACATAGACAAATTAATTAAACAAATGTGTTGTTAGCATTTATTTTCAGACCAAAACAGTGGTGGACTTATACAACGTGAACACCTTGGCCTTTTTCTTGATGCAAGTCTCCACTTGATGGAAAGAGAAAACGAACTGCGGTAAAAATGGAATTGTAGGCCAATACGCAAAAATTGACGGAGTTGATTTATTTGTGGAAGTGCAGGAGGCAGAACTTCGAACACCGAAAATTGGAAGGCAAGCCGCAAGCTGTACAGGCTGTTGTAATATAGGCGAGTTAGCAGCGGTTCTACTGAGAAATCAATGGAGCTCAAAAACAAAAGCTGGTACTCGAAGTTCTACACGGGAAAGACATAACTAACTAGTGGCAAGAAGTTGGGGGGGGGGGGGGGGTAAATAAAGGAAGCAGCGTAGCTCGTCCTCGGAAGGGGTAGACGTCAGACATTCGGGAAATGGAGATCGTCAACATCACAACCTCCGAAGTATGTGGGGTGCTAATAGGGCCAAAACTAGTAAGCGCCTGATCCGGGCATGGCGCAGAACATTTGCTACAAGTACCTTAGGGGTATAAACGGTTAATTGGTTAGGTGCTATCAAAATGTGCTCGATCTGCAACCCTCGATGCCCTCACTCATGACAGAGGACGTCACGTATATGAGTGTTTCCATTGAAAGTGTAATTTATCTGTCACCATGAGTAAAGGAACTTTTTTAACTGTGCCAATGATTTTCTTCACATTTTTTCATACCTGTTGCTTGCAAGAAAAATGCGCGAATTGGATTTCATGAAAAAAATTCTCCTGGCCACAAAAGTTATTCAGCCCGAATAAAACTCACAAGGTATTTTTCTTATGATAGTACAAATTAAAAAAAAAATGGAAAAAGTCTGGAATATCTCAATTAGGTCAACAGTTATATAATTTCAAAGAAAAAATTGGGATTTTTTTGAAAAACAAAGCAAAAAATTGAAATACGCATAACTTCGTAAATTTTTTTTTTTTCAAAAATTGCAAGAAGAGGATATCGCAGACGAGGCACAGGAGTAAGTTAAGTTTAACTGCGGACGGAGTGCTCCAGTGGAGCCTCCCTGGCGCTCAATATATAGAGCCTATTGTGTCACACCCTTAACTATTCGCCGCTCTCAGTAGTTGACCCCAGACCTCTTGCTAAAGCCTAGTATGTCATCAACCCTGCCGCATTTCATGCACTCTGTCGTGGGGCTATACCCCATCTTGTGCATGTGATAGTTCAGGCTATATATCCAGCTTTTGATGGCCATGCCAATGCAGCAAGCAACACGCTAGTCCCAGTACCGGTTCCGGTCCTATATATCCACCTGCTGCGCTGCATTTTGCCAACTGGTCCGCCTTTCCGTTGCCGTTGATCCCTGTGTGACCCGATACCCATATGAGGGCCACCTTGTTCATTTCTGCAAGTAGGTTTAATGCATTTTTGCATTCCGAAACCAGCTCTGATTTCTATTCTCTACACTAGCCAGTCCCGCTACCAAAAGTCTGCGGCCTTCACTACAATGGCCCCTGGCCCGATGATCTCTATAGAGATTTCCTCCCTCAGCCCGTCCTACTCTTCGGGAGTTGAACAGGCTTTAGCATAAGCCAACGCAACGACAACTCTCACCAGGGCGTCCTTAGCCATCTGCGCGAAAGTGAGGCACTGTGTATCCAGAGACTTCTGCCGTTTCAACTCCCTGTTCGGAAGGGTGTCTTTGGAATTCTTCCTCCTCTTGCCTGTAGTACAAGCCTGAGGAGTTGGTTCGTGTGAAGTGCCCGCAGCCACTGCCATCTGTGATTTGTTAACCCTGGTGCTATTCAGCCCTTGACATGGCGATCACATCTTAGCTTTGGAGCATGAGAACTCGCGCTCTCGATATTCCAGGAGGCATTGCTAGTACCCCCTGGAAGGATCGCTCCTTAGTGTAGAGCTGACAGTCTAGAGTCCGTCAGTTTCCCACAGCAGCGACAACTGGCGATGCAGCACCAGCTACAAGTTCCTGCGATCCCTAGCGAGAGATGTACACGAGTAATAATATACTTCTGATCGTCTGAAGAAATAAAAAGTAAAATGATGTGCCTTGAAAATAATGCGGTTTTTATAAAAAAAAGTCATTTTAAATAGGAATCTGTATTATCATCGGAGATGGTAATTATCGATCCGTTGAGAAATTCAATCACATATACTGTGAATTCTGGGATTCGAACACCAGATCAACTGATTTCCGGTCTTTATAATTTCTTTAAAATTAAAAATTTCTTTAAAATTTTCCTATTTTAAATATTTATTGTGTAAGGGGCCATTCAATAATTACGTAAGGGCGATTTTGAACCATTTTTTACTCCCCCACCCCGCCCACGTAAGGATACATAAGGTTT
>CAKNXH010062472.1:104984-147684 GCA_932178445.1 Andricus quercusramuli
CAGTTGATCTGGTGTTCGAATCCCAGTGGAGCGAAAGGAGAGAGATCTTTTTTTCTGAATAAATTTGAATTTAAAAAAAGTAATAATTTTGTATAGAAATATCTTATAATCTTATCTACTCAAATTGAAGTGGGCAGTAGCTTGAACATAATAAACATATAATATAATAAACAAATAACATAAAGTATCTTAAGCATAAGAAAAAACAACTCAAAGTGATCTTCTGTTATCCCTTTATTTCCTTATAAAGAAAATTTAATTAGTTAAAATATATATATATATATATATATATATATTATTTTAATTTGTGCACATGCACAAGATAAGTGGCTCATCTGAAAAATAAATTTCTCTATGCATGTGCAACGTGTTAAAAAAGTTCCAACGGTGTAATTCAAACTTTATGTTCAACTTTCTTTTGCCTAAAATGACACTTTTCGTGAAAACGCCCATATGCTTGAAAAAACCGGACGCCAAGAGTCCATCGGCCTTTCGACCGATAGCCTATCTTTCAACTCTATACAAGTACGTAATATCCATAATCTCTGATAAACTCTACTCTCTCTCTCTCTCTCTCTCTCTGTGAAGCCAACAACATCCTCACAGAAGTGCAAGCGCGATGTTCTCGCAACTCTTGGGGATGCAAAGACCTGGTACTAATTGACAGATTTGCTGAGAAACAGGTGCAAAAACATCAGCGCAACCTGCACGTGGCATACATTGATTATAATACAGCAGTCAGACTGCTGTGAGGGTCTGAAAGGGTCTGAAAGCCATATTGAAATATAGCCCTAATTTGGAGAACACGATCAAGGCCGTTAACATCTGGCAATTTCGCGCCTTACTTACTCTTTTGGGGTCATCGAATGGTCGAACGCCGACTTGGATAATTTAAACAAAACCATCCGCATGCAGATGATGGAACACCAAATGCATACCGGTTATGTGATGATCAGAATGAATTCATCGAGCACATCATTGAGGGCTGCAGAAAGTTAGCACAATACAAGCATATTTACAAACACAATGATGGTACTGGTATCACACACCAGCAGATTGCCTTGAACCTGAATATACTGCAGGAATGGATGCCCTTTTACAAGTATGTCCTCTCTTGATCTCAGGTACGGCGAACGTCCATGCGAGGCTAACGAATCACCTGAAGAACCCTAGGAGTCGATAGGGTGCTAGGTGCAGTGCAAAATGCAGTTTTACTGAACATCTGCTGCATAGTGCGGAAACTTTTGGACTATCAAGTGGAAAGTGATACCCCTTTTTGAATTGTGATGGAAGACCATTAACATAATTAGTCTTCTTTTTTTTTAACTGAATTGTACAGGTGTTAAACTTTGGCTAGGGTGAATCACCCTACAGTCAGAATGATTTATAGTAGATAATCTTAATTAACTGAGAAAGTGGCAGAAAATATTCATAGTTATTGCTAGTGTAGTGTTTCAGTAAGGATACTATATTTTCGGTCCAAGTTTCATTAAAATATTATAATTAATTAATATGTGAGAGCAAAACATTATATTTAGCCTGAAATTCCGTTTGCCTCTTCATTATTCATACATATTATATTTGAAGTTATATTACAGGTACATTTCAACTTAAAGCTTGTGTTTGTTTATTTTGATTCGTGAAGTTCTTACAATTAAGTTTTTGTGAATAACAAACCAAACAAATATTGTAAATTCATAGTTATTACAAAGCTCGGAAATTCTAGTTGTGTTAAGAAGTCACTCGGAAAAGATACCATTTTTAGGATTAAAGCAGACATGCCCAGCTAGGAGAAATCCCCTTTGGAAGCATATGGGTCGCTTCCACCTCCATTTCTTTAAAAGAGCTGAAGTAGCGGTAGTCTCGAGCGGTGGTATCCCCTCTAGTGACGTCGATGAGCCCCATAGATATGAAATATATGTAGGCTCACTTCGGGGCGACTAACTTTGCAATACAGATTTTTAATAGCAACTAGAGTTTCAATTATTTTATTTTAATTTGCTTACATTTATTTTCAATGACATTCATTGAAAAGAAAAGTTTACAATGTGTTTTTGTTGTTGTTGTACATTTTATAACTTCCCCACTTAAGTAGGGACGAGAACTCAATGGGGGGGGGGGGCGTGGGATATATTAGTGTGTACCCCGAGAGAAAAGGGTTGGGGACTAAGTCCCTTTAAAGTTTGGCTCTAGGGTCATTATACGTCAGGAATATCAGGATCTGCAAGTGGTTGTTTGATTGTAGGTAAACTTTGTAAAATTATAGTGTTATATAAGGGACATTTGGGGTCCAAAGGATTTTTGAAAATTTTCAACATTACGGGAGTTACGCCATGTTGAATTTCTGCATCACATTTTTTTGAAATATCTATATTTCCGAAAGCATTAAACGAATTTTAATAAAAATTGTAGGTGTTGTGCATAAAAGTATACGCTTTAAGCTAAAAATTCAAAGAAAATATTCCTTTAATTTTGACCAACAAAATGTCAAAAAAAATGTTGAGTTCAGTTTTTCGTCAAGAAGGGGAAAATGTTCTCTTTTCTGGTTAAGACAATTCAATTCCTTATAATTAAACGTTTAATTTAAAAAAAATTGATGGTGACTCTTCTAGACCACGAGATAATGTCATTTTAGTGGGACTGCTCTTCCATTGTCGCACAGTAAGGAAAGAGCACATTTTTTGACAAAACCGCCCGACACGTACCACTTATATAAAGACTTCCAAATTTATTAAAACCTGACATAAATCGATGTAATAACTAACTAAAAATTATTCTCAGTCGGTTAGATTAAACAAAAAAATGTTAATAATGCTATGAAGAAACTAATGAAAACGAAACTCATTTTTTCGTTATTTGCAACAAACGAAGCCTTTTCATAAAATAATGTCGAAATGCGCAATTTGTCTATAGAAAATATTTACATTAAAAAAAAGCAATTTCTTACAAATACTTTTTTAAACAGAATCTTATAATTGTAATAAAGAGCTTTTGACGCTATAAAAAACATTACAGCCAGGGTTTTTGGCAAGACAGTACTAGTTCATTTAAAAAAAAAATTAGTCAATTACGTAAGAGGCAAGGGGAACTCACTCAGAAAGCACCTTGATATCGACTGTCCCGAAGAATAAGTCACTAACCAATTTTTCCGAAAACAGAGCGTATCAACTACATTATGCTTGGCTAGAGTGTCCTATCTCCATTTAAAAATACATAGAGATACGACACTTTAGGGAAGTAAAATATAGTTGATACAGTCTGTATACGGAAAACTTTATTAGTGACTTATTCTTCGGGACAGTCGATATGTGAGAGGCAAGGGAAACTCGCTCAAAAAGCATCCCGATATGTGAGAGGCAAGGGAAAGTCACTTAGACAGCACCCCAATATGTGAGGGGCAAGGGTAACTCACTCAGAAAACACTCCAATATGTGAGAGGCAAGCGGAATTCACTCAGAGAGCATCCCAATATGTGAGAGGCGAGGGGAACTCACTCAGAAAGCACCACCATATGTGGAAGACGTGGGGAACTCACTCAAAAAGCCCCCCAATACGTGAGATACAAGGGGAACTCACTCAGAAAGCACCCCAATATGTGAGAGGTAAGGGGGACTCACTCAGAAAGCACCCCGATATGTGAGAGGCAAGGGGAACTCACTCAGAGAGCATCCTAATATGTGAGTGGCAAGGGGAACTCACTCAGAGACCATCCCAATATGTGAGAGCCAAGGGGAACTCACTCAGAAAGCACCCCAATATGTGGGAGGCAAGATGAACTCACTCAGAAAGCACCCCAATATGTGAGAGGCAAGGGGAACTCCCTCAGAAAGCACTCCAATATGTGAGAGACAGTATAATTTCACGAAGTTTACCTAAAATCGAACAACCACTTGCAGATCCTGATATTTCTGACGTATACTGACCCTCTAACAACATCTCATGAGGGCTATGAAAGAGAGAAATCTCGAAATGGCTGTAATGGGGCCATCCTCTGGCTGCCTAGGCGAGCTGGTTGTTGACTGGTATGGGAAGCAAGTTAAAATGGAACAAGGGGGTTTCCAAGTTGTAAACTTCAAAGGGAGAGACAGCGTCTGGCACGAATACTGGGGGAGTAGGTCTTCGAGGAGAAACTCTCAGGTGAACTGCAGGTTCGCATGAAAACATCGTCTGGGTTGGTGAAAAGTGCGTCAGGTTTGGGCAACCTCCTCAGAGGAGAGGTCATTTCCGGTGAGAAGGGACCAAAAACTCCCGCCTCGCTACGAGAAGAAGCGGCAGCTGTTGATCAGCCCTATGCATTGACGTTAGTTCACGCAGCTTCCTGGCATAAGCTGAGTTGTAGGTGGCGCTGGGTGGCATGTAAACCTGAATTTGTCAACAAAGACATGGCAGATGTGGAGGGAGGCTCTGTTTTTTTACCATTTGTATTTAATAGAATGTGTTTTGAAGAATGATTTTAATTCTAAATTATGGGGAAAATTAGGAAGGAAAAATTTCCCCCAAAAGAAAAAAAAATTAAGAATACGGGAATAGTGGAAAAGAAAAAAAAGCAGAATCCGGTGTATAGCTCCGCGGGATGTACCTTGGGTTATTATTCTAATCCTGCGAAAGTTAGCGTTTTTCTTGTGCCAAAAGGTGAAGAAAATGTTAAACTATGGCAGAAAGCAATACAACGCGGCGATATAATTTTAAAAGCGGATCATAAAGTGTGTCAGTTGCATTTTTCTCCGAAAGATATTTTGTTGGAACGAAGTAAAAGCAGCTGATGGAAGAACTGTCCTCAGAGTAGTAAGTTTGTTGTATTTATTTTTAATTTAGAAACTTATACAATTTATTTGGTTTATTTTCATTTTTCACATAAACTTATTATAAAGTAAACTAAATATTGTAATTCTAATTTTATTTTTAACTTTGTTATAGAGGTTAAGTGTGTATTTTATACGCGGAGTTTATTTTTACTTATATATATATTTTTTTTTTGTCAATTTAAATTGAACAAACATATTAATAAAAATAGACACTACATATTCAGCCTCTAAATGCAATTTGATAATAAAATTATAAATACAATATTTAGTTTACTTTTAAATAATTTTAAACTAAAAGAAAACTAAATATTGTATTTTTAATTTTAATATTAAATTGGATTTAGAGGCTGAAAATGTATTTTTTTATTTATTTTTAAATTTAAATTGACACTACATATTTAGCCTCTGAATCCAATTTAATAATAAAATTATAAATACAATATTTAGTTGTTTAAAAATTTATTTAAATTATTTTAAAGTAAACTAAATATTGTACTTTGAATTTTATTATGAAATTTCATTTAGAGGCTGAATATGTAGAGTCTATTTTTATTTATACATTTGTTCAATTTAAATTGACTAAATATATATAATTAAAAATAAACTCCGCGTATAAAATACGTTCATAGGTTTATGTGAAAAATGAAAATAAACCAAATAAATTGTATAAGTTTCTCAATAAAAAATAAGTAAAATAAACTTACTACTCCGAGGACAGTTCTTCCATCAGCTGATTTTACTTCTCGATCCAACAAAATATCTTTCGGAGAAAAATGCAACTTACACACTTTATGATCCCATTTTAAAATTATATCATCGCGTCGTATTGCTTTCTGCCATATTTTGACCTTTTCTTCAACTTTTGGCACAAGAAAAACGCTAACTTTCGCAGGATTAGAATTATAACCCGAAGTACATCCCGCGGAGCTATACACCGGCTTCTACTTTTTTTTCCACTATTCCCGTATTCTTAATTTTCTTTTCTTTTGGGGGAAATTTTTTCTTCCTAATTTTTCCGTCCTAATTTTTCCCATAATTTAGAATTAAAATCATTCGTCAAACACATTCTATTAAATAAAAATGGTAAAAAAAAACAGAGCCTCCCTGTACATCTGCCATGTCTTTGTTGACAAATTCAGGTTTACATTCCACCCTGCGCCACCTACAACTCAGCTTACGCCAAGAAGCTGTGTAAACTAACGCAAATGCATAGAGCCGATTTCAATCCGGGTGATCTAAGGAAAGCAAACGTTAGCTCATACGACATCGATTGATCTTTCACATTTCTGTGGAAGATGCCGTGCATCTTCTTGTCCAAGAGGAGCTGTTCACGGAAGTTTTTCTTCTATGCTTTCTTAATCCGGGCCTTCAGGAGTGAGTATTCAAGATGGATAAGATTTGATGCATTTTGCTCACCCCTGATCTTGAAGCCAAGGCCGAGAGTTTCAGCAGCCTCCCCCGCTGCTTTGTATAGAAACGCCCCTTTGCCCACCTCTTCGTATTTCCTGACCATTTTAAGAAGAGGGTCTTGTCCATTTGTGACTATATGTGCTGTATCCAGAATAATCCTGTTGTGAAGACATTTAAGATTCAGTATTCCGCGACCCCTTGACCGCGTGAGATGTAAAGTCGTGGAACAGAAGACTTAAGGTGCATGCTTTTGTTCATGTGCATAACCTTTCGGTACCCGATATCGAGGGATCTGAGCTCGTCCTTCGTCCATGGAACTACTCCAAATGAATAGGGTACTACTGAGACGGTAAGCATGTTCGTTGCAGATGCTTTGTTCCTTGCCGACAGTTCGAAAGACCATATCCGTCAGATAGGACGTTTGTATTGTAATATTAATGTCTTTTAGGCAAAAGAGAATTAATATACCTTCGGCACCGTAATCTCAATCCTAATTATACTACTGTATATATGTTGGGCGCCAGACCTTTCTTGGGTCATAAACAACAAAATGGAGATCAATAAACAATGTCTCGGAAAGTTATCTCAACACTAGAATTCTAATTTTCAAATTCTAAACTCAAAAGGGCAAACGAAATTATTGCGTGGTTTCGTATTGATAAGGATTTTCTACTCGTGAATAAAAATACAGTGCATCATAATAACAATGAACTAAGTTTCCATTGATTTAAATATATTAATATGATTGGTGTAACATATATCGACCAACAATCAGAAAATTGACGATTTCTCATTCCAACAATTTTAGTCTGACATCTTCAAAAACACTTTTCGAATTTTATAGCAAAATGAAACAGAATTCCGTAGAGGAAGTTTACAATTCGATCTTTTATCAAAACAAACAAAGCGAAGGGATTTAACCATTTAACATATGAACGATTCGATACTCTCATGATTTCGCGAAATTTTAATACTAAGAATCGTCTTAATTTATTATAGTAATTTCTCCTGAGGAGTGAACGCAAAAATTAACAATTAATCTTCGATAGGAAACAGAAAGGGAGGGGCGGGGGGGGGGGGGTCCACTATTCACAGATATTGGGTTGTTGGTCTAACAACTGAATTTTTAGTAAACGAGAACATATCTCAGATTAAGGGACACATTTCACTGAAAGGGGCGTTATAAAAATTTTCTTTTCTTTTGGAGACAACTAATTGATTTTCTGGGGCACTAAAGGGGGTTGGAACAACTATTCACAAATTCAGGGTATAAGGCAAACAACCAAAAGATTCACTAAAGATCATGTCACATATAAATTGCACAAAATTAAAAACATGTCAAAAGTAAATCAGATCACAAAAATAAGTATCACAAAATCAGGCAACAAAAGATAAACATTACAAAATCAGATCACAAACACTTCTTTGAAATTACGAGATTTAATCTTGGGAAACCTCGTGGCCATGTGGCAAACCTAACCTCAAAACACAAGTGGGAGCTTTCTGGGCAAAAAATTGAATTTTAGGGCTTTCTTGGCCAACTAAAATAAAACGATATTTATCAAGAGCCTTCTCGGCCAACAAGATAAATTCTAGGGCTTTCTTGGCCAACTAGAAAACGACAAATCAAAATTCAAAAGTTAACATTAAAGGAGGGTAGGCTGAGAGGTTTCACCAGATTAGACATGAGAAAATCTTACCAGCTGATTCGCCGAGCACAGAGAATGACCTTTCCTCACCGTGGATAATTCGGACGACCTAGCTGAGATCCCTGGAGAAGCGAAGATGACTCTTTTTCTCGTACACACTGAGATTACTAATATGACAAGAGACACGATACAAGAGTGAATAGTCAAGAGTTCAGAGAAGAGAGAGTGAGTACTGACTCGCTCGAGAATTTATAATCTTTCTTAACCTACGTCACATCCGTCTTGCTCCACTCTGATTGGTCTAAACTCTGCCACTTCCGCAACGGCGCATGGACAAAAGTCAAACTAAAGCAATGTCGTACTAAGTGGAGCGATACTGACATTTATAATTTTAATATTCGAATTTCCGTTATTGCTAGCCTTAACCTAACAAATTTAAACCACTGTTTTTACTCTCCGAAAACGTCCTACGAGCATTTCCTAACTAACGGGCTCATTTATAACAATTAAAAATCTTGCACCGTGGTTATAAATTCGGAGTATTGACGATACGGGCCTGAGCTGTAGAGTTACCACGCGTATAGCTGGTGTGGTTTTCTCAATCGAATCGCCTCAAATGAAGATGAAATGGATGTCGTGTTGACCGAGGTATCCTGAAGATTTCTGGAACACTCCAGGTTTTGTAGAAGACCCAGGTGATTTCCAGTCCAAATCTACAAGCGATTCCCAGTTGAGATTTGCAGATGTTAGGTTGGCAGCAGCGCCTTATGGTGGAACTGGCGGGAGAATTCAAATGGTAGAATAAAGGCTTAAGTTAGAGTGGCGAGTTGGCTGAGTCTTTTCGGCGTCCCGATGATTCTCAACCTCCTGCGATGTTCCACGATGATGATGTTGACTCCGAATAGGGGTTTACATGTAGAAAGAATAAAAATTTCGAAACGAATCAGCGATAAGAAATTAAATTATAAGCTATATCGAAACGAATCATGGAGTATCGTGTAGCCTCAGTGGTGTACCAGATGTTCTAATTCATAATTTTATGAATTTTCTTAAACTTAATTATTATCATAAAACATGTCTTGTGAGTTGAAAATTGCAACATCACAGTATCTGCATCGGAGAGTATCCTTTATATAGGTCACGTCCTGAATGCAGCTATGTGGCACGCCTAGGTATATATAGATTTCTCCAGCGCAAAGGTGTCGTATAGCGCTTCTGTCAACGAGCTCAGGATCTTCGGGGATGCCATTAAGTTTTCCTTTCTTCAAATTAACCTTGGCGCATTTCTCTAACCTGAACTCCATTCCAATCTCTTGAGTGTATTCTTCGACAATTTTTAGAGGTAGATATAGTTTCTCTTGATTTCTAGCATAGATCTTAAGATCATGCGTGTGAAATACATCAATGAGCTTATGCTTTCGGTTTCCAGGTTTGCCGCAGAGGTACCCTTCGGACTGGTGAAGTGCGAGAGATAGTGGGAATAATATGAGGCAAAAGAGGAGAGAGCTCATGGTGTCGCCATGAAACACACCTCTCTGAAAGGTGATACTGTTAGTGATTACACGACGTTTTCCGGCTGAGATAGTAAATCTGGTTTTCCAAAGCGCCATTAATCTTTCTATGCACCCAGCCTGTCTTTGTGCTGAGTTGATGCATTCGTCTTTTGGTCTTATGATCAACCGTTGATTTTTTTTTACGGTTTGCATCTGCCAAAGCTCTCGCTGCATTGTACGCACCACAATTGATATTCCAGAGGTCGGGCTCCTCGAAAAAGGCTCCCCAAAACTCGTCATGCAGTTCAGCCAGATCTTTGGGCTTGAGAGAAACCTGAATGTTGATGTTTCTCCGGGTCCTGAAGCATCACTCTTCCTCTATTGGATACCTGTTCGCTGTTGGTCTCCGTGTCTCCTCTGTTTCTCTGTTGCCGGCTTGTTCTGGCTGTGGTTGAGTAGGCGCTCCGCTTATATGACCCCTTTTCCGGAGTTCCTCGGCACGGTTTCGCAGACGTTTATACGAAAAATGCGAGAGCTCTGGGTGTTTCTCGCACCACAGAGCATGCAGTAGCTCCATGTAAGCTTTTCGTTCAGGGGCCATACTGGTATCATAGCATGCCAGCAGGTCGTCCATGAGTCTATACGTCCACTTGAAAGTAATGAGATTCTGCCGGTCAATCGCATTGACTCTGTCTTGATTGGCTCCCCCTAACTCTAGGGTAGTCGGCATTGTTGTCCGACCTATTGTCGGGAGCCCTGCGCTTTCGATTGTTTTGAACCGTGTTTACTACAATTATGTTTGGTGTTGTGATTTTTGTTCCCATATGCCGGTCAATCGCATTGACTCCGTCTTGATTGGCTCCCCCAACTCTTACTACAACTATGTTTGGTGTTGTCATTGTTTTTCCCACGAGCAGCTAGGGAAAAGGGTTCGTCCATCCTTTTAGAGCCCCGCATGCAATGATAAGGCTGTATACTCTGAGAGGTCGCCAGGTATCCCAGAGTCACTGCTTGAGAAACCTCACCCACGTGCCATTCAGCTTCCGGCACGGTTGTCACGCCTCCGCTTAGGGGTTATTCCTTCGGGACCATCCGTGGACAATTATCCGCGACTGCTTGTTAATTATTGTAACCATATTCAGCAGAAACCCTTGGTACAGGGATCCTCTATCCGTAACCCGAGGACGCGTTCGGTGGCTTTGCCATAGGCCCTTCGGTTCAATTCCCAAGGAATCAAAAGCAAATAAAAAAATCAATCAAAATAAAAAAATTGAAAATTGCGAAAAAGATATGAAGGAGGGAATGGGGGTAGGGGTCGGTAAATTAGGGGAAAAATAGGGCTCAACTGGCAGGCATAGAACCTTATCCACTAGTCTGCAGCTATAAGCATTTGAAGCGCGTTATGGGTATCTGTTCATCATTTTCAGATTGCAAAATAAATATCCTTTTTTTCTATGATATGAAAACTGCTAATACCAACTAATAGGTGGAAGTGTACGATGTATGATTTTTTGAATTTCACGTAATTTTAAGGAAATACCCATAGAAGAGACAGGAAAGTGTGGCGAAAAACAGTTCTTATGAAATGTGTGATGAAGAGTGTCATTGGAGCGAGAGGCGCCTGAAACGAAAGACCTTGGATACTAATGGGCCCACGTGGAGAGCATTACTTGGTGGATATGATTAGAGTACGTGATTATTAGCCTGGGGTTATTGCTAGAGAAATTGATCAGTGACCAGGATTGGAGCAGTTTCGCTGAACGAAAGTTTTATTTAAATAAATAACACAGGAATTCTAGATGAATCTCAAAATCTATACTGAGGCTAGAACCGAGTGAATCACGCTTACCTCGAAAGGGATTTGACTGAATGGCATAATAATTTTACTTAAATACTTAATTTACATAAAATCATCACCTTGATGAGCTCGAAGCTGCAATTCAAACAGTAAACATTATCGAGAATATTGGCCCATCTTGCTCGCATATTCAAGTCGGGACGGGATTTGATTCAACATTATGTATATAATTTAAAAAAACAGGTTGAACAGTCGCTGCAGGGTCCCACTGGGAGCAAGTGCCATCTATGAAAATGATATTGACTCCCAGTAGAACTGTGGTAAATCACACGTATGGCCACGTCTCACAACGACAGCCTTCTGCATCTCTCTTGCAAGTGCCTTGGCATATTTTTGTCACGCGGTATGGCTTCAAAGCTACGAACCAGTGATAGTTTCGCTCCTCAGAGAGCGGCGATCACAAAGACAATTACATTGACTGAATATTTTGGTCCCAGTAGTTGTAGTTCTCTTTCAGGGTCTTGATACCTCTTCTCCTTTTCCTTCTTCTTGGCAGTGATGTTGTAGTCGGCCGAAGCCGAGAATTCAAATACGAATATAGTTCCTTTCTCGAAGTCTTGGAGAGCGATGTCAGGCTTGGAGTGTGCAACGGATACTGCTGTCCGAAAATCGTAGTTTCAGAAAATTTGGCGCTTCTCGTTTTGGACAATCAACAATATCTCCTTTGGAGCGTTCGGTAGCGCAGGGTCGCGGCCAACACCTAAAGAGCGACAACAATGGTAATGAAGCACTCTTAGCCGTATTATGCCTGTAGAGATACGTCGTTCCCGCTTGAGTGGGAGACCCGGATACTATGTGTTCTAGGTACTCAGCATGTTCATGACATGTTCTGCACCTGCCGATGGGAGCTTCTTGACGTAAAATGCGGTCGCGGTATACTAAGGTGGAAATGACACCTTCCTGGCATGCGAAAATGAAACCCTCTGTACCTGCATTAAGTCCTGATGACCTGAGGCAAGAAAAAGTTTACTCCTTCGACAAGGACTGATTTTCTACATTTCTGTGACCAATTTAAGGAGAGGTTTCTTTGCCATTTGCAACGAGGTAAGCTGTAGTCAGAACAAATTGGTTATGAAGATATTGGAGATTCAGAAGTCCGCGTCCGCCTTGACAGCGTCAAATGTATAATCGCAGATACCTTGTTCAACGCCGACAGATTTGAAGACCAAATCTGTATAAGAAGATGCTTGTATCTGCTTCGGAGAGACTCCTTCACTGATGTTACATCCTGAATGAGGCTTTGAGGTGCGCCTAAGTATGTATAGGTCTCTCCAGTGTTAAGATGTCTAATAACACTTATATCCACAAGCTTAGGATCCTTGGGAACGCCAATAATGTTTCCTTTCTTCAGATGAATTTTGGCACAGATCTTCAGGTCATCCATATAAAATACATGAGTGACCTTATGCCCGCGATAATTATTGTCGCCACAGAGGTATCCAAATGGCACATCAATCTCTCTATGCATCTCACTATGTGTTAATGCACCTTCAAACTTTCCAACAGACAGGCGATAAGTCCATGAGAGGTTGAATCGAAAGCTTTCCGGTAGTCAATCCAGGTCATTGACAAGGCTTTGAGGCACACCCAGGTATGTAAATGTCTCTCCAGTGTCAAGGTGTCTAATAACACTTATATCTACAAGCTCTGTGTCATCAAGAATGCCAGTAGTTTTTGTTAATCCCCCTAAGTGCTTTTTCACCTCTACGCCAGAGCTTGATGGACATTCCTCCTAAGATGTTATGAGGTTGACGCAAAACTCTTTGAAGCGGATGATATTACTAGTATTTTCTTTCAACTTCAGTGTCTTCGGGATCTTATATACCTCTCTCCAAAAATTCTCTACCTCGTTAGGCTTGGGTGGATTTTTGACGGAAACTGGGAGACCGCTGAAGAGGCGCGATGGGTCAGCGAGAAACTGTTGATTCTGTCTGACCCATCCCTCACTCTTCTGTATCCTCCTCCATGCGTCAAATAGCACCCGTATTCTGTCAATAATATGCTGCTTGATTGTCAGTAGCTTTGACTTGTTCATTGTGTGATGGTAGCTCCTCAGTTCTTAAGCGAACTTTCGAACCCTTTCCGTGAACGCTCCACCAGATGTCATGTAGTCAATCACGCACTGAACACTAGGGTGGGCCGAATTACGCGAAAGTTTCTGAATCGAATCGTAATAGCACAGAAAAGTTGCTACTCGTAGCCCTGATCGCAATACATTTTTTTTTCTCAAATCGGACCATTCTTCCGGTCGCACATCGCGTTCAAAGTTTCGAAAAATCGTCAAAAATTGAACACGTTTTGGGATTTTTTCTTAGTAAGTTATAGTAATCGAATTTTGTTTAAAATCGGTATGTGGCCTCTTCTAAATATCCTTTGACTAAAAAAAAAATCCCCTTCTCATCCCCCTCTCCTATAAGGGTGGGAGGAGGGGCAAATATCGTAAAAAGGAGCCATTTTAAGGTCGTTATTTTCCTCGTGTGAAGTGTGCTGGTGCGATCGGCTAAGGCGTCAAAAGCGTTGAAATATATCATATTTAGAAATATCCATCAGCCGCAATATGATGGGAGGGGAGGGGGAGGTGAGCCACAGCGAGGGTTGACCAATGGCCAAGCTGGGTGGGCGGCAGCCGGTTCTAGGAATTCGCCTTCTTGCTGCGCGCAACGTGCCAACCAGACAAGTCGAGACGTGTCGAATGTTAGTGTTTTACTGTGCATTTAATGTTGATTAGAGAAGGAGTTTGATTGACAATGACGCCGAGGACGCTCGGTAAAAAATTTCATTGTCCGTTATTTGGACCGCCTAAAAGTCTGAACAAACAGATTCTTCCTTCACATGCTGATGTTTTACTACACTGCCAGCATGTTAGACATTATTTATCCCTGGCGTCGGCTAGTCCAATACAGGATATCAGCTTCTCTGCAGTAGCTAATGTCGTTGCTGATGATATACAGGGTGTTTTTTTTCAACTTGAGACAACGAAATATCTCAAAAAATACGCATCGTACGGAAAAAATGTCTGGAATAAAAACTTTTTATTTTCGAGGGGGAAAAAAGATTTGTTCAAATTTACCCCACCCCCACCCCCACAAGAGGCAGGGGTGAGGGTAACTTTGTAATTTCAAACGGCAACCCCAATTTTTTATCACAGATTCAGATTCTCCTCTACGAAATACGTAAGTTTTATTCGGAAAATTTGTTTCGATTCGCGATAGATGGCGCTGCAATTGCGAAAAACGAAATTGTTGACACTACTTTTAGCTCTATCCAGGAATAACGACGCGGACGTAGTAGTTGTCTATTCCCTTCGGGGTGCTTAATTTCGGTGAGTCCCCTTGCCTCTCACCATCCATCGGGGTGCTTGATTTCGGTGAGTCCCTTTGCCTCTCACCACAGGGATGCTTGATTTCGATTAATTATTTTACAATAAGTGCTCAAAATGGTGTCCTCGCACTTCGATGCACTTGTTAATCCGAGCTTTGAAAGATTCCACACAACTGCGAATTGTGTCTGGTGATATTTGTGCACAAGCAGACCTGATTCGCTCGATCATGTTATCATGAGTTGTGGGCACTTCTTGATACACGCGATTCTTTAGATAACCCCACAAATAGAAATCCGGCACCGTAAGATCTGGCGATCTGGCAGGCCAATTTACTGGACCTCCTCTACCGATCCATCGTTCATTGAATTCGCGATTGAGTACTTCCCTCGCGATTGCCGCATAATGTGCTGGACAACCGTCATGTTGAAACCACATGTTGTGTCGCACTTCCAAGCTTAGGTCTTCCAGCAATATTGGAAGTTGATTTTCTAAAAAGCCACGATATTTTTCACCGTTCAAATTTCCATCAATGAAATACGGACCGATAAGCTGATCTCCAATTATTCCACACCAAACGTTCACGGACCATGGACGCTGATGCTCAACTTCACGCAACCAATGTGGATTTTCTACACTCCAATAATGCATTTTGTGCCGATTAACGTTACCATGGTTTGTGAAAGACGACTCGTCTGTGAAGAGTACTAGAAAAAAGAAATTCGGGTTTCCTTGTATCTGCTGAACCGCCCATTGACAAAATGTCACTCGGTTCTGAAAATCATTTCCATAAAGTTCTTGATGCAGTGAAATATGATACGGATGATAATTATTACGTTTTAATACCTTCCAAAGACTGGATAGAGACATTCCGGAATCGCGGCTTAGTTGTCGAGTACTAACATGAGGGTCATGAGTGACTGCAGCTAAAATTGCAATTTCATTATCAACTCCAGTAACTGTTACTTGACGCTTCCTTTTTTTCGGTTGTACACTTCCGTCAGTGATGAAGTTTCGGACAACCCGGTAAAAAAAGCGCATGAAGGAACACTTTCTGGAAAGCGTTGAGCATAAAGCGTGAGAGCATCATTGATATTCCTGCCACTTTCTCCATAAATGAGAATCATTTCAATCTTCTGTTGCTGAGATAGAATTTCCATTGTAAAAGTAATGAAGTAAGGTAATGAGGAAATACAACGACACCCAAACCAACTCAAACGAACGTGACCAACAACAATAACCCAAACGAAAGCAACCAACACACCCAAATCAAATGAACACAATCAACCTTCCTAATGAATAAACGTTAAGCACGGACAGACGCGGTTATCGCTCGGCCAGAATGACGTCGAGGATTGTAGACAGTGTAGACATGGAGACTCGATGATATGTAATGTCTACATCCAAAATCGACTGTAGTCAACCAACTGCATTCGGGAATGGTTTTCGACAGTTTTATCACTTTTACTGTCCCGTTGCCAAAAGTTCAAGCATCCCGATGGATGGTGAGAGGCAAGGGGACTCACCGAAATTAAGCAACCCGAAGGGAATAGACAATTTTTTCCGTAGGATGCGTATTTTTTGAGATATTTCGTTGTCTCAAGTTTAAAAAAACACCCTGTAGAGTCCATTTACACTAAGGCATCTTTGCCAAAGGTCTCTCGCACGAGAAGTAGACAACTTATCAAAACTCTTTACGATAAGTATTACGATTCGATTCGGAAACTTATGTGTAATTCGGCCCACCCTATTGAACACGGTATGCATTCTGTCTTGCCGATCCAATCTTCTTATTCGGTTCATGCAAGCGTCTTTTGGTCTTTTGATCTACTGTCTCGCCGCACCGTAAACTAAACAATGGATGGTCTAGAGGTTGGACTGCTCTGCGATATCCGCACGAAAGGAGGCATCCATTTCAGCCAGGTCGTGCGGCTTAGGAGAATCCTGGATGTTAATGTTCCTGCTTGTCCTGAAGTCGCGATAATTTCTCAGAAGGTGCCTGCTTCCCGTGGTTGGTTTCAATGTTGCTTCCTCATCTTCGTCTGTAGCTTATTTATAAAGTGGTTGTGGATGCGCTGTATGTACATATCCATTTTTCGAGAGGTAGGCAGCATGATTTTGCAATGACTGATGCGAAACGTGCTGAAGCTCAGGGTGTTTCTAGCACCACAGAGCGTACATACGCGTCATAAAGCCCGCGGGAACAGGGATAATGCTGAAATCATAGCAGTCCAGCAATTCATCCTTAATAAGATAGGAAAGGAGATAGAAAAAAATAAAGGGGATATACGAATGATAGTTATGGATAAAGAAGTAAGGATTAAACGAGAAAGAACTAAAAGTACACTGATAAGGAAATAGAGAATGATAGAGATATAAAAAGATATAGCTGGATAGAAAAGAGATAGAATAAAGTAAAGTTGGATAAACAAGTGATAGAAAAATATGCAGGAAGAATGTGAATAGACGGGGGATAGGCTGGGATAAATTTTCCGTATCCATTTCTATCTATTTACTTCCTGCAGAGAAGAATTAGTGCACAAAATTGTGAAGAGGCATAATGTTGTTCAATTGAAGAGTTGTTTAAAATGCTGGAAGAAATTAAGGAACCGAAAAAAGACTGAACAAGCAAATGTAAAGCAACCATTTACTGCTGTGAAACTTTATTTCTTTTTTATTAGATAGAATGTTAAGATCAGAATTATGCAACATCAGCTCAAAAAAAAAAGCTTTTAACAGATTCGTTATTTAGGATACCCAAAACTATTTTTTGAGTTTTTCGGAGCGCGACTCGCATAGAGCTCTTATTCTATTCAAATTTGGAACTTTTGCTTCCTCATAAAGGTACTCAGAAATACTTTCAGTTTCTTCATCCTCAAAAAAAGCTGAATGACAGGTATTTATTTGCTAACCAATCAACTAACGTCTTCGCAAATTATCTATGATCAAAGGTCATATAAAAAATAATAATGGTACATTTTGTTCAAATCCAAAATAAAAATAATAAGTTTGTTGTGGTGTGTATTTGAATTTATTGGATTTTTCAAAATAGTAATTTAATATTCGAAATATTAGTGCCTTCCCCTTTAGTTGTTCTGCTCTAATATTCAATTTATTATCCTTATTGTTCATTCATATTTTTTTGTGAAATGAAATGAAGTATTTTGAGTTAGTCGAATAAAAATTAATGCAAACCAACTGACCTCAAGTTTTAATTGTTTTTTTACATTAAGTATGTAAAAACATTTTATTTTCTTTCAGTACTCTGTTTTAGTTTAGGTTTGGCGATTGACACCGATTGGTTGCATAAGCTAATGAATCGGAAAAGCGAAAATCTTAAATGGACGTATGATATTTTCTGTAACCGGTTGGAAACAGCCGTGATTCGGAATTTGCGTGATAAATAGATTAGATTAATTGGAATCGTCCGATTCAATTTTTAAGTAACGATTTACTGTATGAAAACTGTTGATGGTTCTGGATCGATAACGAAAACGGAGTATAATTTATTGATTTTTTAAAAGTTTTAAATAAACTAACTAGCCGTACAAAATTTTCTTTAAAAAAAATTAAAATTGTGATTTTCTATCAAGGTCTCCTATTGAAGTTTCGGAAATATTTTTTTCTTCGTTCTATCGGTCCCATAAGTAAAAGATAAATAAAAATGATTCCAGTTCTTAAACATCATTCTTTAATCAACTTTTCGACGTTTCGGCACACAATGCGGGCCTTCTTCAGGAAAAATTCCTTCTATAAAAAAATGTTGAAAGCAGTTTTTTGTGTATTCTTTAATTGTTTGTGAAAGTTATGAACTTTATAACTATTTTGTCATTACCTGTACTTAGTATGTGTGGTGTCAAACATTAAACATTTGCTTGAATGTGTGCTGGAGTCAGGGATTCTTCGCGAATCTTATTAAAGAGGTTCGCTGTTCCTTCAGACTAACATTTCAAGAAAGCATAATAAAAACATCAGATGGGAACTTGGAAATTGCATAAACATCCAAAGAAGATTAGTCTACCTGAAGGAACAGCGAACCTTTTTAATAAGATGTTGCAAAGAATCCCTGATTTTAGCACACATTCAAAAGCAAGCAAATAAATTTCAATTGACAAACTTACATTTTAATTCTTTCACATATTTCAACAAACTAAATTAATTTTTCAGTACAAATGTTTTAATGTTTGAGTCCACATACTAAGTACAGGTAATGACAAAAATTTATAGTTACAAAGTTCATGACTTTCGCAAACAATAAAAAAATACCCAAAAAACTGCTTGTAAAATTTGTTTAGAGAAGGAATTTTTCATGAAGAAGGCCCGCATTGTATGCCGAAACGGCGAAAAGGTGATTAAAGAACGATGTTTAAGAACTAGAATCGTTTTTATTTATTTTTTACTTATGGGACCGATAGACCGAAGAAAACAATATTTCGGAAACTTCATTGAAGACGACGGTCGAAAAAAAGGAGAGGCAATTCTGGAGTTACTCCGAAAAATTTGTATTTTGGAGTTTGCTCCAAATTTCGCTTGGATTCATAAGATCTCCTGAGCTGTCAGAAATACGTAAAAACAAGTATAATACGAATGAAAATCCGCACTTGGATCATATGAAAAATCAATCAATTTGTTAATGGACCTAAAGGCTGACCAACGTTAGACTTACGTTTTTCATCCAATGCCTTGAAGAAATATGACGTCAACTTCGGACGCGTGTCGCTATAACGGTCGTCCCAGCTGTGTGGGACGCAGGGCGAGAAACAACGCTCAATGTAACTTAAAACCAACTAAATCTTATAATTACCTGGGTTGGCGCCAGACGCCTCCTCAGCGTCACTTCAAAATAAATTTGCAGCAATTCATAAATTTGAGGAAGCTCTCATAAAAAGTCCCTAGCTCAGGGTAAAGGGATTCGTGGTGGCCAGAAAATACTACGACACTGAATTTAATTTGATTAAGTATAAGGTATGTGTTTATTCAATAAAAATTCACAAAGTGAATACTCCGTAAGCCAGAGGGACAAAACAGCATTTCGTTAAAAACTTTGCTCAACCGGTGAAAATAAAAGAAGACTTCAAATTGCACTAAGTAGATTAATACTTAAAACACGAAAGAAACGTGTACAAAGTCCATGGCGTCATGCCGGAACGGATGCGCATCATTCCCCGAAAAATCTCTAATACGAGGGTTGTCTTATATTTCGGGAATGGGCGATCCTGCTCCTGCCACATGAAAACCGCTGCCTCCATCATTAAGTTTGACATTTTTTAGTAATTTTTTACTCAGAACTTTTTGACGTGCGGGCGCGAATTGTGTCGTGTAATGGGACTTGAAATGACCACTCCACACATGCCTTTTTTGAGCGATTGTCAAATTATGTGGGATCCAACGGCAAAAAAATTGTTTGACAGCCAAATGTTCATGCAATATTGACTGTATGCTAGTCACACTAATGCCCAAGAATGCCCGAATCTCACGATAAGACACATTACGATCTTTCAGTATCAGTTCACGCACAGCAACAATATTTTTTGGGACAAAGACTGATTTTGGACGACCTTCTCGAACTTCGTCGTTGAGCGAACTATGGCCTTGATTAAATGCGAAGAACCACCGTCACGAAGATTCCTGTGTTCGTCAAAATCCTCTGAAAGCAAATCCTTCAATAGCATATCCTTGAAACGCCAAGCCTGGCTAAGGTTGGTTGAGAAAACTGAATTTCTGACAGGGCGTCTAAAATCAGACTTCTTGCCAATGGCCAACACTATACTAGCGTGATTTTCGTTCTTCTCGGCTTTCCCAGTTCTCTCCGTCTCGCCAGAATCTTCTGCCGTCAGGTGCTGCCATCTTCAACTTAGTATCCGGTTGCCGCTCTGTGACAGTTGACTGGGTGTCCCTCTGGTAGCATGCCGGCTCGAATATTTGGCAAGATGGCTACG
Organism: Andricus quercusramuli; assembly: GCA_932178445.1. NCBI lineage: Eukaryota > Metazoa > Arthropoda > Insecta > Hymenoptera > Cynipidae > Andricus > Andricus quercusramuli. The sequence continues at coordinate 125,458 of CAKNXH010062472.1, forward strand.
CCAGTTTGTTTGGACAGGTGCCGGGCAGAATATGGCCTGGTACGTTGTAAGTGTTTATAATAATCCAGACTGACATGGATTATTTCTGAGCCGGCCAGATATCGGTGGAGGGGCCCTCGTAGATGATTAGTACACCGGTTAGTGGAGGTTCTGCTCGTCAGCTAAGCAAATGCACGTATTAGGTTATGCGATGATTTCAACGAGGATGATATTGTGAGGAATACTTCAGTGAATCGAGATAGGACGTCAGGTTCCTAGTTACAATGGATCTCCAGGTACCTATTCATCTCAAGTTTTAGTAACAAATACATGCAATTAGTATTCTTTTTTAAAAGATGTAAAAAGGAAACATGTGAATCTAACCTAAATTGACTCTATTTACACTCACACCGCATACCTTTATGCTCAATCCTTATTTGTATAATTTGAGCTGGTGTTGGCTATGGACAATTTCGCGGTAACAGCTTTTTTATTTAATTTATTCGATCTGGGGAGGATCCATAACGAGTGGCAGGCTACAACGTTACAACACTCCCTCCCAGACTGACCAGCGGGGTCTCCATGACCAGGAAGCGTCAGCAATCCGATCTCCAGATCATGTATCAAATTTGAGCATCGCTTAGAGTGTATTAGAGTTGATTGCTTTTGTAACTAACTGTGCATTTGAGTGTTTATAGGACTTAACAAAAGCGTTTTTTTTTTTAACCAAAAAAAATGTAAAGAGGACACTGAGATCTAGGAAAGAAATCGCTACCTTCTGAACTGACGGTATCAAAAATAAAGAAGGAAACAAAAAAAAAACTTTTCAAGTAAGATAAGAAAATGACATTGAATATAGTCTGCTATCTACCAGACTGTATATCAGGAAGTTATTGCTGCCTAGTCGCGTATTCCTACCGGTCTGCAGTCCTATATGTACTGTTTCAAACTCAAACAAAAATTTCGAAAATCTTTGAACGTAAAATGTTCTCTAATAATTCTGCAATCAGGTAGTTAAGGCAAAAAAATTTAAGTTTACAACTATCCATACTTCCTAAAGACTACACGAAAACGGCTTAAAACTAACTACCGCCTAAAGGGCTACGCGAAAACAGCTTAAGCACCTATGAGAATGACACGAAAGATCAGTGTTACGGTATCCTGGTAGCATACAAAATGACTCCGAAGCCAAAATGCGAACCAGAGTCGTTTCAGGATGGCATCCGCCAAAGCCTAGATGAGAGGAGGGTCTGCATTCAAAACCACCCTGTCCTCGCGCTGGCCACTCCTTTGATGTTTGGCGCCTACTCCAAGAGGCCGCAATGCCTGCTGGGGAGGCTCAGGCAATGACCGAGGTTGTGGCGTAGGGACGGGATGCGGAAGGGAACGGGCACCCTGATCCGGATGTGAAAAGGGACTTCTCTTTTGTGCCTCCATCTCACTCCACACCTCGTGCACTGCGCGACCCTCACCCCAGGCTTCTTGCAGTAAAAGCAGAAGATTTTCCTTGGTAGCAAACACCGGTTGTGGTTATGCCCTGGTTTGTGGCAATTTCAAATACCATGAGCTGGTGGTGGCATCAGTGGTTGGCGGAAGGTTCGATCCATAGTTTTATGAGCCACGGGAGAACAGTGTGTTGGTGCCCGGTTCTGTGGCCACATGTGGGTCATCCGCTGCTTCGAGATTGGCATAGGAGCAGGTCCGGAGCTTGGAAACGGCCACAGGATAGGATTTGCAGACAAGAACCGTAAGCCCTCCTCTTTCGAGGTTGACAACTTTTGTTCTGGAACAAGTGGTAGTCCTAATAACGTTGAGACCTGGGCGTCAAAGCTCTGGAGAGTGGACGGCATCTCGAAATCTCTCAACACCTCCTGCTGGACAGGCGCTATCCGGGGACGCTTGAACCGTGGGGTTGACTGGGTCGACGTCGGCGGTTGTGCGTGAGGCAGAGGCAGTCCAAGCAGGGCCAAAACTTGAGCATTGATGCTCGCAAGAGAGGACGGCCTCTCGAAGTCCCTCAATTCTGATGATGGTCGTTCCTCGTTCACGCGATCGTGCCTCCCCGTGTCGTAGCCATCATCCAGCTTTTACCTAGAAACTCTCACTTCCATTTTGGCTACGAGTGGGACGGAGTCTTCGGTAGTGCTACTCTGGAGCTTCCAGGGTTTGCCCGGACCCCGGCGGTGGACAAGGTGCACGATTGGGATGCTGAGGGTTCTTCGACGCAGCCTCCCCCTCTTACGGCCTTGGGGGCTGATCCCTGTTTGAATTGCCTCCGGCTCGCGGTGGATCGCGGGTGTTACAATAGTCAGTGGCGGTCTCGAGCTCCCCCCCCCCCCCCCCCGGCTGTTGATTTTGGGGGCCTACCCTGTTTTCTTCTTTGAGGGCTTCCGCTGGTTCTGGTCTCGGGATCTCCACCGGTCGGTATGGTCGATCTTGCGGTATACCGGCGTCCGTGGGGAGCCGATTCTTCCGGTCCACGGGTTCCCGTTCCACGCGGAGAAGGGGTGTCTAGTTAATGGCGCGGGGTCTTTCTATCTGCAAGCGACAGGAGTGGCCCCGGCGCGTTCGAAGTTCCTGCACCGCCTCCGGACGCAATTTGGGACTCATCCTGGATTTCATAAACTACAGGCGATATTACTTTTATAATCTTGAACGGACCTGCATATTTCGGAGATAACCTTCTCGCGACATAATATATAGCTGACGATAAAGTGTCACTCTTATGCCACACAATATCATTCAATTCTACACGAGTGGAACTATGTACGGCGGTATTATATGCAAAGCGAAAATCGGGAAGATGTTTATCCCAGGTACGATGATCACCCTCTACAAAAGATGATATCATGGTTTTTAACACGCGAGCAACCCTCTCAAACGGATTAGGTACCGCATGATACGTTGGCGTAGTCGAGTGCCCAATCCCTTATTCCGATTCGGCCTTTTAAATCATTTTGCTCACTCACTCAGTGCCATTATCGGTGAACATTACTTCAGGAGTTCCCCATCTAAAGAGAACAGTTTCTTCAAATGATTTTTGGATGTTAACGGCACTGGCTATTCGAAGGGGTATGACTTTGATCCAGTTAGTAAACATGTCTTGGAAATTAAAGACATACTGGAAACCAGAGTGGCTAGGTGGGAACGGACCCATCATGTCTGCCACTACCACCGACAAAGGCTGCTCGATCACCCGTTTACCCATCAGACCTACTAGACCTGCCTGGTCTACTTTCATTTTCTGACAAGTTTGACATGCTCGGACGTATTTTGCAACGTCGGTGCGCATGCCAGAACAATTGTAAAGCAACGAAAGACGTTGGAAAGTTTTATCCATACCTTAGTGTCCAGACATCGTAGTATCGTGTGCTTCACTCATTGCCTTGTTTCGAAGTCCCATCGGCAAGACCAAATTCCATGTCTTCAAATCAGGCAACAATGGATCAGTAAGGTGTTCGGGGCGATGGCAGTATACTCGATTGCCTTTAATTTACAATCCGGAAATTTCCACGGCATTTCTTGAACCAATTTGGTTTTTCGAGTATACGAAAGACCGTCAGTCTCGCCAATGGCACATACCACTTCAGAGTCCGGCTCAAACTGGCTCAATAATGCGTCTGGTACATGGTGAAAGGAGCCTTTTCCTTGTTTAATCTGAAAGTCATATTGTAATAACTTAAGGGCCCATCTACTTAATCTCCCAAAAGGATCTCTTAAGTGATAGAGCCATCGGTAAGTAGTAGTATATGTAGTATATGACTACTACAACTATTATCCTCTAGATGCGGTCTGAATTTTTCTACCGCCCATACCACCGCTAAGCATTCCTGTTCCGTCACGGTTGTTTTTTCTCGGCGCCTTGACTGGATCGACTAGGAACGGCTATGAAGTGTTAGACACCATCTTGGATTTCTGTGAGGAACGGCTCCCAAACCCGTACTACTTGCGTCCGTTTGTAACCAGAACGACTAACTGAAATCTGGTCTAGATAACGTGGGGTGGAGATTAACGCGGATTTCAATTCTTGGAAGGCCTTTCCCTGGTTTTCCTAAATCGCGAACCTTCGATTTTTCTTTAATAATCAATAGAGTGGTTCTGATTTTTGGGCTAAATCCTTTATAAATCGCCTATACCATGAGACTATATTCAGAAATCGTCTAATTTTGCGCAAAGTAGTAGGAGCCGGATAAGATGTTATTTGCTCGATTTTCTCCGAGTCAGCGTGCATTACTGTCTTATTCACTAAATATCGGACATAACGTACCTGACTGCAACTGAATTCACTTTTGCCTGGATTGACCGTAAGTCCGGCATTGACAATCACATCAAAGACTTTCTCTAACCAATGAATGTGTTCTTCAAAGGCTTTACTGACTACAATAATGTCATCTATGTACGAAAATGCATGAGGCTCAAATTCTGGTATTATCAGTCGATGCAGCATTCGCTGAAACGTTGCTGGTGCTCCTTATAACCCAAATGGCACACGATTGTAATGTAAAGCCCTTCGCCTGGTGCTAGGAAAGCAGTGAATTCTTTACACTCATCCGAGAGAGGAATCTGATGGAATGCCTGACTAAGGTCGATCTTAGACATACATCCTGTATATGAAAGCTCGTCTAAAATTGTGCTAATATATCCTCATTGGGTAGCGATCTTTGTTTGTTACCTCATTAAATTTCCTAGAGTCTATACAAAGCCTATAGCCTCCATCAGGTTTCCTAATCATTACAACTGAGTTGCACCACTCGCTCTTACTAGGACTTACAATTCCATCGAACTCGAGCCTCTGGGTGGATTTTTGAAGGATTCTTCAAACTAGGGAGAAAGAAGCTGATAAGCTTGTCTGAAGGGAGAATGTCCCTGAATGTCTATATGGTGTTCCACCATGTGTGTGGCGGGAAGCTTAGTTGGCACAGGAGGAATTTTCCTTTTAAGAACATCGTCTTAATATTTAGCCTCTGAAGGTTTTGCTTCCATTATGCCAGCACTGGTTCGTATGGATTCATTCAACAGAGAAATATCAGCAATTTCTACAGGATTATCCGATATTTCCCGTGGCAATATTGGTTCCCAACCTAATCCCCAGCCCAATTTAATAATTCAGCAAAATCATGACCAAATGAAAGTGCGCAATCGAAAGTTGGTGCAAAACAAATCTGCAAAAATTCGCTGAAACCTAAAAACTTAAGTGGTAGAATGGTTTGTCCGGCAGTTTCCTCGATCACCCCGTTAGATAGATGATGCCCGTACGTGGTTGTTCTGCTAAATTCTTAAGCAAACTCGAAAATTTCGCAAAGGCCAGCTTACCTATATTGGTACAGCACAAGCCTGGATCAAAGCGTCCGTGCATTGATTGACCATCGACACTAACAGTAATAAACAGGCGCCGCTCATTAAGTACCGTATTTACTTGATCTAATGAAATCTGAGGGGCCTTAACAACGAAAGGGGGGAGTTACCTGACCCTAGAGTCACTCACCCCTATTCTTTTCCCGACCTGGGTCTCGAACATCCTCTCTAGTTCGTAGAAATGTGGCCGGGTTGGCCGCAATTTTGGCAAAAAACTTTTTAGGTTTAGAGCAGGCACGATAAAAGTGACCTAGCTCTTTGCAATTCCAACAACAGCCGCGCTCCCCTCTTGAAGTGCCAACAGCGGTAGAGTACACCAAGGGGCCTGGCGTTAGAGGATTCGCACCTCTCACACTTGGGCCCACCGCAGCAGTCGACAAATTCGATGCTTCACCAGCATGGGAACCCAGTGGAGGATAACTGAAATTAGCTGGCATCATTTGTACCTGAGGAAAGCCTGGATAAAAGCTATTATTAAAATGAGTCGGTTAAACGCCAAAAGTAAGGGGTATTCCAAACGCTTGTGTTACATGAGGGATTTGAACATCGGTAGGACCTACTACAGAAAATGCGTTACTTGGAGTGCTGGTGGCATAATTTTTATTCAGGGCATTAATTGCTCGGTCGTGGCTTTTGCTATCATTATTTTGACTACGATCTCTGCCGCCTTGCTTCTTGTTATTTTTATTTTTTCCTCTCATCTCGCCAGCAACTTTCAATTCTTCGAAAGAATGATACTCATTTTCAGGAAGGACTTCTAAATATTTAGGATGTAAATTAGTTATTGCCATTTGCAATTGTTCCCTTTTTGACATCGAACGAGCATAATGTTGAAAAATCAGGCGAATGCTTAGCAGGTAATCTGTTATAGGTTCATTCGCAGCCTGTGTTCTCTTCCCCCCCCCCCCCTCTTCAACTCGCATCTGGAAATTGATTCCCTAGTACTTACGCCTGAAAGCATTGGTAAATTGCAGCCACGTATCCCATTTTTCCCGGTGAAACTTATACCAGTGTTGTGCGGGTGGATATAATAAAAACGGTAGCGCTCTTAAAAGATCCCCATCCGATAGGGAACTGCCCTTCTGACATTCTTCGATTTGGGTTGAAAACTCTTCCGCACTGCTATAGCATTTACCGTTGTAGCTGATATACCACTTTCGCACAACAGAATGAATATCATCCCTACTTCGCTGACCGCTCGTTTGATCATCCAAATGACTGTAGGGGATATTATCCGTGCAAAAGGATCATACATTGTCACAAATAAATCAAAAAATGGATTATTAATATTAGGTAAAGTAGCCGTAACATAACTCGCATTCGCATGAATTTCCTCTTCTCGACGTCTCGACAAATTTGGAAAACGCTACCGTAACAACGAACGTATCGTAACCCTTTGGGAAAACCATTGCATGTACGCGCGATGTTTTTATAGGGGCGCTGAACGTCGATGTTGTGGGTGCTGTCGTGATATTACGTGAAACGTATGTGACGAGAATGTTGGTGGAACCTAACTAGGCGCCACCTCATTGTCATGTCATACCCGTCGGTGTTGAGTTTAAGGTACTCAAGGGTTTCACGAAGTTCGATTTCTGTTAACGAGCTTGCCCAATTTATTGTCGTATTGGTAGTTTCCACTAATAACCTATCCAATTTTATGGTAGAGTCGTCCATTTTTCGAAATTTGCGAACTGAAAATCCCTACACTAATTCAGGAATGCCGAAAATCCAAAAGAAATTCCACAAAAATTCCCGAAAACTAATAATTCTTAATAATTCCGAACTTCGAGACAGAATCCCGACGATATTTACGAAATATCAAATAAATCCCTAAAACATACCAGAAATTCTGGTTAATTTTCAATAATTCTGTCAAAATTCGAAATTGACAGTTTCAAAATTCCACATCTATAGCTGTAATCATTGCAAAAAACACAAAATATATATCTCCAACACTTCCTGAATTTCCACAAAAAGAAATCCCGAACTTAATCGAATTTTATCATCAAATAATCATCAAACTCCGGAAATATTCAATTTCAGAAAATACAAGTCATAAAAAAAATCATCGTAACAAATAAAGTCAGTACATTTTAGCAATACATAATAAAACACCAATAAATTTCCATGGTACGATATATCAGGCAATAAAAGTCAGAAATCAGCAAAATCCAAAAGACATTTTATAATATCTAGCAGGTTTATAATTTTCACGAAACAAAATGGCCGTGTTCAAGCTGACCTTAAATTAGCATGGCTAGGTCGTTTAGGTTCGTACGCTCTGTGGTGAAATGTTCTCAAAAGGTATTCTTAAAGAGTGGTGAAAAATGTCTCCCTGTCGTATTGTTGTGTGGCCCCAAGTTGGGCGCCACTTTTGTAACGATCTTCCCAGCTCTGTTGGACGCAGAGCGAGTAACAATGCTCAAAGTGGCTTAAAACAAAATAAATCTTATGATTACCTGGGTTGGCGCCAGAGGCCTCCTCGGCGTCACTTCAAAACAAATTGGCAAAAAATAATACATTTGAAGAAGCTCTCATAAAAAGTCCGTAGCTCAGGGTAGAGGGATTCGTGGGGGCGAGAAAACACTACGACACTGAATTCAATTTAATTAAGTATAAGGTATGTGTTTATTTAATAAAAATTTACTAAGTGAATACTCCGTAAGCCAGAGGAGCAAAACGACATTTTATTTAAAACTTTGCTCAACCGGTGAAAACAAAAGAAGGCTTAAAATTACACTAAAACAGCTTAATACTGTGTTTGTCAAAATCCTTCAAAAGCAAATCCTTCAAACGCCAAGCCTGGCAAAGGTTGGTTGTAAGAACATAATTTCTGACCGGACACAATCTTCCGCCGTCAGGTGCTGCCCTCTTTAACTTGGTATCCGGTTGCCGCTCTGTGAGAGTTGACTGGGTGTCTCTTCGGTAGCATGCCGACTCGAATCTGGCAAGATGGCTACGCCAGCTTGTTTTGACAGGTGCCGGGCAAAGTATGGCCCGATACGTTGTAAGTGTTTATAATAAACCAGGGTGACATGTATTATTTCTGAGCCAGCCAGGTATCGGTGGATGGGCCCTCGTAGATGAGTAGTGCACCGGATAGTGCAGGTGTTGCTGGTCAGCTGGGCAACGGCAAGTGTTGTTAGGTGGTGCGAAGATTTCAGCGAGGATGAGAGTGATGTAACAAATACATGTAATTAGAATTCTTTTCTAAAAGATGTAAAAAAGAAATATGTGAATCTAACCTAAATTGACTCTGTTTACACTCACACCGCATACCTGCATGCTCAATCTTTATTTGTCTAATTTGAGCTGGTGTTGGCCATGGGTGATTTCGCTGGGATAGTTTTTATTATTTAGTTTATTCGATCTGGGGAGGACGCAACACGAGTGGCAGGCCACAACATTACAACGCATAGTTTTGCAATATATAAACAATTCATTTGTGTGTAAAAACAAAGCCTGCCAATCATATGCCTAACGTTTTCTCATTGATATCAGCATATAGATCTAATTTCATCTCTGAGGATTGGGTTCGGCAAGCAACAAAGGCAGCCATGAATCATTGAGGTGGTAGCAGATTTTTACAATTTTCAATGTAATATGATACCATTGCGATAAACATTTAATATATAAATTATATTATTTTGGGGCGAAAAACTTCAATTTTCGGGATAGCAGATGTTAATAGCTTGATAATGTGACGCCAGATACTCCATATTCTTGGGTAAAAAAGTTCAATTCTCGCATTGAAGTATTAATTTTCAATATCGATATTGAGTATCGGATATTTCTACACTTTGATTCGTAAGTCGGCACAAGGAGCGAAACCAACCTCACGGCCTTATACATTCTAGCCGCAATTTTTCCAATCGTACAGAAAAAGTGTGCCAGAACGCCCCCTACCCTACTACTGATACATTTAGCGTCTTCACCATGTTTTTAAAATAATTTTTCCATCGTCTCTAGCGCCTAGTAATCATTCAACACCATTTCATATCATTTGAATAAGCTTAACATTCAATGATACCAATTTCCTTTTTTCCGACACAACACTTTAGGTACCTTCGGAGAAACTTATGATAATCAAATCGAATGCCCCTGGACCTGATGATATTTTCCTTAAAATGATTTGATTTGCACTTGCAGTAATTTTCCCAATACTGCTTCATATTTACAACTCTTCCCTTCATGTAATTCAATTTATAAGAAAAATAAAATTTTCTTGTTTTACGTCTGGGAAAATTTGAAATTTATAAATTTAGGTAAAAACCTAATAAATACGACATCTTCCAGACTAATAGTTGAAATTTATTTGAAAAGGAAAATTCGAATCGATTACATTTCGGAAACACAGCTGGGTTCCCTCATCAGATCTGTATAAAAAACGTATCGAAATTATAAGAACGAAGAAATATATTGTAATGACAGAATGTACCAAAATATAGGAACAGATTACCTTAAAACAGTCGTTGTTTATGTTTATCTAGACGCAGTAGAAACGGCCTTAGGGCCAAAGTTTTCAAGAATATACCCTAGAAGCATATTTAAACTAGCTGTGAATTCGATCTCGAGTGTTTCCACTTTGTTTGTATTCATAATTATATGGTGCTCATTTCACGAGCACTTTGCTTCCCGTTAGCAAATGTATTTGCTTCCTAATAGAGGAAGCATTAGTTCTTTTTTTCAATAATAGACAAACCAAAGTCTTCATTTTGCTCAATTTAAAAATAGACATTTACAAAAAATACAAAATTACAAAATAATACACAAAATTTTTAAATAGTAAGACAAATGACAAATCAAATTTTGTATTCCAAATGATAATTTTTCGAGCTGGAAAAGGGAAGAGAAAAGTTCTATCGCACCCTATCCCTTTCCCAGCTTTATGATTTCTTCACAAAAATTGTCAGAATTACTCTATTTGAAAATTTATGATCAAAAAGTATTTTCTATTCATACGTCAACTTTGAATTATGTCGATGAAAAAAGTTTTTCTGTTTAAAACACATGATTCAAATATTATAAATGAGCATAACTTCCTGATCTTCAATAAAGTGCATTAATATTATAGATCAATCGATTTGCCTCGAATCAAGGAATCTTTTTCGTTCTTGCATCAATTTTGAATTATGTTAGTGAAAAAAGTTTTACTATAGAAACCCGTGTTTTCTATTCTCACATCAACTTTAAATTATGAGAATGAGAAAACTTTTACTATAAAAAACGATTTTAAAAATATATAAATTACCATAACTTCCACACTCTTTAATAACATGTATTAATATTATAGGTCAATCGATTCGTCTGGAACCAAGGAATCTTTTATATCCTTGCATCAACTTTGAATTATGTCTAAGAAAAAAGTTTTACTATAAAAAACCGTATTTTCAAATATTTTGCATTACCATAGCTTCCTTACTTTTCAATAGAATGTATTAATATTATAGGTCAATCGATTCGAACCAAATCAACACATCTTTTGTTTTCTTGCCTCAACTTTGAATTATGTTAATCAAAACAGTTTTACTATAAAAAACCGATTTTTGAAATATATAAATTACCATAACTTCCCTACTTTTTAATAAAATGTATTAATATTATAGGTGAATCGACTTTTTTCGAACCAAGGAATCTTTTATATTCTTGCATCTACTTTGAATTATGTCTAAGAAAAAAGTTTTACTATAGAAAACCGTATTTTCAAATATTATGCATTACCATAGCTTCCTTACTTTTCAATAAAATGTATTAATATTATAGGTCAATCCATTTGACTCAAATCAACACATCTTTTCTGTTCTTGCATCAACTTTGAACTATGTTGGAGAAAAAAGTTTTACTATAAAAAACCGCATTTTTAAATATTATGCATTACCATAGCTTCCTTACTCTTCAATAAAATTTATTAATATTACAGGTTAGTCCAGTCGACTCAAATCAACACATCTTTTCTGTTCTTGCATCAACTTTGAATTATGCTACTGAAAAAGTTTTACTATAAAAAACCGATTTTTTAAATATTATTGAGTGCTAAAAAAATGCAATAAATATTTGTAGAAATTCTTCGGTCAGTTTCAAGATATTAGTGAGAAAAATAAGCCCTCGAAATTTCATCAATTTATCTGCAACCGTTTTCTAGTTATCGTGTTCACAAAAAAGTGTAACATCCACACACACATCAACACACACCCATTTATAATTTATAAATTTAGGTAAGAACCTAATAAATACGACATCTTTCAGACTAATAGTTAAAATTTATTTGAAAAGGAAAATTCGAATCGATTACGTTTCGGAAACACAGCTGGTTTCCCACATTAGATCTGTATAAAAACGCATTGTAATTATAATAACTGTTTAAAGTTTACACTTGTAAAATAAATCATTTTGCCAAATCAGGAACAGTTACAGAAGAATCGTGAGAGTTGATTAGAATTACAAGTTTTATTCAATTTTTCGAAAACCTGGCAGACTACACGGAAAAAATTTATCCGTAAAAAAGTCACGAACTGGTAGCTAGGTCTCGGATATGAGAAAAATTCATCGGATATTGATGTATTTTCGCAAATAATCTGGCCACTTTGAGAAAGAATTGACGAACTCGATGTGAAAATTCTAAAACGGTTCATCACTTTTTTTGCGTGAATAATTACAAAAATATTACGAGTGATTAGAAAAAGATTCTCAGAGCACTCTCGAGCTTGCCCGACAAATCTGGGAACTAGGAAGTAGGTTCGCCTGTACGTGGCCCGCACAAACGCTCGCCCAAACGCGCAGTGCGTGTGTGCGCTTGTGTGTCTGCTTCGAGCTCGTCGGATGAGTGGCTAGAAGATTTATAATACCTATTTTGTTTGGCTTTGATGGCTACGCGTGTTTACGCACTCCTAATTTATGTTTAGAAACTTGGTGAGAGTCAGCAGTCTTGAGGTTCAAATCTTCTGAGTTGTGAATTTATAAATTAATATCAATTAAATCGCACAAATAAAATTTTTCCTATTTATATTTCAGTCTGAAATTTTCAGAAACTGTCCGTGGAAATTCGAACTGTTCGTCAAAAACTTTAAAATTTATTCATAAATTTCTCATAGAAATAAGGATGTAATGTTCCATTTTTTCATCTCGTATCCGAGGCCTAGCTACAAGTTCTTGACTTTGTCACGGATAAAGTTTTTCCGTGTAAGGCCATTTCAAAAAACACACAGGTCACTCACTCGTTTTTGTAGACATTTTTGTAAGATCATAAGTTCAATGTCTTTTCAGAGTCAATCATATTACTGATCCGAAATGGTCGGACAACGATCTGTCGCGATGGTGGTTTCCTACGGAACACATTGAACCTTTTCTTGTGATTTAAAGTGCTGAACCCTCAAATGAACGAAATATATTTTCCCAATTCTATTATATCTAGACATATTTTTCAACTGCAGATAAAAATATGCATTATAAGTTTCTTTTATAACTGAATTATTTTCAATGTAATGACCCATTATATTTTTGCACTGTTTCTAGATTATAAAGCAATTAATAAAAAATGTTTATTTGAACGTTAAAAACCTCAAGCACATTACCTTTTAAATTTTTAAGCTTTGAAACTTCTAAAACTCCTACATGTCTTTTAAACAAAATCGATTTTTCTCATAAAAATTGGAAAAACTTCCGAAATTACAGAAACGGAATATGTGAAGGTGTCTTAATAAAAAAATTTAATTTTGTATTGTAGTAGAAGAGTGGCAGTACAGAACTGGATAATCAACAACGTGGGAATTTGGGAATTTTTCGAAACAACAGAAAAAGATCCTTTATGATCGAAATCATCATTAAAAGATGAAGCAAGTATCCAATTCCGAGCCTAAATGTTAATTAATTCAGGTCAAAGCAGTCTTATTACGAAAAGTTATCCACGTCCGATGAAGTGGATGTTGAAGCTGACAATTTTAAAGTGACACTAACCTAAAATTGGAGCGGACTCGACTGCAGATTGCAATAAAAAATTTAATGTTTCAGTTAAAAAAAAGGGCGAAATGCTCTCGAAATATTAACTTTGTGCATACGGGTGAATGAAGTTTAATGTCAAATACTTAGCTAATTCCGAGAAAAACCACAGAGAATTTGAAGATTGAAATTTCGCGGGTTTTCAAGATCGGCTTTGGATAGCGATTCAAAATGGAATTTTTAATTTGTTAAAAAAATAAAAACTTATTCCCGAGATATGGGTATATGCTCAATGATAATAAGAAAAAAGTTTTCTTCAAAAAATAACTTTTTCCCCGATAAAATCGAAGCTGAAGATCGTGATATCACAGTATGACATACATGTTTTTGCTAAAAATCCAGAAATATAAGGAAATATATGCAATTTCTTTTGTGATTAAATTATAATAATTTCAAGAAATATCGATTAACTAAAATCTTATTAAAAATTGTGAATGATAATGAAATCATATTTCAAAACAATCCATTTACCACAATACGTAATTGATTTTTTATGCAATAAACCTATTTTTCATAAAAATGGTGGTTACGGCCATTTTGCAAGACGGCGGACAAATTGACTAATGCACATTTCGAAAAGTTAATATAATGAAAATTAGCTGGAAAATATTTCTTACCTTCAAAGGATCCCTCAAGAACACGTCCCTGAAGCGGCCGAGCTGAATTTTTAAAGTTACTATTTTTTTTCAATTCACAAAACCAAAAACTGCATGGGGAGGATCAATCCTGTCACGCCTTTTTTTAAATGATAGAAAAGTCTAAAAATCATGAATAGTGGGTCCTTACTTCAGTCTGATGTTACTTGTTTCAATATCAAGTGAAAATAATTATTTTCATTGCATTATTTTGTCATTTTTCATGATTTTGTTAAAAAGTGCGATCTCAGCTTACATTTTCTAAATTTAGAGTGCAATTTGGCAAGTAAAAATTACAACCACTGGCATCTATTTTGAATTTATATTTGACGAATAGTCCAGGAGGTTTTCAAATAGTGTGACAGGAATGACGGCTACGTGACAGGAATTACGGTTGTGACAAAAATGAAGGTGACTGAACTGATGAGGGAGCCTCACGAATATTAAAGTACTAGTTTAAGGACAACGGTAATTACGAAGTATAGCTTAGCACAAAATGGTATTTATTCACTGCAGGAACGGCAGGCTACTACAATCTTTCGAAAATCACAACGTATAAATAAATAGTAGCAATTTGTTTACAGCAACCTGTGAGTGAATTGGGTATCTACCTACCCAAGTATGACTTTTCAAAACTAGAATTGGAAGGGATCAGACGCAGAACGTTTTTATGCGAAAATGTAATATGAACATAAAGAAGAAAATTAAGGATTGCAAAATAACTCAAACATATAAAATAAGTAAATAGTACATATCTAGGTACATTATGATTACGTGTGTACGTAGGCAAGACTTCTTCCAACCAGACTTCAAAGAGATCAGTCTCAAAACGTTTTCATGCAGAAACATAAATTTCTATTACACTACCCAGCAAGATTTTGTCCCGTGGACAATGAATAGTTATTTCAGAAGTAATTTTTTTCGCTGAAACCGAATCCAACCTCAGAATCGCTCTTCCACTTCAGGTTTTGATGTGTAAACATCTTAGAACTCGATATGGGGAGTCGCGCCTGATTCGAATTAAACCACGACTGCATAGTGTAACGCAGGCCTGTGACACACACGTTGTGTCTTATGGCACAGACCGGAGGCTCGCTTTTCTACACCCACAGAAAGGAGCCCTCCAGTCTCTCTCTTTGTCCATCTCTCTCTCCTTCTCCATCTCTCCCTCTCTCTCCCCCCTCTCTCTCTCTCTCTCATTCTGAATTCATATTAAATTCTGTAGAGTTCAATTTAGTACACTATAAAATATACCGGAAAAGAAAATTGAAATCCGGCATATTTTGCCGGATTAGAATACTTGATCTTATATTATCTTAAAATCGTGGAAAATTATTGTTTTCTGGATATAAGTGATAGAATTTATTAATCTTCTTCAGGAAATATAATTAGCCTAATTCTAAATGTAGATGCGTAATATAAATGCCACACAATGTGTTCTTTCAGAGAACTCATGTCGGTCCGCACCGGTATTTTATAAACAAAGCTTGACTAAGCAGGCATAGGAGAAAATGCGTTTTATGAAAGGGGCCATACGTAAATTACGTAACGGATAATCGACCCTCTCCCCCTCCCCCGCGAGGTAACGAACCATAACAAAATGTTTCTACCCCCCTATTGCTGTACGTAATTTATGGTTTCCAGAAATAATGAGATCTGGGACTTGAAACTAGTGGAAATTAGTTGTATTTAAGATAATGCGTGCTGTGCAGGGAGAAAACTTCATTTTCAAAATTCTATGCTTTTTCTTCGACCAGTTTTTTTTCTTTAACCATTAACATTCAAATGCCATTAACATACATATACAAATCAAAAATTTTGAAATTTATTTCTTTTAAACAAAAAAAGTGACTTTTCTACGATAAGAGATGACTTCTTAAGAAAATACTTAAATTTTCTACAAAATAATTAAATTCTCTACAAAACAATTGAATTTTCAAAGAAATAGTTCAATTTTCAACCTTAAAAGAAAATTCGTAACAAAAAAGCTTAATAATTGATAGTTCAACCTAGAAAGATGAAATGTAATTGAAAAAAAATTAATTTCAAAATCAAAAAGACGAATTTTCAACAAATAAAAAGATTTCTCAGTGATGAATGAAAAAAAAAGTTCACCTGAATTGTTGATCCTGAAAGCCAAAAGACGAATTTTCTGTAGAAGCATTGAATTTTAAACCAGAAAAATAGGAATTTTCAGCAAAAATATTAAATTTCAGCAAAATAGTTAAATTTTTAACCAAAGAGGTAAAGCTTCATTAAAAACAAATCAAACAGAATAGTTCAACTTTTACCCACGCAGTTAATTTTTCAATTATAAAAAATCAGTTCTCAACTAAATAGTCAAACTTTAACCAAAGAGATGAATTTTTAAATCAAAATATGAATCTTCAACGAAAAAATTATTTTTTAACAAAGTGGTTCAAAAAAATTTTTTTTTAAAAACAATTGAAATAAGAAGTAAATTTTTTACGAAGGTATATGAATTTTCAACCCAAAAAGACGAATTTTCGATAATAACAGTTGAATTTTCATACAAAAAGGAAGCCTTTTTAAAACAATTATTTAATTTTTAATCAAAGAGTTGCATTTTCATCGAAGAAAGATCAATTTTCTACTAAAATAGATGACTTTTTAAATCAGAAAGATAAGTATTCAAAAATATAGTTGCATTTTCATCGAAAAAATATTTTAATTAATTTTTCTACACAAAATATGAATTTTTCTCAAAAGGTAAATTTTCTACGAAATAGTTTAATTTTCAACCAAACAGTTGCATTCTTATCAAAAAAAGGTTAATTTTCTGCTCAGATAGATGAAGTTTTTAATAAAAAATATACATTTTCCAAAAAATAGTTGGATTTTAATCCAAAAAACATTTAAATTTATTTTTCAACACCAAAATATGAATTTCTGTCAAAAAGTAAATTTTCTACGAAATAGTGGAATTTTCAAGCAAAAAGATTAAGAAGCAACTGCAAAAAAAGAAATATAAATACAAAGCAAATAAATTACTAAGAAGAATGTTATATCAGGATTAGCGCGAAACTTAATTTTAAAAATTCTCTAATTTTTCCCTAACCACCTTTTTATTTTCCCTGACCATTAATATTCAAAAACCAGAATATTACATTTGTAACATTTTGAACCTAGAATCTTTTATAAGCGGAATAAAATAATTTCAAATAAAAGTTGAAAATGTTCAAATCTATTCGGTTTGACAGTTATTTAAAGTTATATAAATCTCGGACTTTTGTAAGATTTTTTTTCCCAATCCCTGTTTTTTTCCTGAATTAAAAAAAATTGTTCTTGGCTAGGTTCCTTTTTTCACTCACCAGTTTTCTTTGGTGCGTAAAATTGAATTCATATTAAATTTCTGTACAATTTTTGCGAGACACTTATTTAATTTGTGAGTTTCCGAAAGTTACGTACATGAATGAAGGACCCCCCCCCCCTTCAGTAACAAATCGTAACAAAATCTTTTGACCCCTCCCTCCCCCTTAAGCTGTTACGTAATATAAGTGCGGTCCCAAATAAAATAGTTTGAAGAATGAATCAATGAATTTTTTAAGTGTGGAAAATTATATCATTTTTGAACAATTTTAACTTAAAAACAGTACAATTTAGTGATTATAAGTTGTTTCTTGAAAATCTTAAGTGAAAAATGTCATTTACAAATGAAAAATAAAAAAATGAAAACTTTAAAATTATGAATATATTAATTAAAATTTTTTTGAAAATTAAAAAAAGATTTTGAAGTTTCAATCGGATGCATACATTTCATTAATTACGTAAGGCATTCAAATTGAAATAGTTCAATTTTCAACGTAAAAATCTATAAATTATTTAATTACAAACAGATTCAGAATCGTCTTATAAAATCAATTTTATTCTAATTCTGTTGTTAAGAGTCGTACTACAGTTCAATTTTAAAAATAAATACTTAATTTATATTTACAGTTTATCAACTTAACATTTTTCTTGTTTCTTTTTTTTTTGTTTTGTCGAAGTTAACCCGTACCACCGAGCCTTTGGAATTAACATGGGGTTTTAAATGGGAAAAGCTTAATTTAGAAAAAAATGGAAAAAAGAGCTACTTGTTATAAACTTTTTGTGAATTGTTATTATGCTTGGAAAGTGACCCCAAAAAATGCAAAATAGCAGTTCTCTATTAAATTCATACTAAAAACGGTGTTCTTTGGATTTTCTTCACAAGAATTATTTTTAATTAATAAGGGACGAGTTTCCAAGTATTTTGTAAATAAGTTTTTATTATTCAAACAATAATTATTTGTTTAAGAATTATATTTTTGTAGTGTATACGGATCCTGCATATTTTGCCGGTTTTTAATTTTCTCTTTCGGCATATTTTGCCGGATCTTAATTTTCTCTTCCGGTAAGGCACCCCTGTGACTCGTTATAGAAATAATGTTGCTCAAACCCCTACCCCATTCCAATGTCCCGTGGGGGGGGGGGGGCAGGAAGGCACCCCTGTGACTGGTTACAGAAATATTATTGGTTTAAACCCCTACCCCTTTTCAACGTCTCATGAGGGGCGGGAAGGCACCCCAGTGACTGGTTACAAAAGTTACCGTTCTATTGCCATGAATTTCTAAAATTGCCTCAAATTACAATATATTTCCACCCATCATTATTATTAAATTATTATAAAGGAAACTCATTTTCCTCTCAGGCTTAAGATGGTTACAGCCCAATATGTCGAAGGCATTTTTGGTTAGAGTTGGATTTTTTGTTTGTTTGAATATTATGCACGGGGTTGTCCCGGTATATATCATCAGTCACGGACGCATTATTATAATGCAATCAAGTGACCTGATAAGAGCGTGTGCCCGGACATATTGGGCAAAGCCTGGTTTTTACCCCATCATTCACGGACTGGGTTGCAGTCAAGTGCATGATGGGGGGACCTACAGCTTAAGGTGGGTTCCGAACCACCAGAACCTCGGTAAAGGTACATAGAAAAATTGCAAGAGGTACCGGCTCAGGGATCGAACCCCGGACCTCTGAGGTGAAGTCCGAGCGTCTAACCAACTGAGCCACCGAGGCTCTAATTATTATTATTATTATACCATTAAGCCATTTCCCTTTAATTTTTAAAATGTATGAAAAGTTTGATGAATGACCTTAATTTCTAAAATTTATGGAAATTAATGAAATTTATGAAAGTTGTGGAAATTTTGGAAATTCGTGATCATTGGCGGAAAATTATGATATTAAAAATATTCCGGACGAGAAAATTAAAATCCGGGAAAATCTGCCGGAAGAGAAAATTTAGATCCGGCAAGGAATACAGATATATACAGATGACACATAACCTCCATCTGTCATCAAGATCTCGATTGAATTTTCTATTGTCCGAAATATTTTTGCAAATATCAATGTTTCAACTAGTTGCAATTAATCTAGAATCGTTTGGAATTCATAATAAATTCTTCAGAATTCAATTTAGTACACGATAAAATATACCGGAAAAGAACATTCAAATCCGTCAAGATATGCCGGATATGTCAATAGAGGGAAAATCTACAGTTTATTATTATTAAAGTAGGGTTATTGTTACATTGTTAGATTAGGATTATTATCCTATTGGAAAATAACTGACCAGAAAGTTTTGCACGACATTATATATAAGAGAAAATAAATTTTTATACTCCCACATGTGCGTGAGTTATTATTTGCTTTATGTAAGATTTCAATTTCAGTCAACGTTTACCGAAGATGTTTACACATAAATCTGTCTTGGGTCATAGTTTAGGACGCACGTGATTTTTTTTTAATAGATAAATGAACGTTTGTTTTTCAGACTGCTGGCCTTAAAAAATTGACTTGCTTACACTTCCATTTTTACAGAATTTTCTTCAAACTAACCCTTAAAGACTAACATCCATCCATTCCTTATCTCTGAATCGCACGCTTTTATCGCCTTGCCTTCCTCGCTTCGCCTCGCCTCGCACGCATTGTCCCTACTTTTTCGCATTGCCTCGCTTGCCAACCTCTGTTTTCGCTCTAATACCTACTACTTATTTACTATTTACAATATTTACATGTTACTTATATCTACTTTCTCTCCTATTTACAATCTTTTCGTCTCCATTCCTCTTCCTCCTTCCTTCTCTTCATCTCCATCTTACCCAACACTCCCTCCACCCATGCTGCTGCCTTTTTTTCCCCCTTTTCATGCAACAATACCTCCATGCTTATCTCACCTCTTTCCACCTCCACGCACTTCTCCAACCAGTGCTCCACTCTTGCGTCCCCCTTTCCACACAGTTCACACATCCTCTTCTCCCGTGAGAGCCACAACCTATTGAAACCCTCCATGCACCCACACCTCATTCTAGCTATAAGCTCCTGACTTCCTTTCTCTCCTTTCTCACATAAATATTGCGCTCTTGTCTTTGGTATAATCCACACATAGTTCCCGTTAAACCTTGACTCTCTTATTCTCTCTTCCCCCTCTGTCTTCTCTCTCTCCATGCCATTTTGCTTAACCAAGTCATAAACCTTCCTTCCTTCCTCGTGCATCCTTCTCACTTCATCCATCTGCAGTCCATTCATTCTAAAATACCTTTCCCTCTCAGCCTCCATCTTCCCACCCCCTCTCCTGTTCTCCTTCTCCTACCAACACTCCCTAACCAGCCTACTTCCCCCCTCTTCCAAAAATTTCTCCTCATATTTACACGCCCTGCTCCCTGCTAGAATCCCTACACTCGTTCTTCCCGTCCCCCTCCTGACAATATACTTAGGCGTGTTCCTTGCCAACCCCAGGGTCCACTTTACATACCTCTCCTGCCTTCTATTTATCTCTTCACTTTCCTTCCACCCCCAAACCTCCACTCCATACAATAGCACACTCATCACTAGCGAATCAAACAGCTTCATTCTCCGTCCAAAATCATCTGCGAATAGCTTCTTTCCCAACCCCCATACCTGTCTCATCACCACATTTGCTCTCCTCACTCTCTCTTTTATGCGAGAGAGTGAAAAGACTGATAAAGAAGGAGAAATTCCCAGATCCTCTTAGCAGAGGACCGAGAGACTGAAAAGACTGATAATGAAGGAGAAATTCCCAGAGCCTCTTAGTAGAGGACCGAGAGAGTAAAAAGACTGATATAGAAGGTGAAATTCCCAGATCCTCTTACCAGAGAACTGAGAGAGTGAAAAAACTGATAAAGAAGGAGAAATTCTCAGATCCTCTTACCAGAGGTCCGAGAGAGTGAAAAGACTGATAATGAAGGAGAAATTCCCAGATCCTCTTAGTAGAGGACCGAGAGAGTGAAAAGACTGATATAGAAGGTGAAATTCTCAGATCCTCTTAGCAGAGGACCGAAAGAGTGAAAAGACGGATAAAGAAGGAGAAATTCCCAGATCCTCTTAGTACAGGACCGAGAGAGTGAAAAGACTGATAAAGAAGGAGAAATTCCCAGATCCTCTCAGTAGAGGACCGAGAGAGTGAAAAGACGGATAAAGAAGGAGAAATTCCCAGATCCTCTTAGCAGAGGACCGAGAAAGTGGAAAGACTGATAAAGAAGGAGAAATTCCCAGATCCTCTTAGCAGAGGACCGAGAGACTGAGAAGACTGATAATGAAGGAGAAATTCCCAGATCCTCTTAGTAGAGGACAGAGAAAGTGAAAAGACTGATATAGAAGGTGAAATTCCCAGATCCTCTTACCAGAGGACCGAGAGAGTGAAAAGACGGATAAAGAAGGAGAAATTCCCAGATCCTCTTACCAGAGGTCCGAGAGAGTGAAAAGACTGATAATGAAGGAGAAATTCCCAGATCCTCCTAGTAGAGGACCGAGAGAGTGAAAAGACTGATATAGAAGGTGGAATTGCCAGATCCTCTTAGCAGAGGACCGAAAGAGTGAAAAGGACCGAGAGAGTGAAAAGACTGATAAAGAAGGAGAAACTCCCAGATCCTCTTAGCACAGGACCGAGAGACTGAAAAGACTGATAATGAAGGAGAAATTCCCAGATCCTCTTAGCAGAGGACCGAGAGAGTGAGAAAACTGATAAAGTAGGAGAAATTCTCAGATCCTCTTACCAGAGGTCCGAGAGAGTGAAAAGACTGATAATGAAGGAGAAATTCCCAGATCCTCTTAGTAGAGGACCGAGAGAGTGAAAAGACTGATATAGAAGGTGAAATTCCCAGATTCTCTTAGCAGAGGACCGAAAAAGTGAAAAGACGGATAAAGAGGGAGAAATTCCCAGATCCTCTTAGCAGAGGACCGAGAGAGTGAAAAG
>CAKNXH010062472.1:169211-183427 GCA_932178445.1 Andricus quercusramuli
GAAAAGTCTGGTTTTTCTGGAATTTATGACTCATCTAATGATTATTAGGAGTAATATTTTTTGTTTAGGAGTTTTAGTAGCTAATCTCTTACACTATATCGTTTATTGAGTATTTTAGCATGACGTCATGGTCATGATAGGATAGGTGAAAATGTCAGGAAGATTGGTATAGTTGGTACATGTTTACATGTGAATGCATACGACTTTCTGGGGAAAAATATTCTAAATGTTAAAGTAAGCACATTTTATAGTCCAAAAAATCAAAAGTTTCCGAGATAGGAGGGGTTGAACATGCAGAATATGACCAGAAGCAGTGCAATCACTGACAACACTGCTAAAACTGGCAAGACCAGTTCAGCTAATATGGACAACAAAATAGCAGGGGTGGATTACTAGATCGACTTGATCATTATCGATTAAAATTGAATCAAATTTGGCATTCTAACCTCAAATTTTAGACATTTTATTTTATTTGTGGAAACTGGAATGTTGTCAACCGACAAAAAATGAAAATTAATTGCACAAATGCACTCAATACTTGAAAATATTATTATTTCTACATTTATAACTTAGTTTTACGTTTAAAATATTCTTTCGATAAAGTCGCATGCACTGACATGTACTCACGTACTAACTATGCTATAGCCATCCTGACAATTCCACCTAATATACCATGATCGTGAGTACAACACTCAATTATGAAGGTTTTTTTCCTTTAGAAGTTATGACGTAATTATTTAAATTAGTATGTGTTTAAACCATTCTTTACAGTAAATTGTAAATAGTTACTTTTTTATTGTGGGAAAATGAGACAATGTTTCCGAGTATACCTATGGCATTAGTCAAGAAGACCAATTATAAATAGATGGGATAAAATTAAAATACGTACTTGATTAATTCAAAAAGAATTTGCAAAAGTTACATATTTCAATATGAACTCAACTTATTCTAAATTTAATGGACATTTTAATAAACAAAAATTTGGTATTCTGTTATTTCTTTGATTTTAGCTGAAATTCTCATGGAAGATTTGGAAAGTATGGCTTTTGAAAAATTAGATGTTGATTTGCCTCTTTTTTCAGTATGTGCATGATACTTTTTTATGTATCATGTCAATGAAGTTACAAAAAGTTATTGTCGCCTTGATTTAAAATAATTTTTTTTTAATTTGCGGATGAAATGGAAAAAATTAATTTTTTAGACGGCACTGAGTAGTATTACAGAATTTTCCGTAGGACTATCTGGTCAGCTATAATTCTTCGGCTATTATGAAGGAATTTTCCGTAACGGTCACCCTTAACGAGCTGGAGAAGAGAAGAGGGTTTTAGGGAAAATTCCGAAAAGGAAGACAATTCATTCTTAGACATAGAATGAATTAAGCTTGGAGATAGTAATATTATTATTGATTGAGATCGGAAAAATTGCGTATTCATATTGCAGTAATTAAAAACTTAGTTGACAGAGCTGTCTGTTTCTCCCATGAGTCGCTTTATAAAGAAAAAGGCCTATTTTATGCACCAATGCATTCCTGCTTCCAAAATAATATAGCATAGTTTTTGAAAAACTTTAATTAATATTTAGAGATGGCGCAGGGCTGCCAAAGTTTATTAGTTTTTAATCGGAAACCAAGCACTTCTTTCACAGTCTGAAGCCTTGAAAATATTTGTGGTTGTACTCTGTAAGCCTTCTCTCTGGGATATCAAGTTCAAGCAAGCTAACCTTTTCCGAAACCATTTCCTATTGCAATGGTAGGTATAGGTATCGCTTTCCGATTTATGATAGTTGTAATTCCTTTAAATTTTTGACGAAAAAAGCTCCTGAAGGAAAAGAATTCAAGAAGCTTGACTTTCATTACGATATTTCTTACTCTTATTATTATCAATCTACCTCTTCTTTTTTTTTATTACCTATCCGTGATAAAATAAACTTTCGTTTAGTGTTAATTTTAAATAAAAAAATAATATACAAGAATAGATATAGGCATCTGAAAATTGTCAAAATGGCAATATTCAAGATTAAATCACATTGTGGGGATCAGGTGTGAGGAAGAAGGGTGAGTGAAGGCAGGGATGTAACGGGTGAAAGCGAGTAAAGAGCGGGAAACGTCGCGGAACAGTGGGTAAGGTAGGATACCAGGATGCCGATGGTGAGAAGTTCACAAACGGGCGCCAGAGGGCAGACAAGAGATGAAACAATTGGTGACGAGGTTGCGAGCTCGGTTAGTGGGAAGAAGGGGGAAGATGACAGTAGCGGTCAAGAGACGTTTGAGACGCCGACCAGGGTGGGGACGGCAGAGAGAAGGGATTCAGGTACGGTCCATAAAGGCGGGAGGCCCTCTAACCTACAGCGCCTTAACAAGCTAGGCAGCACGGGCTCGAATAGGAGTTTAGACGAATGGCGAAAAAAGTGAGCGTGACCAGTAGTGAGGGGGAAGAAAAAAGAAAAAGAGAGGAAGGGGACGATGTGTTAGAAATGGGCAAGGAAAGCAAGAAAGTTAGGAATAAACTCACTAAATGGAAAACACTAGAAAGAGATAGGGGGGACGGAGGGATGTTTGAAAAACTAAAGGCTCTCATAAAAGGGTTTAGAGAGGAAACAAGGAAAAGACAGGGGAAGTAGAAATCATAAATCTTCTGAGAGATATTGGAGTTCAGGTAAGGGTACCAGGAGTTAAGAGAATAGAAGGGACGAAGGAAGGAAAAGAAGGAATATTTATAGTAAAAGTAGGGAGTGAGACGGAGAAAAAGAAACTTATGGAGAACTAAAAGTTATTGAAAGGAAGAAGGCAAAGAATTGAAGATGATCTGACATGGAGGGAGAGGAGAAGGAGATGGCAAACAGAGCAGAGGGCATGGGTAGAGAGGAAGAAGGAGCGCATGGTATGGATAGGGAGAGGCTGATTATGGCTAAATGGGGAGGAATGGTTCTGGGACGAAGAACCGAGTTGAGAAAGGTAGAAAAAAGGAAGATGAGAAAGAGGTTAGAGATCAAACAGAGCGGTTTCCAAAAAGCAAGGCGGAAGAAAATTCAGGAGGATAGGTGAGGGAAGGGATGGGGAAAACGTGAAAATAGCTTTCTGGAATGTATCAGGCTTGAAGAACAAGAATGAAGGTTTTTGGCGGGAGTTAGAAAAGTGGGATGTGATTATGATGAGTGAAACCTGGTCAGATGAGAAGGATTGGAAGGGGATGAAAAGGGTGTTACCTAAAGGGTATGTGTGGACAATGCAAAAAGCAAGAGAGGAACAAGTTAAAAGTGGAGGGATGGGCGGCATGTTCTCAGGGGTGAGAAAAGAACTGGAAAAGGGAGAATAGAGGAGAACATGGAGAAAAAGATGGAACAATGGTAAGAAGGATTATAATTGGAAAAGTCAAAATAGTGGTGGTTTGTGCATATAGGAGAAGAGGGGAAGAGAAAGGTTGTTGAGTAATAAGGAGGTGGATGGAGTAAAAGAAGGAACAGTTGGTTTTGATAGGGGGCGACTTGAATGGCTGGACTGGCGAGCAAGGGGGAGGGACTTGGGATGAAGAAGAGGAGACCTATATAAGGAGCTCCAAACATAGGAAGAGAGCCCGGGAGGGGAGGAGGATACTAGACGTAATAGGAGAAACAGGATGGTTCATATGTAATGGCAATACGAAAGGAGATGAGAAGGGAGAGATCACATTCATAGGCAAGGGAGAAACAGTAATAGACTACATCCTGGCGGAAGAAAGAATGAGGAATATGATATGCAGTATTAATGTGGGGAATGACATAGGATCCGAGCACGTTCTAGTAATAGCTACACTGAAAGGTGGCGTCCATAAGCGCAGCAGAGGGAGAAAGGAAAGAGGGGGAGAAAGGAAAGAGCGGGAGAAAGGAACACGAAAATGGGAGTCTGGGGGGTAGATCAATTAAAAGAGTTTAAACGAAAAATGGAAAAGGAGAATGTTAGCTATGCAAAGGAGGAGGGAGTACAATCGTTAATTGAAAGGTTGAAAGGGTCGATTGAGAAGGTCAGGGATGAGATAGGTACAAAAGAAGGAAGAGAAGAGGAAAAGAGAGGCTGGTGGGACGAGGAATGCAGGGAAAGTAAAGAGAGAATGAAAGAGTCTGTAAGGAAATGGAGGAAAAGAGAAATAGAGAAGGCGAAGTACAATAGGATAAAAAGAGAACATGAGAGGATGCTGGGAAGGAAAAAGCAAAGGGGAAAGGAGAAATACAAGGAAGAAGTAGAAAAAGCGATCAAAAAAGTCAGGGTCTGAGATGTGATAAATAGGGAAAGAGGAGGAAGGAAGGGCGTGAATGTAGAAATAGAAATGGGCGAGTGGACAGATTACTTTAAGGGTCTGTTAGGGGGGAGAACAAAATAGGATCAAAGGGGAAAATGGAAGGATAGTCCAGGGAGAAATGGAGGAAGGGAACGAAATAACAAGAGAAGAAGTGGATAAGACAATAGGTAGACTGAAAAGAAACAAGGCTACAGGAGAGGATGGTATGGAGAACGAAGCGATAAAGTATGGAGGTGAAGGGATTAGGGAAGGGAGGTGAAAGATCTGCAACAAGGTCTGGAAAGGAGAAGGGTGGCCGGAGGAGTGGATGACAGGGCTGGTGGTACCGCTTGTTAAGAAAGGGGAGGGTAAGAAGGTAGAAGAATACAGAGGGATCACTCTCATGCCAGTGGATTATAAAATATACACAGAAATTCTAAGAAAAATGTTAGAGAATCAGATAGAAGCGAAGCAAAGTATCCCACACAATCAGACGGGTTTTATAAAAGGGATGGGGACAATAGCCAACATTTACGTACTCAACTACTTGGTTAACAGAAACTTAGGGAGAAAAAGAGGGAAGCTAGTCGCTTTGTTCGTAGATGTTAAAGCAGCTTTCGACTCAGTCAATTGAAAAGTGCTATGGCAGGCAATGAAAGAGAGGGAAATAGAAGGGCTGGTGGAGAGGATAAAGGAAATTTTTACTGAAACCAGGATTAGGGTGAAGATACGCGGGGAAAAAGGGGAGGTTTTCTGGACAGGAAGAGGTCTAAGGCAAGGGTGCCCGTTGAGTCCGCTACTTTTTAATATGCTGCTGGCAGACCTAGAGAAGAAGCTAAAGGAGAAACGGAAAAGGGGAACGATCTTGGGTAATAACAAACTATACTCTCTAGCATACGCGGACGACTTAGTTCTATTAGCAGACGATGGGAAGGGGATGAACCTAATGATAAGAATTTTCGAAGAGTATATGGGAACAAAAGAACTGACGGTGAACGTAGGGAAGACCAAGGTGATGTGCTTCAGAAATAGAAAGACCAAAATAGGTTACGTTTGGAAAATGAGCGGACAAACAGTGGAAAGTGTGGACGAGTTCTGTTACTTAGGTTTTTGGTTTAAGGCAGGAGGGGGAAACGAGGTGCAGGTTAGGAAAATAATTGAATGTGCGAGTAAAGTAATGGGCCAAGTATGGAGTATAGGATAGAGAAGGTTCAATGACGAATGGAGAATGAGGGCTTGGTTGCTTGATGCGTTGGTTTGGGCGGCGTTGTGTTTTGGAGTGGAGGTCTGGGGATGAAAGGAACATAGGAAAGTGGAAAGCATGCATGAGAGATTTCTGAGATGGGTAATGGGGATTAGTTGGAGTTGCCCAGGATACATGATGAGGGAAGAACTGGGAAGGGAAAAAATGGTAACTGGACAAATTAAGAGAGCCTGGAGGTTTGAAGAGAAGCTGAAAAGGGGAGAGGGGAGCAGAATAGCACAAGTATGCTTAGATAAAGTTCGGAACAAGGAGACGAGAGGCAATTTGGGAAATTCTAAATGGGAGGAAGAAAGGAAAAAAATTAGGAGGGTTTGTGATATACAGGAAAGGGTTCTGGATTGGCAGAACATAGAATTAGAGCTATTAGTAAGACAAGGAGAAGAGAGATGGGGAAAGATTATAGAGTCGAGGTACAATAGATGGTATATGATGGTCAAAGGATTGACGGAACCAGAATATTTGCAAAAGATGAAAAAGGAAGACAAATGGAATAGGGTGCTACGGTTTAGAATGGGGGGAAGAGTGAAAGCTTGTAGATATTAGATAGATGAAGAGGATAATCTGTGCAGAGTATGTGGATACGAAGTGGAGTCATGGGCACATGTGTTAGAGAGGTGTATAGGAGAGGAAGATGGGCAGTTGAGTGTGGATGAGTGTGTAAGATGGATTTTGGATGGTAATGGGCAGGGAGTGACGTGGATGAAAAAGCTGGAAGAAGTAAGAGAAAGCAAGGGAACAGGGCATAGCTAAATGGGTAATCCTGTGTAAAGGAAAGTAACTAGCAAAAATTTTTAATTTCAAATCGGTAAAAATTCATTTGATAGTAAGAGAAAATGGAAGCCCTGGAAGATCGCTTATTTTTAGATTTTTAGAAGTTGAAGAAGAATAGTATGAATATTATTGTTATTATGTAAGACGAATCATTAGAATATAAGCAGCGGTTAAGTTAGACTAAGGATGAAATGTAAATATATATATATATATATATATATATATATATATATATATATATATACAGGGAGCGGAGGCCCTCAAACCCATAATATCAAAAGATTAAATAAATATACACAGTTTCAAATAACTAAAAATGCCTCGAACAACCTCTAAAAATTATTTCAAAAGTCTAAAAAAATATATTTGATTTTTGGGGGAGTTATGGAGGGAGAATGTAAAATAAAAAAGATTGTATTTTAGAGATGCACCTCAAATTTGTTTCGACAAATGCTTACATGGTGTACTTGAACATATTTTTTACCCAAATTTTTCATCGTGTTACTTCATGACTTGTAAGTCAATATCTTGCGCAGTCGGCGTGCGTGTAAAGCGTATAGTATGGTAAAGAAAAAGCAAATTGGGAATTTTCTTTGCGGAATTTTGCATTTACACGTACAAATAACATGGAGTTTGAGGGAAGACCACCTTTTTGGAAATATGAGACTGAGAAGCGTACATTTCAATAACACGTGTGCAAATTAGAGGGACTTACTAAAATCGGTGCACTCGAGTTCCCTCCCGCGGTCTGAATACCCATCGGTTGCCCCTGCGTTCCTTCTCTGCTTTTCTCCCCCACCCTGATATATCTTTGCGTTTGAGAGAGTTACGGTCTGCTGGTACACACTGTGCAGTGTACACAGTATACACACACTTTACACTACCGGCAGAAATCTGTGAAGTGCATAATATTTTGTAAAGAAGATTTTTTAATTGGCATTAGGCTCGATAATATTTATTCTTGTTATGCGACTAATTTTTAAGAAATATACATACATATTTTTCAATAAAAATGAAAATAAGGCTGACGAGTCCTGTGAGGTAGTCCAGGACGAAACATAAAAAATCTTATTTTCATTTTTAATTAAAAATATATATATTAATAATTGGATGTTGATGGTGAAATTGGCTTTAGGGTCACAAAAAATAGAAATCAATTTATCATTGAGCCAGACATTTCGGCCTCGATTATGGGCCCTCATCAGTGATTTATTTCTGAAATATGGTACAAAGAAATTTTTGTTCATTCGTGGAAGGATATAATTTTATGGTAAAAAAATTTTTTATAGAAAAATTAGTTTTTTAGAGATATGAATTAAGACAAGAAAATTATTTGCGTTGATCAAAGAAGTAATTGTTATAGACATGTAAATGAAGACAAACATTTTTTTTGCTGTATAATTCAAAAACTCAAGTTATTTGAACATGGTTAAATCACACGAATATTACAATTTTTGAATTTTTTACAGAAGTTATCAAAATTTGTAGGTCTCATCAATATACGAAGAACCTCACTTTATAAATTTATAAGAAGGAGGTTGATATTAGTAAATGAGATCATTCAACACTTAAAAAAAAGTAATTAGATCACTGAACACTTTTGCAAAACTGTACTTTTTTCATTTACGTTTTATAAAAACCGCCTTGCCTTGAGAGATAGACAAAACTGACTGAAGTATGCAAGCTTAGGAGGGTGTATCTTGTTTTGAGGGAGAAATTAGAGGAAAAAGTGATGGGAATGTTTTACGCATTTTCTTAAAAAGGAGTCATGGCGACTTAAGAGAAGAAATTTGAAGGAAATCTCGAATAGGTACAAGTGACTTGTCAAAGATCATCGTAAAATGTAACATGACCTTTTTAAAGGGCCGAAGGGCTGATTCGTGAGTAGAGATATGCAATATGGTTGTGTGCGTGTGTTAGGAGTGAAGAGTGAATTGTAATGAAAAAACTTATTTTTTTAACATATTGGTTGTGTACAGGAAAATTGTTATTATTATTATTATTATTAATCCTTGTTATAATTAAAAATCTCGCTTTTCTGTATTTAAATTGATGAATAATTGTAACTTAATTTTTAATTTATTTAATAAATAATTGAGACAAATTGACAACTAACGATGAAGTTTAGTTAGTAACGCGTGGTAAAATGCAGAAAGGTTTTCAGTTTCAGTACGCTGGTTTACTGCTTTCGGATTACATGCTATGTGAGTCATTTTAAGTAACATTCTTTTTTTTTGTAATGTGTGGCTTTTTTAAGGATTGCAGTTTGGTCAAAGTCAAGATATGATGGGGGGGGGGGGGGAGCCATAGCGAGGGTTGACTAGTGGCTATTTACGTAATACTGTTCTAAATATGATATATTTTAACGCTTTTAACGCTTTAGCCGATCGCACCAGCAGACATTACACGAGGAAAATAACGACCTTAAAATGGCTCCTTTTTACGATATTTGCCCCTCCCCCACCCTTGCAGGAGAGGGGGATGAGAAGGGGTAGTTTTTTTTAGTCAAAGGATATTTAGAAGATGTCACATACCGATTTCGAACGAAATTTGATTACTATAACTTACTAAGAAAAAATCCCAAAACGTGTTCAATTTTTAAAGATTTTTCGAAACTTCGAACGCGATGTGAGACCGGAAGATATGGTCCGATTTAAGACAAAACATTTTTATTGCGATCAGGGCGACGAGTAGCAACTTTTCTGTGCTATTACGATTCGATTCGGAAACTTATGTGTAATGCGGCCCACCCTAGTGTGCTTCCTGCGTTGGCAAGGTGTTTTCAGAAAATCATCGAACACCCAGATCTGATGCCAGGCTTTTTGCTCCAGGGTACTACGTATATGTTCCCTAAAAAACCAGGCGCTCAAAATCCATCTGAATTTCGACCGATAGCCTGTCTTCCAACAATATATAAATGTCTTAAAGCTATCATAGCAGATAAGGTATATTCTCACTGCGACGAGAATGACATCCTTATAGATGAACAAAAAGGATGTTGTAAAAACTCGCGAGGCAGTAAAGATCTAGTCACCATAGACGCTGTTGCCATGACGCAAGCTCGTAAACATCAAAGAAACTTGCACATGGCATACATTGACTACAA
Organism: Andricus quercusramuli; assembly: GCA_932178445.1. Classification (NCBI taxonomy): domain Eukaryota; kingdom Metazoa; phylum Arthropoda; class Insecta; order Hymenoptera; family Cynipidae; genus Andricus; species Andricus quercusramuli. The sequence goes on from CAKNXH010062472.1 coordinate 178,606, forward strand.
GCAAGCGTTTCCTTGCGTACCACATGACTATTTGCTTGAAGTCTTGAAAGTATGCGAAATTTGCCCACGCACGAGGGGTTAACAACTCGTGAAGTCAGGTGTACACCTTCGCTGAAGTCACTGGCGTGAAGTCACTTGAATTCATATGAAGTCACTGAAATCACTTGAAATCAGTGTACACTCCATCGATCGAAATGTGAACCCCTCGCCCACGCATCATTGACTTCCTAAGTCCATGCGATGATGCTTTGGGGTATAAGAATCCAGTATTTTGATCATGGACAACAAAGGATAACTAGATCAATACGCATTACGACGGGTATATTCCAAGGACACTCCTTCAGTGCATTATGGTTCTGTTTAGCGTTGAACCTTCTGAGATAAACACTAAATAGCATGTCTCATGGGTTCCGAGTAAATGATAACGAAGATGGTCATCAAGTGACCCATCTTCTATACATGGATGACCTGAAGCTATGCGCTAGTTCGGGCGAGAAACTGCAGCAAGTGATTGATGTTACAAAGCAGTTTTCCAACGATATCCACATGGAGTTTGGACTAGATAAATGCCGAACAGTGCATTTAACCAGAGGAGAATTAGGGACCGCAGAGATAGAGAACGATTTCAGGAATGACACCGAGGCAATGGCTGAGGGTGAGTCATATATCGTATTCAGCATACGATAATTAAGAAAAGCCTAACTACTGCCTTCACTGCAAGACTCAGATTGGTTCTGAAGAGTTCTCTTAACTCGGAACAAAATCAGGGCAACCAACACCTATGCTATCCCTGTCCTCACGTACTCCTTTGGGCTCATCAAATGGCCGAATACCGACCTCGAACGATTAAACAGAATCATCCACGTAGAAATGACGAAACACCAAATGCACCACAGTAATTCGGCGATTGAAAGGGTAGTTCTACAACAACATAGAGGGGGCAGGGGCATTATAGATGTCAGGAAGCTGTGTGAGTCAAAAGTTATACAGTTGCGAGACTATTTTCACAGCAAGCGACATGTTACGCTTTACAACACCATCTGTAAAGCGGATCTTGACTACACGCCCTTGAATTTCTCCTCAGAGGAGGCCTTAAATAGTAGGGCAGAAACCATAGAGTAATTAGAAACGCAATGGAGACAGAAAGCCATCATCAAGTCAGTTTTGTCTATCTCTCAAGGCAAGGCGGTTTTTATAAAACGTAAATGAAAAAAGTAAGTGTCGAATGATCTCATTCACTAATTTCAACCTCCTTCTTGTAAATTTATAAGGTGAGTTTCTCCTCCCATTGATGAGACCGACAAATTTTGATAACTTTTGTAAACATTTTGAAATTGTAATATTCATATGATTTAACCATGTCCAAATAACTTTAGGTTTTGAATTATACAACAACAAAAATTTGTGTCTTCATTTGCATCTCTATAAGAATTAATTCTTTTATCGACGCAAATAATTTTCTTGTCTTAATTTATATCTCTAAAAAATTAATTTTTGCTATAAATGTTTGTTTTTTTCCATAAAATTATATCCTTCCACGAATCATCAACATCCAAATATTATTTCAACTGAGGGTCGATACAACTCCTTTCTTAAATATTAATATACATATTTCTTCAAAATTAATTGCAGACGAAACAGTAAAGATCTCATCGAAGCATAATATTTTCCCTTCACACTTATTCCAGGCTTAGGCCTGGCAGCATACAGTGTCAAAACTTTTTTCTCTGCTGACGTGTTTAAAAAAATGGAAAATAGCTATTGTCAACTAACTACATAAGAAAATACGTACCGTGTAACAATAAATAACTAAACATCACGCTAAAACAGCTGTTGTCAAATGATAAACCTTAATAAATAAGCTAGCTTTCTCCCGTACCCTGAAAAAATATACAAATGATAAATTTACACATATTATAGAATTAAACTTTGGCTGGAAGAACTTTACGTAAGAAAAGGAATATATTCTCTGACAAAAAATCTTCTTCATCTAAAATTTCTTTAGCTTTGTATAAAAACTGGCGTTAAATTTAGAATGAAACGATTCGCAACCGTTTGTAGTACAAGAAAGGTTCTTCAATTGGGCAATCGATGTATTTCAAAGACGAGAACAAGCATAAATCGGCAATTGTAGGTCATAAAAGTTTCAATAATGGGTCGATCGATGCGTCTCGAAGATGCGAACAAATACACTAGATACCGTGTTGTGTTTTGAATATCAAACAAGTTTTTTTCACATAAATAAGGTCAATTAGAGCTACAATTCGTCTAAATGTCATGATCTCTTTCACTTCTCGAGATATGCTGAACAGAAAAAAGTTACAAACAAACCTCCCTCTACACGCAGAAAAATGAATAGTCAAACTTGTAGTGTCCAAATTTAGATGGCTAGTTTGATCTTCTATATATTAATAAGTTGCATCCATAATTTTCTCTTCATAGTCAGGCAGACCATAATTTTATAGTCTGTTTGAATAACCACAGGTGTTTTAGACTCACTATCAGGATAGTGAAATCGACATGTTGAATTTTGAACATCCAATACTAGAAACTGAATCCTAATAGTGGAAAAATTCTTGTGTATTTTTTTCATATTTTAAAAAAAAATAATAATTGTTGAAAAATAAAATTTTTGGCAAATTAAAACAATTGTGTACCAAATAAAATGTTTTAAAGAAGAAAATTGTTTAAAAAAGAAAATTTGTTGAAAAAAGAAAATTGTTTAAGAAATCTAATTGCAGAAGAAATTGATACAATTTATTCCATTATACTTATAAATTTAGTACTTATTTCTTCAGAATTTTAAATAGTGAAAAAATTCTCAATAAAATCTACATTCCTAAGAAATCCAAGGATTAGTCTAGAACAGGTGAAAAACCTACAAAGGTGGAAATCTGGGTCTCACTACCTGAGTGCAAAGTGAGTGGTTTACTGCTCCGCCCACCCTCCAATAATTCCCTGAGGGTAACAAAGGTGCAAATGCAGAGTCAGCTCGTCCATTGACAGTTGACGAGTTTATGAATTCTGATGAATTTTTCTAGATAAAATCAGCCAAAATTTTGAATGCCATGCGCTCACTCAATTATTTTTTTAAAAACCTGAAAAAAATACACAAGTGTTTTTCCACTATGAGGATTCAGTTTCTAGTACTGGATGGTAAAAATTCGAAAATACATTATTTTGGACCACCCTAATATATATAATTAAAAAAAAGTTAAACAACCACCGCAGGGTACCACTAAGAGCAACTGCCATCTGGAAAAAATGTCAATGGCCCCCAGTAGAACCGCGGTAAAATACACCTATGGCCACGTCTCACATCCGTGAGATGGGTGGTCACAGGGCACGACGAAATCACAACGACAGGCCGGCGAAACCCTCGTGTGTCTTGAGGACACGAAGCGACCCAAGGATGACAGCTTTCTGCATCCATCTCGCAAGAGCCTTGGCATATTTTTGGCACGCGGGTATGGCTTTAAGGTTACGAACCAGCGATAATTTCACACCTCCGAGAGCACCTATCACAAGAACAATTACTCGTACCGAATATTTTGGGTACAGTCGACGCAGCTCTCTTTTAAGGTCTTGATATCTCTCCTCTTTTTCTTTCTCCTTTGCAGTGATGTTGTATTCGGATGGAGCCGAGAATTCGATCACGAATATAGTTCGTTTCTCGAAGTCTTGGAGAACAATGTCAGGCCTCGAGTGCGCAACGGAGACTGCTGCCCGAAAATCGTAGTTCCAGAAAATCTGGCACTTCTCGTTTCGGACAATTGACTCTATATCCCTTGGAGCGTTCGGCAGGGCAGGGTCGCGACCAACACCGTAAGAGCGACAAAGGTGGTAATAAAGTACTCTTAGGGCCGCATTATGTCTATAGATATACGTTGTTCCTGCGTGGGTCGGACACCCCGATAGTATATGTTCTAGGTACTCAGCGTGTGCATGACACGCTCTGCATCTATCACTGGGAACTTCTTGACATAAAATGCGGGCGCGGTATGCTAAGGTGGAGATTACACCGTCCTGGCATGCGAAAATAAAGCCCTCTGTACCTGAATTGAGCCCTGATGATTTGAGGAAAGCAAAAGTTTGCTCCTTCGACAAGGACTGTTTTTCTACATTTCTGTGAAAGTTTCCGTGCATTTGCTTGTCGAGTAGCTCTTGGTGAAATTTTCCAACCTCTGCTTTCTTTACTTCGGCTTTTAGACGTGAAGCATCTAGATGGAGTAATGCACTTTCCTCACTTCTGATGTTAAAATTCAGGCCAAGGGTCTCGGCAGCTTGCTCCGCGGCTTTGTAAAGGAACGCCCCTTCGCCAATCATCTCGTGGTTTCTGACCATCTTTAGGAGAGGATCTCTGCCATTCGCAACGATGTAAGCTGTACTCAAAACAATTCGGTTATGAAGACACTGGAGATTCAGAAGTCCGCGTCCGCCTTGCTGGCGTGAAATGTATAATCGCGGAACTGACGAATTGATATGCAAGCTTTTATGCATATGCATGATCTTACGCGTGGTGACATCAAGGGCCTTAAGCTCGTTCTTCGTCCATTGAACCACCCCAAACGAGTAGAGTAGAACCGGGACGGCAAGCATGTTAGTCGCAGATACCTTGTTCAACGCCGACAGATTGGAAGACCAAATCTGTCGAAGAAGATGCTTGTATCTGCTTCGGAGAGACTCCTTCACTGATGTTACGTCCTGAATGCGGCTTTGAGGCACGCCCAGGTATGTATAGGTCTCTCCAGTGTTAAGATGTCTAATAACACTTATATCCACAAGCTCAGGGTCCTTGGGAACGCCAGTAATCTTTCCTTTC
>CAKNXH010062472.1:188427-236144 GCA_932178445.1 Andricus quercusramuli
AGGGTGTCCCAGTATTCAAAAAACATTTTTGTATTTTTGAATTCTAAAAAAAAGTGGCGTCGAAAATAATTACAAAAATTTGTTGCTAAAGTTGATAATTACCGAGTAATTAACAATTAAAGATTAACCAATCAGAAGCACGCGTTAGAAGTTCGACAGTCCATGTGCCATCGACAAAAGTGTGCATAAACAAGTTCAGTTCGTATAATTTCTCCTCCGTTCGCTTTTCCAGTAGGTTGTGACTCTGGTGTAACTTCACACGTCAACGAGATATAAAACTGGAAAAAAATCTTTTCCACAATCAACCAAATTCGGCAACATTCTCATTAATTCTGTAAATTCCCTTGAATTTTGTAAAATTTTCGAGAGCTCAGTGAAATTCTCCTGAATTCTGAAGAATTCTCTTGAATTCAGCAGAATTTTCTTAAAATCAGCGAAATTCTCTCTAACTCTGTAGAATTCTCTTGAAATCAGTGAAATTCTCTTGAATTCAGTAGAATTTTCTTAAATTAACGAAATTCTCTTGAAATGAACAGCATGTTTTAAGTTTCGCAGAATTCTCTTTTCAAGAATATTCTGCTAAATTCGAAAGAAAACATGATAATTTGACTAAATTCAAGAGAATTCTGCCAAACCTAGGAGAATTCTACTGAATTTAAGATAATTCTTTAGAATTCAGGAGAATTCCACTGAGTTCTCGAAAATACTACAAAATTCAAGGGAATTTACAGAATTCATAAGAATGTTATCGAATTTGGTTGAATAGTGGTTGAATAGTGAGATGCATAGAGAGATTGCTGCCTCTTTGGAAGACTAGATTTACTATCACATCTAGAAATTATCGTCTAATAACGAACAACGTCACATTCCAGAGGGGCGTCTTTCAAGTTGATACCATGAGCCCTTCCCTTTTTTGCATCACACTTCTGCCTCTATCTCTCGCACTACGAAATTCTCCTGGATACCTCTGTGGAACACTAATCAGCGCGAGCATAAGGTCACTCATGTATTTTATATGGATGACCTGAAGTTCTATGTCTCTGGTAAAAGCAAACTTCAATCTGCTATAAACATCGTAAAGAACTACACAGGAGAGATTGGAATGGACTTTGGTTTGGACAAGTGTAGTGCATCTATACATACCTGGGCGTGCCTCAAAGCCGCATTCAGGACATAACATCAGTGAAGGAGTCTCCGAAGCTGATACAAGCACCTTCTTCGACAGATTTGGTCTTCCAATCTGTCGGCGTTGAACAAGGTATCTGCGACTAACATCCTTGCCGTCCCAGTTCTACTTTACTCGTTTGGGGTGGTTCAATGGACGAAGAACGAGCTTAAGGCCCTTGATGTCACCACACGTAAGATCATGCATATGCACAAAAGCTTGCATATCAATTCGTCAGTTCCGCGATTATACATTTCACGCCGTCAAGGCGGACGCGGACTTCTGAATCACCAGTGTCTTCATAACCGAATTGTTCTAAGTACAGCTTACATCGTTCCTAATGGCAGAGATCAGCTTCTGAAAATGTTCAGAAATCACGAGATGATTGGCGAAGGAGCGTTCCTTTACAAAGCCGCGGAGCTAGCGGCCGAGACCCTTGGCCTGAATTTTAACATCAGAAGTGTGGAAAGTGCATTACTCCATCTAGATGCTTCACGTCCAAAAGCCGAAGTAAAGAAAGCAGAGGTTGAAAAATTCCACCAAGAGCTACTCGACAAGCATATGCACGGAAACTTTTACAGAAATGTAGAAAAGCAGACCTTGTCGAAGGAGCAAACTTTTGCTTTCCTCAAATCATCAGGGCTCAATTCAGGTACAGAGGGTTTTATTTTTGCATGCCAGGACGATGTCATTTCCACCTTAGCATACCGTGCCCGCATTTTATGTCAAGAAGTTCCCAGTGATAGGTGCAGAGCGTGTCATGCACACGCTGAGTACCTAGAACACATAATATCTGGGTGTCCAACCCACGCAGGAAAGACGTATATCTATAGACATAATGCGGCCCTAAGAGTACTTTATTACCATCTTTTTCGCTCTTACGGTGTTGGTCGCGACCTTGCCCTGCCGAACGCTCAAAGGGATATAGAGTCAATTGTCCGAAATGAGAAGTGCCAAATTTTCTGGAACTACGATTTTCGGGCAGCTGTCTCCGTTGCTCACTCGAGACCTGACATTGTTCTCCAAGACTTCGAGAAACGAACTATATTCGTGATCGAATTCTCGGCTCCGTCCGAATACAACATGACTGCAAAGGAGAAAGAAAAGGAGGAGAGGTATCAAGACCTTCAGAGAGAGCTGCAACGACTGTACCCGAAGTATTCGGTGCGAGTAATTGTCCTTGTGATTGGTGCTCTCGGAGGTGCGAAACTATCACTGGTTCGTAACCTTAAAGCCATACCCGCGTGCCAAAGATATGCCAAGGCACTAGCGAGATGGAAGCAGAAAGCTGTCATCCTTGGGTCGCTTCGTGTCCGCAAGACACACAAGGGTTTCGCTGGCCTGTCGTTGTGATTTCTTCGTGCCCTGTGACCACCCATCTCACGGTTGTGAGACGTGGCCATAGGTGTGATTTACCGCGGTTCTGCTGGGAACTATTGACATTTTTTAGATGGCGGTTGCTCTTAGTGGGACCCTGCGGTGGTTGTTTAACTATTTTTTTAAATTATATATATGTTTGAAAGATTGTCATAAAAAAAACGACGAAATTTCAACGGGAAAAATGCCTTCTGCATTTTTTCCACAAGTACCTTAGCATTTTGCTGAGACGCAGGGATGCTTTTCAGGCTATAAACCGGTGAACGCTTGGCAGCTCCCAGAGCACCGATGATCAGGACGACTAGCTTAACAGAATATTCCATGTATAACCGTCGCAACTTCATTATAAGGTACCCCTTTTTCTATTTATTCTCCTTGGGTGTGATGCTCTTGTCGGCTGGTGCCGAAAATTCGATAACAAATATGGTTCGTTTCTCGAAGTCAAGGAGAAATATGTCAGGCCTCGAGTATGCAACAGAAACAATTGTCGAGAATACTAAGTTGCAGTATATGCGGCACTTCTCATTCTCGACAATTGATTCTATTTCGCCAGAAGCCTTTGGCGAAGCGGTATTAGGGCTAATGCCTTGTGTGTGAGAGAGAAGGTAATGAAGCACTCCTAGTGCCGCATTGTGCCTTTGGATGTAAGTCGTTCCTGCATGAGTTGGACAATTAGACAGTATGTGTCCTAGATGCTCAGGGTGTGCATGACACGCCCTGCAGCTATCATCAGTAATGTTCAGAATGTGGCGACGGTATGCTAAAGTAAAAATGACATCGTCTTGGCTTGCCAAAATGAAAGCCTCCGTGCCCAGCTTCAATCCGGGTGATTTAAGGAAATGAAACGTTAGCTCATACGACATCGACTGATCCTTCACATTTCTGTGAAAAACGCCATGCATCCTCTTGTCGAGGAGCTGTTTGCAGGAGTTTGTCTCCTGTGCTTTTTTGATCCATGCCTTCAGATTGGAGTACTCGAGATGGATAATGTTTGGTGCATTTTGTTCACCCCTGATATTCAAATCAAGGCCAAGTGTTTCGGCAGCCTCCTCGACTGCTTTGTACAGAAACGCTCCTTTGCCCACTACTTCGTGTTTTCTGGCTATTTTAAGCCGGCTTGAGACACCTGACACAGGTGCCATTTAGCTTTCGGCACAGTTGTTATGCCTTCGCTTGTGGTTTAATTCCTTCGGGGCCCTCCATGGACAATAGTCCGCTACTGCTTATTAATTATTGTATCCACATTCAGCAGAAACCCTTGGTACAGGGACTCACTATCCGCAACCCGAGGATGTGTCTGGTGGCTTTGTCATAGGCCCTTCGTTTTGATTCCAAAGGAACCTATCCCGGAGTGGTTGGTGGAAGGGCGCACAGTGCTCCTGCCAAATATGGGCAACTCAGCTGACCTTAAGAATGACAGGCGAATAACTTGTCTGAACACACTATATAAGATCTTCACAGCTATCCTAAATGATAGGATTGTACGGTAAATCGGATCTGTGTGGTGAGAGATTTACGAACACCGCGGATCAAAGAAAGGCGTAGCAGGATGTCGGGAGAACCTGCTTATGGATAGATGTGTCTGCCAAGGCGTAGCATCCTACCAGCACTACTTATCGATGGCCTGGATTGATTATCGTAAAGCTTTCGATTCAACCGCCCATAGACATATCATCTGTCAGTTGGAAAGCTTAAAGGTTCATCCTCACATCGTGAGGTGTATAGAGAGATTGATGCCACTTTGGAAAACCAGATTTAGTATCTCATCTGGAAAACATCGTGTGACAACTAAAAACGTCACCTTTCAGAGAAGTGTCTTTCAGGACGACAACATGAGCCCTCTCCTCTAGATGGATGATCTTAAGATCTTTGCTACAAATAAAAATAAACTAAATCTAGCTCTAGGAATTTTCGAGAAATACACTCAGGAGATTGGAATCGAGTCATTTCGAGTGGTTCCACGGACGAAGGACGAGCTCAGAAACCTCGACATTGGCTCACGAAAGATTGCACATGTAGTCTCAAATGGACGAGACCCTCTTCTTAAAGTAGTCAGGAAACACGAAGAAGTGGGCAAAGGAGCGTTTTTATACAAAGCAGCGGGGAAGGCTGCTGAAACACTTCGCCTTGACTTCAATATCAGGGATGAGCAAAATGCATGCAATCTTATCCATCTCAAGTACTCACTTCTGAAAGCCCGGATTAAGAAGGCACAGGAGCAAAACTTCAGCGAAAAGCTCCACGACACGAGGATGCATAGCATCTTCCCCAGAAATGTTAAGGATCAGTCGATGTCTTGTGAGCTAATGTTTGCTTTTCTTAAATCACCCGGATTGAAGTCGGGCCCGGAGTGTTTCAATTTGGCGTGTCAAGACGGTGTAATTTCCATTTTAGTATAACCTCGCCACATTTTGTGCCAAGAAATTGCCGATTATAGCTCTAGAGCATGTTATGTACACCCTGAGCATCCAGAACACATACTATCTAGATGTCCAACTCATGCGGGAACGGCGTATGTCCGAAGGCACAATGCGGCACTAAGAGTGCTTTATTACCGTATCTGTCACTTTTATGGCATTCGTCCTAATACCACTCCGCCTAGCGCTCCTACGGAAATAAACTCAATTGTCGAAAATGAGAAGTGCCACATATATTGGAGCTTTGTATTCTCGACGATTGTTTCTGTTGCGCACTCGAGGCCTGACACAGATCTCCTTGACTTCGAGAAAGGAACCATGTTCGTTATCGAATTTTCCGCACCAGCTGACAAAAACATCACAACCAAGATGAATGAAAAGAAAAATTAGTATAAAGACCTTATAAGGGAGTTTCGTCGGTTATACCCGGAATATTCTGTTAAGCTAGTCGTCCTGATCATCGGTGCTCTTGGAGGTGCCAAGCGTTCACTGGTTAATAGCCTGAAAAGCATCCCTGCGTGTCAGCAAAATGCTAAGATACCTGCAGAAAAAATGCAGAAGGCGATTGTCCTTGGATCGTTTCGTGTACTCAGGGTGCACGATAATTTTACCGAATCATCATCTTGAGTCCGTCACAGACAGTAACCAACTATCTCACGGTCGTGAGACGTGATTACGGCTGAAATATTACCGCGATTTTGCCGGGAGCGGGTGCAATTTTTCAGAATGGCACCCTATCTCAGCGACGTTGATTTATAATCCTACGTAAACTTCTTTGATATTTTGTCACTGGTTCTTCATCGTTTATTATGTATGTATGTGTATAGTTATGTTTACGAGAAATTCAAGGGGAAGCCTTCTTACGTTCCCGGATTTATTGTGCTCAGGCCTTAAATGAACAGAATTGAAACCTAGGCTGTATATTTTTTCACTTTGCAAAGAACTTGTGCGAAATTATGTCAAAATGGCATTGCTAGCATTCTATAATCAATATTTTACTACATTGATATTTATTTGCGGTTATTTCTCACTTAATATAAGTTTTCACGTAAACGACCCCGCACAATTTACACAGAAAATGACTTATCACGGAATTGTCTTATTTTGTGATATTTTTTAGTAAAAAAAACTTTAAAATGTTAATTGTATAGGTTCTTTCATAAATTTGTGATCAACGTTTTGAAAAAATATTTGATCAATATAAAACTGTGCACCTTTTTCTTGCAGTACTTCAATAATGAAAAGTTTGAGGCGGAAAAGTATGATGCTTCTTTAAAGAAATACGAGACTGCTTCACTAAAGACGAATACCAGTTTAGCCATGTTAAACTTTGGACAACAGGCTATTTTCAGCGCTGCGTTAAGCTTAATAATGGTTTTAGCAGCTAGAGACATCGTAAATGGTATTGCTGATAAAACAAAAAATATATATTTCTCGATAGTATTCAAATGTGTAATATTGTTTTTGTAACAGATACATGGAAATCGTGATATTTCAAGCAACTAAAGTTGGGCGAAAATGCCTGATTTCCACCTAGTGATAGGTAGTGAAAGTGGCGCATGTTTCCTACCAAAAATTTCCCGTACATTAACTTCTGATTCTGGGCCGCTCGATCTTCGGCCGGCTTTACGCTTCACTGCTTCTGTCTCCCCCGTGAGCGTCCCTTGTCAACCTATATGGGGATATCCACGTAAAGTGTCATTTTTTCTCAAAAAAAGTAAAAAACAAATCTCAAGGCACACATTTGAAAGCTATTTACTACGTTCTACATACATGTAGAAACGAATTTTTTAGCTTGGTCAATATCTTTGCGCATGCGCGAAGTTTGCACAAAATATTGAAATTAATAAATCCAGAAAATCAATTAAGTGAATGATAATGATATTTTATGAATGGAAGGTGAAAGAGGGTTGTTTCTTCTTTTTTAATGCTCATGATACTTTTCATTAGTGTGTGAATTACCATCTTCATGATTTAGAATATACTGGGTGTTTTTTTTTTCAACTTTAGACATCTAAATATCTTTAAAAATACACATCCTATGAAAAAAATATCCGCAATAAAAACTTATTATTTTCGAGGGAGAAAAGCGACTGTGCAAAATTTTACCCCACCAAACCCACCCAGGAAGCAGGAGTAGGGGTAACTTTGTAATTTCAAACAGGAACCCCAATTTTTTATCACATATTCAGATTCTAATTTATTCAAAGTCGCTTTACCTCCTCGATGATAAAAAGTCTTTATTACTGTTATTTTTTCATAGGATGCGTATTTTTTCAGATATTTCGATGTCTCAAGTATTGAAAATTATATTAAGATGTATCACGGAAAATTAACTTTCAATAAAGTAAGCAAATGAAATGTTGTTTAAAGTTTCATTCATTTTTGGTATTGAAAGTTGGTTAAAAATTGTATCAAATATATATTTTTATTATTAAACAACTATTTTTAATTTAATGCTTTTAAGAAAAATTCTAACATTGGGCCTTATGAATAGAAAAACTTTTTTCTCAAAAAAATATTTTCAAACGAGTGATTCGATGGAAACAAGTAATATTTTTCCAATATTTGAATATTTTTTGTAATATTTCAAAACATTCTTAATTCTTGGAAAAAAGTCTCAGACAAAAGTTATTCCTTTCAATAAAACGGAACTTTTTTGTAAAACAATATTTTTTTGTTGACGTGTAACTTTTGAAGAAAAACCATTTATATACAAATTTTGACTTTGATTTTTACGAAATGCACGTGATTTTTGAGGCTCATAATTTTCTTTGCGGGGACGTTTTTTGGCCACCGAAATACAGCAAAGTCAGCAAAAACTTTAATCCTGTCTTGATGCGCGCGATTTTCACAGCCGCTGGCGCTGGAGTGGACATTTTCGCTGAAATTTTGGAGTGGACATTTTAGCCTTAAATTGGGCATAACTTTTACGCGCACTGCGATATTAACTTTATCCATGATAAGCTTCTTCGCCCCAACAAACTGCTTAAATTCCGTGAGCATAGAAGAGTGTGTTTCAAGTATTCTTGAAGTAAATTACGATGATGGAGTGGACATTGCTTCGCCGAATTCAAAATTTTCGATATTTGAATGTGTGATACTTCGATAATTTTAAGAGCACGTCTTTTTCCTTCATATGGAGTCTACTGGCCACCAAAATCTAATAAAACGTCGAAAGATTCTTGACCTGGGTAGTTGCGCGCACTTTCCACAACTACAGACCTTGGAGGGGACATTTGAATTGTAAAAGAGGTGACACTACTTTGAGATTTTCTTGCATGATTTTTCTCAGAATTTCCAAACATTGCGCGGAACAGCTGTGAGCATGCAAAGCATTCAATTTGTAGCTGGTGACAAATATTGCACAGGGATATTTTTGGGACTTTTTCCAACTATTATATGTTGTATTTTTTTAGGAGGGTTTCTGTAATGACTGTAAGCTTTCGTTTCATTTCAGGGAGTCTGTCTGTAAATTTGTATGCAATATAACTTGTATTTTAAGTGTTGGTTTGCGTATAATGTCACGGTGACAGAAAAATGACACTTTCCGTGAGGACGCCCGTATACTATTCCGAGGTCAGAGACTATATATGCGGTCCTGAGTGTTGACATGAAAAAACGCATCTGATTCTGGGACGCCCAGACCCGGGGTCGGCTCTTAATCTGGAATTGAGTGTTTTTATCCCTAGGGAGTTTTAGTTGATGACGTAAACTGAATGGACTTAGCTATAAATTAAATATTTACGTAATTTGCTTAGTAAATATGTAATTTTCAGCCAAGTCGGAATTCATATTGTTGACTATTCTGGAGCCAAATGCGGTAACCTTAATCTGTTGTTTTACCTTAAACGATAGTTAGCTTTCGTGTGCTTTTGTCCACCTATGTCTTGAAAAAGGAGTATTGATTTCGATCTCACAAATCCAGAGGAACTATTTTTTTTTAATTTGGCGTTGAGGGGGGCTCCCCTCCCATCCCTCTGACTCACCTTCTCGTAAAATAACCTCCATAATTCTTTTATGTCATCACGATTTCCATATACGTCTGTTACATGAAATTCGTGTGCATAACAGGAGGATAGCGATTCCGACTCAGGTGATTGCTGCCCACACTATTTGGAATCGCTCACTTTCTTCCCTAGTTGCACAATATGTTATTATTTTTTGTTAATTAGGAAACTTGACCGTTGGGGACTTGGTAATGGTCAATGGTTTATTGTTTCAACTGTCGATACCTCTTGGATTTTTGGGTTCCGTGTACCGGGAAGTAAGACAAGCTTTTATTGACATGCAGACCATGTTTTCTATCATGACAATGGACCCTGCTATCAAGGTACTAAATGTTTTCAGCAGTTTGCATGTTTTAAAAAAGGCTAGAGGTTGTTTTCCAAAAATTTCTTGCTACTAACCATAAAAAATGTTAAATCCAAGTATATGTTTGACAGAACAAGATCAACGCAGTCGCATTCAGTGTAAACCCTAATAACGCTGACATTACTTTCGACAAAGTTAAGTTTCAGTATGTTGAAGGCAAAACAATTTTTGATAACATGTCTTTTACGATCCCGAGCGGAAAGAAGGTGGCTATTGTTGGCGGTTCCGGCACTGGGTATGTTATATTAAATATGCGTTACACTCAGATGAAAAAATTTCGTATAGTCTATCGCCAAATATTTTTTCTCTCTTACCAGCACACTAGGTGCCAACGCAAGATGTGCAAAAAAATATATTTGATTTTTTTTTATTAGATTAGATGCGCATCAAATTTCAAAAAAGTGATATTCGATGCGTGTACGAAAGCGTCCTTTTTTCGATTCGATCAACGACATGTCGAATGTCGAAATATGATATTCGACTAATCACACAGTGTATCGGTTTATTCGATTCGATTTGCACGTTTATCGAATTCAAAAATCGGGTATTCAACACGCCATGTTGAATCGGTTTTTTTCAATTTAATCGGCCGGCCGTCAAACTCCGAAAATGTAAAATGCATACTCTGCACCGAGTAACAAGTAAACAAGTGGTCTCTACAGCCCCTACCTTCCCTAACGCTGGCTAGTTCCTATAGGAGTATGTTAGATGTGTTAGCTCACACTGACAATCCAGATGACAGCATTGTTGTAAATATCTTTGTTATTGAACTAATAGGAGAAATAACTCTATAATTAAGGGGAACATTCTTATCACCCGCTCAATGTAACATGAACATGTCGACCTCAGACCATTGAACAGGACCTCTCATTATTTAGAACTTTATCGAAAATATTAAACAAATAGTGCTCCCATTCCGGTATCAGTCTTTCAAGGAAGTCATTGTTCAAACCATCAGGACCCACAGTCTTGTTCAGTTTACAATGTGACAGGTTTAGTTGCAAATTCCGTCAATGAAAATTCGTGTTAAGCACAGTGTCGAGCACTGATATATAATTACAGTCTGATACAAATCGGGGTGGAAAAAGGTGTCGATGAAAATCGAACCACTCGCTAGTACTTATTATATTTATATGTATACTCCGGCTTAGTGTCAAAAGCTCTCGCTGTTCGCCAAAACTCCTTGTTGTTTTTAACTTTTGATAGTTTTAAAAGATTTTGTCTGCAATTATCTTTCTTTGTTTCTTCAATTTTCAATCTATATGAATCGCAAGCTACTAAATAGTGGTTTAACGAATTTTCAGACATTAGCGCACTGTGAGTTGAACCAAGAATTTCCATGATCACCCAATTTAAGAGTTTGAGCAGAGTTCCTATGTATCAGTATATCTACCTCCTGCGTGGCTATCTTTATTGCTACTATTAAATTATGGTATAATTATTCTTACATGGGAAGTCGTAGGCTCCGGAAGTTACGATCATGGTTCCTTAAAGCAACCAATCCCGACGCAACTGAAGCAACACTGTTCCTTGGAGTCAGGTCTCTAGCCGCGTATGATCTTACGCGGCAGACAGGACATTTGGAGATGAAGGTTTCACCTCTGGATAATTTTTTAGAGCTACCAATCTTTGTAGAATGTAATGAGGAACAGTTTTGACGGACCAGATGAAGAGGTCCCAGAAAAACAGCCTTTTGCATCTGGTTCGCGACGGAATGAGCCTGACGCTGGCAAGCCGGAATTTTGTCGAGTTGGCTAATAAATGAAGCTTTCATGCCTCGAAGACAGCCGATTATGAGAACTACAAGATGGACTTTGTATCCTTGGTGCAGCCTGGCTCAGCTCGAAAATAAGTGCTTGATATTTCGCCCGGGTTTCTTCCTCCTTTGCCGTGATATTACCATCGGCTGGTGCCGAGAATTTAATCACGTAAATGATCTTGGTCTTCAGATCTGGGAGGATAATATCAGGCTTCGTAGCACTGATACGTTGAGTGGTGTAGAATGAGAAATTCCAGTAGATCTTACACTGAGAGCCGCATTGTGTCTCTCTATTTACCCGAAGCGTACATATTTTGAGCATCCAATGAGAATATGTCCAAGTGTTTCTGGCTCTTGCTTGCACGCTCGGCAGTTGGTATCGCCTGCAGGTACATTCTTTATGCTCGCGTGGTAAACTAATGTGTCTATAACGCCGCCTTGACTTGAGAAACATGTTCGAAAGACCCATCAAGAATTCTTCCCTACGTATGATGCCGTAGAAATTACCATGAAGGGACTTGTCAGCATGTTCTCTTAGTAGAAGCGTATGTTCTGCTTCCTGTTCACGACTTTTAAACACCATAGCATTGAAGACTTCATCTTGATGTACGAGTCGCATAAGGAAATCTGTGCTATTTAGAACTGAGCAGGCTGTAGCCAGAACCGTTCTTCACTGAAGACAATCCAAGCTTAGCAAGCATCTACCCCCTTCATCTCGAGGGAGGTATATTCGAGGTACGGAAGATCTAGGATGATGACACCGACGGATTGTCATCATCTTGCGTGTGCTTCGGTCAAGTTGCTTCAACTCATCGACGTTCCATTTTATTGCACCAAACGTGTAGAGCATTATAGGAACGGCCAGCATATTGGTCACCTGGATCTTATTCTTTTGAGATAATTCGGAAGCCCACATTTTTGTGAGAATTTGGCGATACCTTTTTCCAAGGGCCGTTTTTAACACACGCACATTTTGGGTTCCCCCTTGCGGTATACAAATATATATATATATATATATATATATATATATATATATATAATTTAAAAAAAAGTTAAACAACCACCGCAGGGTACCACTAAGAGCAACTGCCATCTTGAAAAAATGTCAATGGCCCCCAGTAGAACCGCGGTAAAATACACCTATGGCCACGTCTCACATCCGTGAGATGGGTGGTCACAGGGCACGACGAAATCACAACGACAGGCCGGCGAAACCCTCGTGTGTCTTGAGGACACGAAGCGACCCAAGGATGACAGCTTTCTGCATCCATCTCGCAAGAGCCTTGGCATATTTTTGGCACGCGGGTATGGCTTTAAGGTTACGAACCAGCGATAATTTCACACCTCCGAGAGCACCTATCACAAGAACAATCACTCGTACCGAATATTTTGGGTACAGTCGGAGCAGCTCTCTTTTAAGGTCTTGATATCTCTCCTCTTTTTCTTTCTCCTTTGCAGTGATGTTGTATTCGGATGGAGCCGAGAATTCGATCACGAATATAGTTCGTTTCTCGAAGTCTTGGAGAACAATGTCAGGCCTCGAGTGCGCAACGGAGACTGCTGCCCGAAAATCGTGTATATATATATATATATATATGTTTCCCCAATAACAAGATGTTGAATGGTATTTCCGCCTATGAGTTGAACATCCCGATCGTCACGCGATGATGTAGTTTCTAGTCTTCCTTGGTGTAGGTGGACGCAGGCACATTTGTCCAGTCCGAAGTTCATGCTAATCGCTTTAGAGTACCTATTTACCGCCTCCACAAGGATGTTAAAGTCCTCTTTCGAGGAAGCAAAGAGTTTAAGGTCGTCCATGTATAATAGGTGGTTGACCTTATATTCTCTTTTGTTCGGCGGGCCACATAGGTATCCAGAGCTTTTGCCTCAGAGCACAATAGATAGAGTGATATAGCTTGTACTCACTTGTGTTTTGTCAGACGTTAGGACAAATCTTGTCTGCCACAAGAACATAAGCTCTTTTATGTATCTCACTACTTTTAGATGCACCTCCATCGAATGTTTCACGGTAGTCAATCCAAGCCATGGACAGATTGCGTCGATACCTGATCGAGTCCTGGGTAATACACCTGTCTATTAACAGGTACTCCCTGCAACCTGCCAGCCCTCTCTTGCATCCATGTTGTTGAAGTATTGCACTTCATAATTATTCTTTAATTATTTAAATATCATGAATTATTCTTTATTATTATTATTATTTATGTAAATATGTGGGCACTATAATAATACATTTAAAAAGGTAGATTCGTCAAAACAAGGTTGGATTAGTTTGTTCAAGTCAATTGTTATAAGAAGGTGGTTAGATTGGTTTGATAGGTTAAGAGTCCTAAAATTATTCACTAAATTCAGGCAACTGATGATGATCCAACAGAGGTCAATAGTGCTGCGTCAAGTACACGCTAAACACGTAATATGACAAGGATTGTCAGAGAGGGAATTTAAGATGGAGAGAGTCCCACTCTGGCACAAAATTCGTATTCAATCAAATTTCCTCGTACACGCAATTTAAAGAGGCAACGCAAGCATTAAAATCGTCCAATAGTACAGTATTAAAATTTGACGAAGAATCGCTGACAAGCTTAATGAATAGCCGTAAGTTGCTGACTTCCTAAGTTGTGAGTAGGCTAAACTATTTTTAACTAGAGTAACCAGATTCCCACTGCCTCGGCGCTTGCTTATTTTACGCATTTATTTAACGACCCACTTTCAACCTGGCAGATCACAGAATAATTGGTCAAACATTTCATTTGACTTTCATCTAAAATAAACAAGTTGCTAAAGCCACTTATATTCCAGTAGTATTCTCTGAACGGCTCACAAACCGATTTCACAACGCTTTGAATATTGATGAGTCACTCAGAGGGACGGTTAGGAGCTTGGCTAGAAGATGTGGTTGTAGCAACTTGAAATCGAAATTTTCTAAGTTGCCATTCTTTGAAGGGGCTTCCTTTCTTTTCCTGAACAAATCCTGCTTCCTACATGTATCCGGAGTTACCAGAGTCCCAGTTCACTCCGTTTGCGATGAATCAGACCTCTGATTGTTTGACACATCAGCTGTGTTTTTGTTGATAAACTTTGGCGACCCGATATTTACCAGCTGTGAGTCGCCGTTGGTAACAGATGGACCGGGTCTGTTATTATTTTCCGTTTGAAGAGACTGCGCTTGTTTATTTCTTCCTGATGCGGGAACTAAGGCCAAGTTTCCTGAATTTAGAAGCCACTTATCCTAGTGCCTTGTGCTTTTGGACAGATTCCGGGTCCAGATCGTGGTCCACAAAAATATTCGTACCTCTAAGTTTGGTGCGATTTATGCAGATCAGATCTTTTACAACTGCTGGAGAAAGATACAGTAGAACTGGTATTTTATGTCCAATTCGTACTGCCCGAAACGCCTGGCGCCATCGAATGATTCAATTCCGAACGACAGGTCCAATTTTGACTGGATCAAATATTTCACCTCATCTAACAACGTCCACACCCACGTTGGGCGCCAAATTGTAAATATAAAATTTTGTGGTCTCTCTATAAAGCGCACAAGGGACACTAATCGGAATAAATGACTTTTTAAACAACCAGTTTGAACGATAAAAATAACATCGATTTTTGGGCACTAGACCTTGTTTGGGACAAAGGTGAACCAATTCAACCAAAGTGAGTGAGAAACTGTAAAGATACACGGAATCTATATTCCAAACGGGAAAGGGAAACTCACTGAACGTTAAACGTTTCAGGCCAAACGATAAAAGAGAACCTCATAAACCTCAGTCAAAAGGGTATAATTCAATTAAAAAGAAGTGATAATCCAAAATAAAAAAAAGGTAAAAAACAAAATGGTATCCAAAGGTAAGATAATCTGAAATATAAAAAAGACAATAAGATATCCAAAGATAAGATAATGAAAAATATAAAAAGTCTCGAGGGTAATAGCAACAATGAAAAAGATAATAAAAGGTAACGAAAGATGAAAGATATCAAAACAGGTAAAAAGGTATACCAAAATATCAAATGAAAAATTAGGGTCGACAAAAACTACTATCTCAGTGTAAACTTAAGCAATAGTATAGGGGGGGGGGGGGGGGTTACGTAATTAGAACAGTTCACATTTTAATGACAATGGTTAGCAACAGTTTATTTAACAACTAAGAGAAATTTAACAAAAGGGCATATCCAGAGGGTTAAAAGAGAAAACAATCAAATCACATAAAATATAAAAGCAACTCAAACATAGGTAAAAGGGATCTCGACAACATTAAACTGCAAGAAGGGGTTAAAATTCATGAAATAAATAGAAAATTGAAAGAGGGATCGCAATTAAACAATTTTGAAGTCTCAAGCATAGAAAATGTACGATAACAGAATGCGAAAGTAATTATATTTTTAGGCAAATCGTATTTAAAAAAATTACAATCGACAAGCGAAAAGGAGTTCTAACTCCACAGTCGCAGGATTCAGCTAAAGGGGTTCGCAATCGGGGATTACAAGATACACATAATAACGAATGAAAGGTATCGAATATTATAAACCGGTCCACAATATATAATATAGTACATAGACGCAACGGGTTTAAGGCTCCTCATTTGACAGACAATTAATGAGATTTTTCTTCTGACAGATAGATACAGGGGTTTGCAAAATTAAACATTAAAAATTTATCGAGAGTATAAAAACGGGACGCTCAAAAATAAATACCAAAAGGATCTCAGAAAATAACGCAAAAAAGGGGTTCTCAAAATGGATACTGTGGGGGGGGGGGTCGAATTGGAATATAACTGGGGTTCTTGAAAATAAGCACAAGAGGGGCTTCTAAAACAAACACAAAAGGGGGTTCACGAAAGTAAGCACACAGGGGTTCTCAGAATAGGTACAAAAAAAGGTTCACAAAAACAGATGCGAGAGGGGCCTCGAAGATGAATACAAAAGGGGTTCTCCAAAATAGGTGCTAAATGGGTCTCAAAGGTAAATATAAAAGAGTTCTAGGAAACAGATACGAATGGAGTTCTCGAAAATAAATACAAAAAGGGTTTCTCAAAATAGACAAGAGGGGTGGTTTCTAGAATAACGCAAAAAGGTTCTGAAAATACCAGAAGGGGTTCTCAAAATACAAAGAATAGTAAAAAGTTCTCAAAGAATCTTTGATTAGCAAAGATAATAGCCGAATAGCCAATTTAATTAATCAATGAAGAGTCAACATTTGGGTTGTCAAAATATATCTTAATTTAGGGTACAAGGGTCGAGGTACGCCAATTAAATGGGTCGAAAAGTGGAAGGATCGCAACCTTATAACAAGATAGCGGGTCGCAATTTTAATAAGAATATTGGGAAAGGACTCTGGGTCGCAAAAAAAGGTATTCGGGTAGCCAAATATTTCCTTACAAAAAGGGATTTCAATGTGATAAAAAACATTGGGTCGCAGTTACAAAAGGTATTAGGGTCACAACATTACAAAAGGGTCGCCACGAAAAGGGTTTCAATACCTTAAAAAAAGGTTTATATTACAAAGGGGTCTGGTGTCGCAATGAATAAAAAAATGGTAATTGGGTCTCCAACTTGATGCAAATACACTGGGTCTCTACTTAATTATGAAAAATATTGAGTCACACTACCATACAAAGGTTATGGGGTCACAAATTGTCAAAAGATATCAGGACTCAATCATAAAGATATTGTGGTCGCAATTTTATAAAGAGGGTGCTGCAGGGTCGACAAATTATAGGGGTGATGTAGAAGGGTTGCAAATATTAACAAGGGCATTTTAGGGTCTCAAAATTGTATGGACGATACTAAAGGATTGCCAATATCAACAAGGCATTAAAATCACGTGGGTAATTCGAGAGGATAGCAAACATTACCAAAAAAAGATCATTACAAGGGTTTCAAAATTATGGAATAATTCAAAAGAATCGCAAAAGGTCACAAAATATGGGATAATTTGAAGGGGATCGCAAGCATTACTAAAGGGCCATCACAAAGATCTCAAAAAAATTTAAGAGAAGGTCGCAACTTTATAAAAGGCATGGGATCTCAAAAAAAGGCCATTATCTGGGTCTCAAAATTATAAAAATGTCATTAGATTGCTATTAGAAAAAAGGGATTGGACCTCAAAATTATAAAGAGGGATCGCAAAAGGGAGACAAAATCATTAAGGCCAAATATCACTGACTCGAGAGTAATCACATAATAATCGATTTTAGGCATTTCGGCACTCCGGAATATAGAGAGAATTACAAGCACATGTTACCAATTTCAAAAGGCAATAAATCGATACAAAATAAAACAGTTAATACAGATGATCTAGCCAAGGAGTCAAAGAAATACGCTCAAAATATAAACAAAAGAATCAATTAAACCACTTGGCTAAATCATTACAGAATCAGTACTCAACCTGAGATAATCTGGAAGGTGACGCTACGGTCTCGTGCTGACGCCGGGAGACCTCAGACGCTCAGTGTGGATTGTTCGCGCTAACCGGCGTATTAAACGAACGTGAGAAATTACATTTTCAGGGGAAGGGCGGATGCGCACGAACTTAGTTTCTATAATTCGAAACGGTCGAGAGAAAGATAGCCGATGAGGTCCGCTTCTGATTCGTCCATCTTATCGTCCTGTCCTTTCTTCGCTTGTCCTTATCAGCCGCCGTTGGGGAAGAGAGAGAATGCGAACTCCATTGCACCAGGGGGAGTGAGAAGCAAAAATCGCCCATTAATGCTTTTCAGGGCTGGCTGTATTCTGGTGTTGAGGTGGAGAACGAGAAGCCCTTTCTCTTTGCTGCAGGTGTGGAGTGGACTTTTCGATGCTCCCGATAAAGACAAAACAAAAATTACATAAAAAGCCAAGAGAAGTCTGTTCACATCAGAAACATTTCTAGCGATAATAATTTTTAGGCGAAGTAGCTTATTTCCTTATAGATTTTTGTAGTAACCGCCTCGGTCAATCCTCACCAGGAACGTGCCTTGGATGTCAGACGACCAAAAGAAATAATCCATTCTATCCTTAATGGCAGAAGGATAAGCGATAAAAAATATTCCAGAAATTTGTGTGAGGATTTGAGATGCGAAGATCTGCTGAAGGTGATGGTGGTGATGGATCCAATCCATCGTTTGCATGGATGGTGAGGATCTGCATGGCTCTTGCTCGAGACTGCGGAATTAAGAAATTTAACAAAAATTAAAACAGCCCTAAGTTTTTAAAATTAACATACAAACGAATATAATAGAGTAACAAAATAATAAAATGAGACATAAAATAAAACGTAGAGTACGATTTCTACCCATTTCGTAAATAAATCTTGTACTACTAAGATGTATTGGAATCCTAATTTACTTCTCGGGAGGGGACCCATAACATCTGCGGCCACAAATATCTACGGTACTTCTACGACGCGATGTCCCATTAAGCCTGCGGGTACTTGCTGTTCTACTTTGCACATCTGTCAAATTGTGCAACCCTTTACAAAGTTTTTTATGTCCCTAAAATAACCAGGCCAGTAATATTTAGCGGAAACACGCATATAAGTTTTTTGTGTACCTAGGTGACCCGATTGCGGTTGGTCGTGAGCTCCTGACATAACAGATTCGTTTCCGCTGTCATTGGGTACTAGTTTTCATTCGTTAAGGTCTTTAACAAAGTCAGTAACAAGAGGGTTAGGTCGGTAGGTATATAGTTTCTCGTTGGAAAATTTTCAACGGGGTAATCTTTCAGAAAAAATAGGATATGGCAATGAATCGTCGAGAATACCAGCAGGGGATCTCTAATTAATAATATTTCTTCGGGATTTTGGGGCTAAAACATGAGGGATAGGGCATCAGGAACATGATGGGAGGAACCTTTTCTGTGTATAATCTCAAAGTCGTACTCTAGAAGGGATAACGACCATCTTGCTAGGCGACCGGTAGGGTTTTTTAGATTGTGTAACTACCAAAGACTAGTGTGATCTTTGTTCACGGTAAATTTATAACCCTCTAGATAAGTTCTATATTTTTGAATAGACCACACGATCGCGAGGCATTCATTTTCCGTCGTTCCATATTTCTGTTCGGCATCTATTAATATTCGACTAGCATACGAGATTACTCATTCTTGGACATCAACGTTTTGCGTGAGAACAGCTCCTCACCCGGTATTGCTTGCGTCCGATTGCAATATAAAATGGATCCCAAAATTAGGACACGTTAAAACCGGTCCTTCGGACAAGCAATGTTTGATTTTCTCAAAAGCGGATTGCTGATCTTCTCCCCAAATCCAACGCTGCTTTTTCTTAAGCAACATCGACAGGGCACTCGCTAAGGTCGCGTAATTCTTAATGAATCTACGGTACCAACTCGACATTCTGAGAAATCTACCCAACACTTTTACGTTTTTAGGGGCGGGATATTTTAAAATGGGATCTATTTTATCGGGATTGGTCTGTAAGCCATTTTCATTTACTAGGAAACCTAAATAGTGTACTCGGGGACAGCAGCATACACTCTTATCGAGGTTAATCTCTGAACGGGCGTCTTTTATTTTAGTCAAAACTTTAGAAAGCCATTGGAGGTATTCCTCAAAGGTTTTTGTAACTATTACAACATCATCTAAATAAACAAAGGCATGAGGTTCCATCTCAGGACCTATTCATTTGTTCATTAAACGTTGAAAAGTCGCTAGAGCGTTTGTGAGACCGAAGGGCATCCTTTTAAATTGGAATAGGCCGCGTCCTGGTACAGTAAATGCCGGCTTGTCGCGTCTATCTTTATCAAGTGGAATTCGATGGAATCCCTTACGTAAATCTATTTTAGAGACGTAAATTCCACTTCGCAATTTTCCTAGAATACCTATCATTTATGGCAAGGGATAGGCTTCTTTTTTAGTAACCGCGTTGACTTTACGAAAGTCGAGGAAAAAACAATAATCGCCATCCGGTTTTGTAGCAATAACTATTGGTGAAGACCAACCACTATTTTAGGGTTGAATGATGTCGTTATCTAACATATTATCAACTTTGGCTACTATAATTTCCATGATTTTAGATGATTTCAAATAGTGACATTGTTTTATGGATGGATGGCTCCCAACATCTATGATGTGCTTAGTTAAATCTGTTAACCCGGGCTTTCCCGGTGGCTTGGCTAATTCTTGTTTTATAAAGTTTTGAGGTTGAATATCTCTCTAAGACACAGCAAGTTTCAAAAGATTCCGTTCGAAATTCAAAAGAGTATATTTCCATTGCATCATTTATGAAATTCCATTTTCTGTCCTCGAAATCTACATTAATTCTGAATATTTTCAAAAATTCCAAACCAATTGCAAAAGCGACAGGTAAAGATTTAAGTACTATCATGCCAATAGGTTTTTGTTGGTTTTTGAGTTTAGCCGGAGCTATTATTTTGTGGGAAACTAATTCTATGTGAATGTTAGCCACTTGGACTTGACCTCTCCTATAGACGGTTTCTAAATTTAACTCTTCTAATATTTTTAAGCCATCCAAACCTATGAAAGAACGTTAAGCGCCACTATCTACGAAGGTTTTAATTAGTTTTCCTAGGATTGCAACTATCAAGTACATCAAGGATTGAGGACCAGAGAGGAGTGAAGGTTGATACGGGATCTGAAAAAAGGTTGTAAACCGGAATAGGGATTGAAGAACAAAGCTCATAACTAGTGATCTCTTTGAGGTTTTCCGGCATATATAAATTAGGGTTAATTTCCTGGAGGTTGGAGTAATAGGGTTCGCAAAGGGGTTGAGATATGATAGCAATAGGGTCACTACAGGGATCGGTATGTCGGAATTATTATCAGGTATTAATTCTCTGATTTTTAAATTCATAGTCACAGAAATTAATTGATTCCGTGCTTTCAGATCTTTTAAGAAAGTATTATTCCGGTGGTTTGAAGACAGTTGAGGCTTTTTCATTTTTATTCTAATAACTGAGACTTTAGAGGCTTTTTCTATTTCTTTTTATTGGTGAAAATTCTATTTTCAATAATAAGAAGAGTTAGGTCATAATCTTTGAGAGTGTAATCTCCTGTAAAATCTGAAAATTCAGTTTCAGAATCTAAATGGTCAATTTCGATTAATTTCAAAGTTTGAGGGATTTGGGAATCAAAGTTTGATCTCTTTTAATTTTTGAAAGGGGTTTATTTTGCTTTACAAGAGGTATGTTCACCCTGCGACATACCTCGGGTTTCAATTTCCCGAACACCTAGGGCATTCTTATTGAAATGTGTTATTTCTAACGCAACCAAAACAAAATATTGTTCTAGGTTGTTTACATTCTGTAAACCTATGGCCTCTTTCATCACAATTGCAACATTCATGCCGCGTGACATTTTATTGCGGGGGTGAAGGTGTCGGAGGGGGTTGTAGGCGGTTCGGTGGTATCGGTTCTCAAAGGGGTAGGTTTTGCATCGGACTGGGTTGAGGTAGAGTGGTTTTGAGGGGAAGTGGGTTGGTTTTTGATCGGGAATTGAGTCGCCTTTAGGGTTGTCTGTTCGTTCTTCCATCCTTAGGGTCCCTATACGCCAATTCAGGCATTAAGAATCGCTCCGGGAGAGGGGGTGGTTTTATAGTTTTTGGCTACACGATAGTTTTTCTCTACAACATTCGCAAGGTCTTCTAAATGTGCAAAGTCCCTTATTTAGTTTCTTTGAATAGCCAAATGTAATCTGGAGAGGAGGTTCCTATCTGCATAACTGATTTCTTCAGATTCTGGCATTTCGGGGATCAAGCTGTCAAATATGGTCCGCATACAGGTCAAGTAATCAGAGATAGATTCCTTTTCCCCTTGAGTTCTTTGGTGAATCTCTTGTCTCAATTCAAACTGGAAGTCTAAAATCTCCCAGGCGGACCGGCTGAACACTAGCGTTACGCTACAGCGTAACCATAAAGTAACCCTAAAGAAATCTTAAAGCAATCTCGAATTATAATGATTTAAAAAAACAAAATAAATATCTAAGTCGTTGCTATTATAATTGTACGTTAAAATGTGCGTTAGAAGGTAATATCCTAATTGCAATAAGTTTACTTTTTAGCTTTAGAAATTGAAAAAGCATAGTGGCTGTAATTGAAGGTCTGCTAGATGCGACTTCAAGCGCATCTACTTAGATGTCCAAGTGTTCGACAGTTGGTTCTCTACAAGGATCGGAATCGAGATAGCTGTTGCGTTGAGATTCAATATTTCTGTTTACCGAGTTTCTACGAGGCTCGACTTTTTTCTCTATTAATCGAAGCGTGTTTATTTTTTACTTTATTTTTGCTAACAGGACCGCCAATCGCTTCAGAATATGGGAAGGGCAGGTCAGTTTGTGAAATGAGTAACCTCGAACAGCCCAGCGACATTAACTGCAGTTGGTAAACCAGGCATAACATCAGATTTGTTTTCGGAATGCGAAAAAGCATTAAACCAACTTGTAGAAAAGAACAGCTTGGCTCGCATATGGGCTTCTGGTCAAACAGGGATTAAGGGTAACGAAAAGGCGGACCAGTGGGCGAATGGTGGCAGAGCAAGTAAATACATAGGACCGAAACTGATACTAGGACTAGCATATATTTGCATTGGGATGGCCACCAAAATCTGGATCCAGACGAAGCACCGAGAATATTGGTAACAAACTCAGGGTTTCCAACAGGCGAAAGGCATCCTGGGCTAGAGAAATCCTGGGTTTACCCAAGAAAGACATAAGGACAGTGGTTCAGATGCTTACAGGGCACAACCGCCAGAACTATCACATGCACAAGATGGGGCACAACCCCACGACAGAGTACAGGAAAAACGGCAGGGATGATGAAAGATACCTGTACGTCTTATGCCAGTGCCCGGCATTAGCTAGGCTCTGGCAACAAACCTTTGGAGTCAACTTGATGGAACCTTAGGAAATTATAACGCGATCAGTGGTTGACATACAAGCTTTATCAAGAGGTCTGGGGTCAATTACTGAGAGCAAATAGTTAACGGTGTGGCATAATAGGTTCCATAGTTTGAGCGCCAGGAGGACTTCATCGAGGCTTCTCCCCTGCATATAAACTAAACTAAGCTAATGCAAAATACGATGAATTGTCCAACAATAAAGTTTCTCGCCTCAAGGACGTCAAAAGCAGGACCCATCCTCAAAATTGAAGTGCCTCGTTTTACTCCATAAATACTAGGGTAGCATATTTTCTAGATAATCAGGGCCTATTCCTGTTTTGAATTAAATCTGTATTCGGAGTGAAAAACTGGCTACTTTCAAGAATTTTTATGTAAAACTTTTTTAATGCTCGGGTTAGAATAAACAAAAACGTTTTACACCAAAACTATTGAAATTAGCTCATTTTTCACTCCGAATACAGATTTGACTCACAACAGGGATACCTGCTAGTTATCTGATGAAGATTTAATTGTAGTATTCATGGATTAAAATGAGGCAATTAAATTTTGAGTTTGGGTCCTGGTTTCAAAGACCTTAAAGATATCTACAAATTGCCCTGAACTATTTTTTGATAGCTTTCACAGCTTAGCCGTGAAATTATAATTTTTACAGTATTAGTATTTTTGACAGAAGGTACAAGATTTATGTGAATTTTGACCCATCCAGTTTTAGTAAATTCTGGACGTTTTGGGGAAAAAAATGGTTTTGACGAATATATCTGTCTGTTTCGCATCAATTTTCTAATCAGATTTTCATTTGGTACACTGTTTGTTATCTAATATTTATAGTTGTAGCGACAAATTACTCCTAATAAAGATTATTGCGAAATAAGTAATTAAATAATAAATAATAAAATAATAATAAAAACTAAAATTTGTGTTTTATGTTACAATGTATGAACGAGTAACATGAAAAATAATATAAAATGCATTTACTATATAATAGAGTCAAAAATAAT
The DNA here is from genome assembly GCA_932178445.1 of Andricus quercusramuli. Lineage (NCBI taxonomy): Eukaryota > Metazoa > Arthropoda > Insecta > Hymenoptera > Cynipidae > Andricus > Andricus quercusramuli. Next base: position 212,382 of record CAKNXH010062472.1, read on the forward strand.
ATAGATCATTTCGTGTTTTGGACAAACGGTAATCAAGCGCGAAGTGCGCGACGCGTGATGTGAATATTCATTAGGCCCGAAGGAGCATTAGCAAAAGGGAATTTGCAATTATCAAATGACAGCTGTCAGTAGGTTGTCCTTTAATTTAAAAAGGCCCATACGCAAATGTGAGGAAGTACAAAGACCGTGCGCGAAGCGCGAGTTAAAGACATCGTACGCGAATGACCAAATCCGACAGACGCGCTCAAACTTATTAGCCGCACGAGCAGCGCGCGATGAAAACATGCCCTTATGGTGGGCAGTTTTTTTGATTTTCCTTTCTTTTCACGAAGAAAATTCTCCTTAAAAAATTGTAAGTAGTCTGTTTATCTATCAATAACAAAAACTATGCAAAAGGTGCTCGGATATTCTTTTCATCCAGGCCTTTTCTTTCAAAGTACTCCCCAGCATATTCGATGCACTCCTCCATACGCGGAAACCAGTTACGGAACGAAGCTCTTCCACTTTTCTTCTTGGAGATCCGCGCACACTTAATTCTGCGCTACCAAAAGCTCAACGTCGCTGGAGAAAGGTCTGCCTTTGAGCAGTTTCTTCACTTCTGGAAATAAGCCGAAGTTACAGAGGGCAAGATCTGGACTGTAATGAGGGTATTTTAACAGATTTAGGCCAGGCTTCAATATCCTTTGCTGTATATGCTGGAGCTTTATCATGGTGTAGGAGCTAAGTGTTGAGACGAAATATTGGCCTTAGGTTTTGAAGCCTCGTAATAACCTGAGGCGAACATACATCGGTGTAATAGGAACAGTTCGCTGTAATTCCAGTATGCCATGCTCAATAATGCCACATTGTTAAAAGAAGTCCGCTATCATACTTTTTCTTATTTATCGCGATATGCGAACTACCACTGGAGTATCCTCATCTTTAAAAAGTCGTACTTTTATCTGAGATTTTGTTGGCACGTCGTAGTAGTACAGCAAAGTCTCGTCACCCGTGATGATGCTGCTGATATCATCAGATGTCCCGGATTGAAAGCGTTTCAGCATTTTTTCGGCCACGATATCCTCTGTGACTTTTGCTCCTGCGTCAGTGCATGAGGTACCCAAAGCTTACAAACCCTCCTGACCTTCAGTTAATTATGAAGGATATCATGAACCGATGCTGCACTAAAGTTCCTGTATCTGCGAGTAGGTGATTCGTCTGTCCTCGCTGAGTAGTTTCTCTACTATGTTCTTAGATGTCACTACTTCTTGCGGTCGACCTGTGCACGGTACGACCTCTACACTAAAATCCCCATTTGAAAATTGTTTGTACCCGCGGATAAACGTCCTCAGAGAAGGGCAATTTTTCCTTAAAACCGGAGACATTTCTTCAAAACACTCTTCTGCACTTAATTTGCCTTGAAAGTTATACCGAACAACAACCCGATATCACCATTTTGTCCATGTCGCCATTTTGTCATTCTTTTCTTGCTGTTAGCTCGGAATGTACTTCAAGCATGGTCCTTGCTTGCCCTATGCCCGACTAATTCTTCACGCTTTTGCTGATGGTGCTAGGCTTATTTTGCTACGACCAATACAAAGCGCGTATGAAAAGACTTTTCGAGCGCTTTACGTACATTATCATCGCTAAAAGTAACTGTTCGAAGGCTTTCTGCATTTTTAAGTTATTCAACTGTAAGACTCGAATGGTAAATGTCAGATGTTTATCTGCCTCCAAAGTTCAAAAATTGAATATAGATCAGTAAATAAGAGAAAACGTATGTTTTATTGGTAATCTGTCAATTTATCTCGGATATATTATAATAAATTTTTCCATAACCTTGTTTGTTGCCTCTTGTTCCTTATAGAAAATCCACGTTAGTGAGGCTGCTATACAGGTTTTTTGAACCAAATGGTGGAAGTATTTACATTAATGGGAAAAATATTCAAGACGTCGACGTAAACGATCTCAGAAAATCTATTGCCATTGTACCACAGGTAACTGCTTATTTTTGACTATCATTTGGAGACTATAAATCAAATCCAAATTTAAATATAAAACTAAGAAAATCTTTACAAATTACAGGATTCAGTTTTATTTCACGATACAATTTTCTATAATCTGCATTACGGAAATTTCGCCAAGACTAAAGAAGAAGTTTATGAAGCATCGAGAATGGCTAATCTACACGACTCTATTTTAAATTGGCCAAAAGGATATCACACAGAGGTAGGAGAAAGAGGATTAAAATTATCTGGTGGTGAAAAGCAGCGAGTTGCAATAGCGCGAGCGATTTTGAAAGGCAGTCCAATACTTGTATTCGACGAAGCTACGTCAGCTTTGGACTCTATTACAGAACAGGTAAAATACTATTATGTTCTTGTTTAGCTAATTTTGGCGTTACTAATAAAATTCGCTACTGAAAAAATAATTTAATATTTTTGTTATGTTCGAACAAAATTTCTGAAATAGATAGTTACAGCTGAATCGCATTTCATTACGAAAATTGGGGGATGCATGCAACCGAATATAAACTATACTCTCACAGGCCTCGGACTCCCACCTCTATAACAATTTTTTTAGCGATGCCAAAATGTTGATATTACTTGCAATCCCATAGCTGATGTACAAGAGTTTATTCAGAATAATTTAAATTCAAAATGTGTATTCTTTATTTACATCTTAGTTCTGGTATTGAACGATTTTTTGTTCATTTTCCGACTTTTTGAAGATAAATCTCTCAAAATTGTACTATATTAATATGGCAGCCTTAATAGTTGAATACTTTTTAAGTAGAAAATATTCGAAATCGAATAATTTCCGATGAGATTACTAAAATAAAAATCATGTTTCAATCATAATATTTCAAATTTCAAGCCTTAAGGCCATATAACACTTAGGGGCCATATTAACAAAATATGTGATACATTTTTCTTAACATGGATTCCTAACGCGATTCCTAACTTACCGACATTTTTTCACATCAAATCATGTTAACGCGAATCGAGATATGGGTGACTTCTAAAAAGATTCCAATTTTGATTTATGAATTTAAAGTGAATTAAAGTTCCAAAGAGTGTAATAATTGGTGGTGTCCATCTCACGTGATCACAAAAGCACAAGAATGTTAATTGTGCGTAAGTTAAGATAATTTTTCAAACTATGCATCGTATGACTTTTTTGTTACCGAATTCGAAAACCCTTTTCTAACAATTCCTCATAAAATAAGAATAAAACTACAAATGTGGATAGACTGTCCTACTAAAAATACCCACAAAGATCGCGGTAGGTATCCTATTGCACTAAAGCACGATTCAGTCAAAGCCCATTTGAACTAAAAAAGTTTAATAGCACTTCATTTTTTTGGACTTAAAAAAATGCAAGATAGATGGGATGTTGGTTATTTAAAATGGTACAGTTAATTTCAATTCGTGGCGTTGTGTGGCGTGGCGTGTGTTGGTAAAATTTGAATTTGAATCTGCATCAGAATTCTAAAGAGGACATCAATCAATCAATTGTCGATAAAAGGTCAGATTTGAAAAAAATAAATATATTGGCTTTATAAAAGTTACAAAAAAGAGCATAATATCCATGTTCTTGTTCATAACAAATTATTTTTGTAATTCTAACTTTAAAATTATTCATCAAGAAGCTTCTCGCTTAGAAGGAGAAATCTTGACGTTGAAAAGTTAACGAAAAATTATTTGTAAAATGTAATTTATCTTTTGTTGATCATAGAATATATAAAAAGGTTTCAAATTAAAGTATACATTTTTTGTGATATTCAAGTTAAAAATCATAAAAGTTATTACTTAAAAATGTCGATTTTCATTAAATTTCATGAATAGATTGTGTCATGTACATAGAAAAGATTTCTAAAGTATAAAAAGATGATGAAAAACAGTAGGAAAATACAAAATTACATTTAAATATATTGTATTCTGAAAACACAGCCTAGCTGAAAATTCCTGTACAGGAACCTCAACGGATCCTGCAAACGTTCCTGTACACGAAACTGCATACAAACCTCTACAGGTAATCTTGACGGTTCCTGTCCAGAAATTCGGTGCTTTGCAAAAAACTGTCGCAAAAACTCATGTCGCTTACAGCTATAAAGTTGTCTTCCTTTCATTTCCTTGAAGATCGAACTTTCTGGCGAGAGAGACAAGCCACTAGCGAACCCTTGCGGATTAGTTCCTATGCAGATTCATATATAGGATCCTGAACAGGTTCCTGTACATGAACCCGTGTCTTAATTCACTCTGTGAAGGAACCTGTACAGGATTATTAACAAGTTAGCTTGCATACAGGTTCCTTTGCAGGATCATGTACCTACATTTTTCTTCACCAAATTCCTGTAAAGGAATCATCAAGATTACATGTACAGGTTCGTGTGCAGTGAGAGTTCGTGGGAGTTTTTGAGTTTTAGTAATCTTCTTCAATGTAAAAATTAATTACCTAAAATTTGTTATTGACTTTTGAATTTTATGAAGAGGTTGGACAATATCAGTAGGTGTTAAGTGACAATTTGAAAAATATTATCGAATTCTAAAATAACCTTCAAAGTATAGCGTTCTTAATATTTCTGAAATGTCAATAAATTCTTAGTAATTTCTATTCAAAACTTTATAAATACTTAAACTTAAAAGTCTTTTGGACATGGCACACTGTAAATAAAAAAGTGAATTTTATTAAGTCCATATTGTGCAATACCCATAATACTTTTTTGATTTCTGATCAATTAAATTATAAATTGTATCACAGTATATACCAGTACGTTATTTATAAGTCCTATGATAAAATTTATATTTATAAATATTTTATTAGTGTATAATATCCTCAAAACTTCGAACATCATTTTATCAATTTGACTCAATGGACATGACATTTTCTAGCTCTCATGTAACGACTTATATCCGTGAAACATTAAAACTTAACTAATTTATGGTTCTGCTGTCATTACGAATTTTTGGACAATAAAAAATGCAATAGCTCATTTTTGTAAGTGTAGCGAACAGTTATTTCATTATTTAATGTAAAAAAAGGGGCATAGAAAAACTTGATTTCTTGACCTGGAAAACCTGGAAAAGACTTTGAATTATGTTTCTAGAAATCGCTAGACACTATGATTTAAGGGGGAAGTTAATTTTAGTCTCTGTTATAAATTCATTGTAGCTTGTCTATCTACAGTGAGTACCTATAATCGGGTTTAAAGTATTTAAGATTCAATTTTGAATATGCTTCTGATAATCTTGCAATTCAGGATGTGCAATATTAGGGGTTTACAATTTGTGAAATACTGGCACAATTTTAAGTTTAAAATTATTAACTTTGAAATGTTTCAAATTTAAAAATTGTTCAATTTTTATGTGTATGAATTTGAATTTATACTGCTTTGTCTTTAAGATTTGGAATATTTGTTAATAGCTCTGAAATTCATATTAAAAAATCTTAAACTCAACAATATTTTCCTCTTTTTTATTACATAGCGTAATACTGGTAGTAAACAAAGCGAATGGAAAAACTGTTGCTATATGCAACTCATAATATAAAATTTCGCAACTTATAATTCAAGATGTTTCAATTCAAATTAAATAATATGCACCATCTAGTATTGCCGCATTTTGCACAAGACTAATAAAGTGTAGCGCTAGGGCTAATAATACGAAATTTTCGTTAATACTAGTCCTTGAGCTGGAAATGGGTTCATACATATGGAAAATTCCGTAACTGTAGATAGTTCACAATTAAGGGGTTAGTCTAGTTTCTCGGGCGGGAAATGGAGGTGATTTTTCGGGACTCATAAAATAACCATGCTGTCAAACATTTTACAATTTTGAGGATATATTCAGATACTATTGACAAGTTAATACACAAAATTTCATGAAAAAATATCGACTGTAAGCCGAGTAATATACTCCGATGTCGAGTCATCCAAAAGTGAAGTTGTAAATCGGCTGCAGTTGTAGAGGTCTTCAGAATGCCAGTATCTCAAAAAAAAAATTTCACGTTAAACTAGATGACTTTCCCCGTACCATGAACTAGGATCTTTTGAAAATATTAAAAATTAAAAAAGTGGCAGCGTTGTAAATAAAAAATTCAAATTTTCACCAAAAAAACGCTCAAAAAACGCTCATTTTTTGCTCTGCAAATTTCTATTTTTTGAAATATCGAAAAGATCCTAGTTCACGGTATGTAAAAACATGTTACGAATATTCGTGCAATTTTTCAAATTGATTCGTTAATTTTTCTTTGAGCTAGAGTTGCAGCCGTTTTTGAAAATGCAGTTTTGAAAAAAACGCTTTCAAAGTTTTGACAACTGATTTTTGGTCATAAAATTTGATTTTTCATACTCTCACAGCTCTGCGAACTTTTTCTCGGAATAGTACACTATCGAATTAGGCAAAACAAGTCGATTTTTTGAAAGTGAGAAACTAGACTAGCCCCTTAATAAGGACAAATTGCAGATTAAAAAACTAAAATTTTGATACCCGTAACATTAGGAAATTAACTATGCTTAATTCAAACATTTAAAATTGTACAATTTAAAATTGGGAACCTAAATCATATTGAACAATTCTCAATACAACACGATGGGCGTGGATTGAGTTTAACCCAAAAGAGCTTGCGCCTCTCGTTTTTCTTCTGAAATCATTCAGTGATGACTCACGATTGTTTTTAGACCAAAAAGAAAAAAATGGCTGCAGAGATTGAATGTAGCTCTAACTCTGTAATTTTACGTAGAAAAAAGTATCAAAATGTTAAATATCTTTGGACATCCGGGACACATTTAAATTTTTGTGAAAGCGTGAATAATTGCAGTTTTTCCCAGCTTTTAACCATTTCTTTGCTTCACAGAACGATATTTTAAATTCGTCTGAACCAAAATTGAAGAGATTTAAATTTTATTAGAATAAAAATGTTTTTTATATATTTAAAATGCACGTTTAAATTTTTTTAGGAGATGCAGCCTTCGAAATTTATATTTTTCTAAAAAAATTAGTAAAAAAAATAATTTAGTTTTAGTTTTTGTGAAACAGCATATTTGCTGCGCCCTGTGGACAAAACAGCCAGAATCTTCGGACTCCATGAGAAAAGAGACTCTCTCTTACTGTGATTGGAAATGGTTTATACAGGGTGTCCCGCGAGAACTCTGGTTCCTTTTAGGGGGGCGTAGGAAAAGTAATAGTAAGCAAAAAAGTCCCTCAAAATTTTTTGGATGTGGGGCATATTTTGAGAACAACAGAGGGTAGAACTTGTATGTACGTATGAGCATGTGTGGCGTGCGCGCGTCACGACGAACAGGCAGTCCCCACCTAAGCGCTTGAGGTAATGATGGCAGTGACTCATTTCGTTGAAATTCGAGTTTGATTAAACTGAAAAATAGCTTGTAATGAATTCATGTACAAATATTTGTACAAGAATTCATTACAAGTTATTTCTCAGTTAGAGAAACGTAACAAATCATTATTATCAAGAACAGATAGCCCTCGAAAATACGTTTTAAAACAAGTTTTTTTTCTAATGGTGTTCGTAAAATACTAGAGGATGTTTATGGAGGTTGCAGAATATTATTATGGGGTTGTGAATGCATCGTGGAGTTTCACGAACGCGACTTAAGCAGGGGCGAATCCAGGGAGGGGTTTCGGGGGGGGGGGCACCACAGAGCTAGTTAGGAACATCGCTAAAAAAAGGTCACCAAAAAAATCTTTTTAATGTAAGTCTGGGTTTCCGGGGGGGGGGGGGGCGCCGTGGCATGCCCTCCTGGATCCCCGCCTAGACTTAAGTGATTATTTATAATTTTCAAATTTTTTCGCGGCATCACCTACAGCGAATTGGTATTTCTTAGGTGAAAGTAATAGGGGTGTTTTCTTGATTTCAGAGTATTATTATGGTGTTGCGTGTTGCGTATCAAGCGACATAAGTCAACTCATATTCTATTAAATTAAATTATGGCTCCGCGTTTCAGATTCCAATTAAATGTAAATTAGAAAGCTGGGCTGAGGATAACTACCGACTACAAGAAATAAATAAATTAAACAAGAATTTGAGTTTTATGAATTAATTGAGGTTTGTTTAAACAATTACGAATTGTTTGAAATAAAATACAAAAGTAAAGTTGAAAAATCAAAAATGATGCAGCTGGAGTGCTCTTTCTTCGATTACCTCTTCTTGTTTGGTTTTAGTCCACCTTAAGTGCGGATGACTAGTTAATCAAACAATAGAGTAAAGAGATTTAAGATAATTTAGTACTTACGTGTTTATTTGTGTTTGATGTGCATTCACCCTCTCGCTAGTAGAAAGGCTCGTCTTTCGATCTACGGACCCTATGTGGGACCCGTAGGGGGTGAGTAGCGAAGAATGCAGGCTGAGGTGACCAGGTCAATGAATCTGGGTCTCCGTTGTCCCTTTGTGGCAGGTGCTCTTTTGAATTCGGACTCGAGGTTTTCGCACAGAAGTTAAACTTTAGAAAGACTGAAAACACACCGCTGTTACTTAGTTGACGGGTTGACGTGTTCTTGGTACACGAAATCCCTCCTAAGATTCCCGTAGGGGTGAGTGGTATTAGAAGAAGGATTCATCTTGGATCCAATGCGTGTGTTATTTGTGCGAGGCTCACCCTCCTACAGCTGTCATCTTGATTGAGATACTTATCGATTTTGTATCGAAGATGCGGGGGGGGGGGGCCCGCCCAACAAGGGGGTGGGAGATAATAACTCGAAAGTGACTCGCGTAATTATTTAAAAATTTCAAAAAACTTAAAAAAAAATTTAAATACATATTCTGAAAAATGTTCAAAAAATATGAAATACCATTAGAGAAAAAACTTGTTTTAAAACGTATTTTAGAGGGCTATCTGTTCCTGATAATTATTTGTTACGTTTATGTAACTGAAAAATAACTTGTAATGAATTCTGGTAGAAATATTTGTATAAGAATTCATTACAAGTTTTTTTTCAGTTTGATCAAACTCGAACTTTAACGATTGTTTGATTGTCATCGCCACCTTGAGCGTCTTGGTGGGGCACTCACTGCCTGTTCGCAGTAACAAGCGCACGCCACACATTCTCACACGTACATACACTATGTACCCTACCATTGTTCGCAAAATATGCCCCAGATCCAAAAATTCCGGAAACTTTTTTGCTTACTGTTACTCCCCCTACGCCCCTCTAAAAGGAACCAGAGTTCTCGCGGGATACCCTGTATAGGGATCGGTTAAAATAAAAAATTTGTGACTCAAATCTTCATTAGTTGCGATCCGACTGATTTTGGGGTTAGTTAATTCCCTGATTCTCTTGAAATTGTTAATATTTGCCTATTAATGGCCGATAGTCTGTCAAGCAGTTTCAATGACTTTAAACTCATGCAACAGGGTCTTTTGAACTATCACAGGCATATGGGCGTTTCCACGGAAGGTGTCATTTCTCTGTCACCGTGATAGTATACGCAAGCCAACATTAAAAATGCAAGTTATATTGCATAAAAATTCAAAGACAGACTCCCTGAAATAGGAACGAAACCTTACAGTCATTACAGAAACCCTCCTAAAAAGATAGAACGAATAATATAGTTGAAAAAATCCCAAAAATATACGTGTGTAATATTTGTCACCAGTTGCAAATTGAATGCTTTGCATGCTCACAGCTTTTCTATGCAATGTTTGAAAATTCTGAGAAAAATCATGTTAGTTCATTGGACCATGGGCTACTAAAATTTCATGGATTTCACATTGTGCTTTGATGTCTAACTCAGCAAAAAGATCTCAAAGCCGTGTTACCACTTTCACAATTCAAATGTCCGCTCGAAGGCCTGTAGTTGTGGAAAGTGTGCGCAACTACCCAGGTCAAAGATATTACGATTTTCTGTCATATTTAGGTGGCCAGCAGTTACCATATAAAGGAAAAATATGTGCTTCTAAAATTATCGAAGCATAACACATTCAAATATCGAAAATTTTAAATTTGTCGAAAAAATGTCCACTCCATCATTGTACATATTCTACTCTAAGAATATTTGAAGCGATACATCCCAATATAATTTCCATTCAACTTTTTTTAAGTAAAATCAGAGAGAAAAACAGTAGTATTATTTTATGATATATTATATTGTATCTATATAAGCTAATTATAATATCAGTATCTATAATATAAAGTAATATAATACAATTTTTATATTATTACATAACATAATTTTTTATATTTGATAGAACTTAGAGAGTAAGTATGTATTTCTCTGGGTTTGAAATTTCTCGCCTTGAGTGCAATTTTTCATATAATTTGCGTTTATATAATAAAATATATACTTGTATGTGTTTCTGCAAGTGACTGGTGCATTTTGTTACTAAAATTACAACGAAGATATGTATTCGCTTGTAATGATTATTTTTTCTATTTATACTGCTTTTCACTAAAGAATTATATATTTTTTACAAAATGTTTAATGTTTAGCAATATAGATTGACTTTTACTTTCCTGTGATTCCCAATACTTTTTTTATTCCAATACTTCGTTGTAAGAATAATAAATAAGATAATATATTTTCTTCGAACTGTTGTGCCTTTAACTGTCAGGATATAATTTCAGTGTTGGAAAAACAACCGAAATTAATTTTAAATAAAAGAAAGTATAATGACTTCAAATTTAGTAATAAAGTTTCGAAGTTTTCAAATAATGTCCGCATTATTTCTTTGCAGACACTCGTTATATATTTTTAATCAAGAAGATAGTGATTTACACACTACTGGAAAGCATCCTGAGAATTAAAAAAAAAGAATCAACCTTAATTGATCTTCCATTTCTAAAATATTATTCATTCAATTAAGCTTATGGACATACTAATTTCAATATTTTGTGAAAACTGCACGCAGGCTGAAAAATATTGTCCATGCTAAAATATGTGTTTCTAATTGTATTTAGAATGTAGGGAAAAAGTTTGAAATGTGTGCCTTAAGATTTGTTTTGGAAATTTTTTTGTTGGAAAAAATGACACTTTCCGTGAAAATGCCCATATAGAACTAATCATATAAGTATACATAAAGCATTGCAGTTTCCTGGTATTACCTTTCATAATTAAAAACATCTTTATTAACACTTAACAACATTTTTCATTATTATGAACAACTCTGATAAACAAACTGTTTTAATAAGAATAATATGTCTTCAAACAAAACAAGGGCAGTTGAAGGGCTCTCAGTGCAAGCAAAGGAAATGAAGTAACTATCCAACAAAAAGTATTGCGAGATCATAGTCGGAACTTTGGTTAAAATACCTATTTCTAGCGTCGATAGGAGCAAGGGAGACTCTCGGAACCTAATTGGAATTATTGTGGAGGTGTCGAAAGACGATTTTTATAAAGTAGGCAAAATTAATGGTGAAGAGTCATTTTTCGGTCTTGAAGTATTGGTAAATTGTAATTGTACAAAGAAATGTATCAATAATGCTTGTAAATGTAAGAAAAAATTGCAATGTTATTCATAATATCGTGGCTCTAATCCCTACTGCAATAAGTGAATTAAGATTGTAACGCGGTATTTTTTAGTAAGATTTAAAATTATGTTTATATGTTGTAACATTATTCAGCTTTTAGAACATTTAACTTTACGAAATCTTGATTTTGATTTTCCTTTTGTTGATTGATTCTAAATTCAACTGTATCGCTGAATCTTGTTTATAGGAATATATCTATAACAGTTTGATTTTTCGACTGGTTTACTTTTCTTCGTTCAGGAAATTGGTCCAGAATATATAAATCGGCACCAATCCTGATAGAACGTTAAACCTGAAATAAATGATTTTATTAGCGACTACAATTAAGATTCAAAATCTAAGTAATTTCACGTTATAAAGAAATGAGATGTGAGTTCACAGAAGCGAAAGTCGAATTGATTTTACATCTTCATGATTGATCAACCCTGCTTTCTCGCACCGAATTTTAAGATCGAATTGATCGTATTTTTCAATGAATTGCTTCATTAAAAGATTATCACTTTTAATTCAATTTTACGCTGAAATACGTATATGATAATTTCGCGGCCCAGATTCACGTTTCTCAAATAATTTTCTTCAATTTACCCTCTCCTTTAGGAATGACTGGAACTTCTTTTGAATTATGACTCTATTAAACGAGACTATATCTTATGCAAACTTGGGTGCAATGTTTGCTACTCTACAAAATTTCGTCTTATTTTCCTAACTTTTAATTCTTGTAAATAAATTCGCTTGAGGTCTTATTTCGTACCTCCTCATTAGTTATTATTAATTCGTTAGCTGTCCTCTTCTGCTCTTAGGGCTCACGAAATAAAAGTGCAGGATCCATTTTGGGAAATTTTTTTGACTCCTAGCATACCAGTACTTTTCATTCTAAGGCAGTGAATAGATTTAATCGTGATGAGGTAGTGTTTAACAAAAATTGAGACTCCATTGAATTAGCTCCCGAATGGGAACGGGTTCAAAATGCAATATAGTTTTCTTAATCTTACCAAACGCTCATGAGTAAATTGATTTAATCTTTCACCATTCACGCTAATGCGGCACCGGTTAAAATTAATCTAAAGCTTACACACTGTGATACTTGAGCTCTCGTATGGTGACGGGTTGAAGAAGGATTCTTTAGTGCCGCTCGCGACTAATTAACCGTGACATGTCACGGAACCGAGAAGAACACAAAAGGATGAACGTACCTGCATTTTCATAAATTAAAATCACAAAACAACAATTGCTCTTTTTATTTGGCTTGAATTTAACGCGTTTCAGCGTTCCGGTTGCTCCCTGAAACGTGAATATCCCCATACCTAGGATTGCCCGGTTTGCCGAACAAATTTCCAAGAAGAGAGTGGTGTACGTCGAATCGAGGAGCCTGAACCCGAACGCGGTCTCGCGTCGAGTGCTCAGTGCAGACTGTCTACCTTTGCGTTCTCTCCTATCGTTAGTGGCTCCGTTGCCACGGGTCTGTTCATTTTCTCTTTTCGAGTGGTTGCGCACGCAATCACTCTGGTTTCACGTAACTCATGCAGGTGATATATCTTACCCTTTCGCATGGGAGTTTGCTTAGATTTTTGCCTGCTTAAAATATATTTAAAAATATTATTTGGAAAATTATACTGAACCATTTCAGTGTACAGTTTGTTTGCTTATAAAATTATAGCTGTACGATAGTAATCAATTTTGGATACGGGAATTTTTATTGTAAGAGAAATGTGGCATTTTCAAAAATAAAGTCTACATTTTGAAATGATATTCAAAACTTTTTATAATTAAATGCATACTTATATTTTAGCAACATAGTTTCCATTGATAACCTTCTTTCAATATTTTTTCTTGAATCTGCATAAGAGTTCGCATGAATCTCGTTAAGAAAGTTAAATAAACAACACGATGAATAAAAGATATACAAATCACCTAGGTTTGCCCACACTCCGGGCTTTTCCCACAACATATATGTAATTAAAAAATAGGCTAAACAACCGCAGGGTCCACCTGAAAGCAAATGGCATCCATAAAAGTGACGCTGGCTACCAGTAGAACCGCGGTAAATGACCCGTATGGCCACGTGTCACGACCTTGAGATGAGTGTCCACAGGGCACGACGTAATCACAACGACTGGGTGACTCAAGAATGGCAGCTCTCTGTATCCATCTCGCAAGTGCCTTGGCATGTTTTTGTCAAGCGGGTGATTTCGCACCTCCGAGAGCACCGATCACAAGGACAACCATTTTAACCGAATATCCCGGGAATAATGGTAGGAGTTCCAGTTAATTCGGCTCTACTTATTCTGTATAATTGCCTTTATCTCCCGCGGAGCGTTCGGCAGGTCAGGGTCACGGCCAACAATGTAAGAGCGACAAAGATGATAGTAAAGAGAGAGAGAGAGGGGGGGGGGAGCAGTGTCTTATTCAATGCCCTAAAAGTAATGCACGTATAGGCTGCAGGGTACATTTTAGAAAAAAGATTACACTTTTTTTGAAACTTGTTAGGAAACGGTATTAAATCGTTACTTCTTTTCGCGAGTGTATGTATACCATTAGGCCATTTCCCTTTCAGGGTAGGCGTGACACTACCCGATTCGGGTGGTGTTTCTAGGTGGATAGTTTCTTGTAGTAAGTAACTACAAGTGTGGGCTCACCACACCCACGACGCCAACGACACGCAGTAGTATCCTCGAACGGTCACCCATTCAAGTACTAACCGCGCCTAACACTGCTTAACTTCAGTGATCTAACGAGAACTGGTTTTTCCAGCGTGGTATGGCTGTTGGCCATACCATACCATAGACCCTACGTCAAATTTGGGCCCTATGCGAATTTCAACCCTATGACTATTTTTGGCCTTTGTCAATTTTGGACCATATCCAAATTTTGTGTCCTTTGCCTATTTTCGGCCCTATGCCAATTTTGGGCTCAGTGCTAATTTTGGGTCCTTTGTCTGTCTTGGACCCCATGTCAGTTCTGGGTCTTTTGTCTATTTTGGGCTCTATATCAGCTCTGGGCCCTTTTTTATTTTGCACCCTCTGCCAATTTTGGGTTCTATGCCGAATTCGGGTCCTATATCAGTTCTGGGCCCTATTTCGAATTTGGCTCCTCATGTCAATTTTGGGTCCTATGTTAATTTTGTGTCCTATGTCAGTTTTGGGCCTTAAGTCCATATTGAGTCGTACGATGGACGGACGGACGGACACCCGACCGAAACTATAAGGGTTTCCGCCCAGGGCTACGAAACCCTAAAAATGAATAAAATGATTAAAAATGATTCAGTTGATGATATAAGATAGTTCAAGACAGTTTCATGGGTAAAGAGAAGGATAAAAGTAACTCTGTTTTTGATTTGGAGATTTATGATAGGTAACAGCGAGTTTGAGGAGGAAGCAATAACAGAAGTGTAAAGTAGAGCAAGGAAAAGTGTCAGTGTGGTGTAAAATGGTTCTGGGGCACCTTGTATGAGATAAAGACGCATTTAGAGATGATGAGGAGAATGAAAGAGTGACACCCAGGAAACCTGAATACTCGATAAAAGGGTTCGGGGTGACAATCATGTGAAAACAAGTTCCTGCGGACTTGCTCGACGAGCGGTTGAATTACAATCGATTTTAGTTCTTTTCGGAAAAAGCGGTTATCCTCGACAAGATCGAGGACCCCAGAGAGGTGATTCATTTTTCAGAAACACCCGGTTATCCTCGGTATGATCCAGGACCCGGAAGGGGTTAGTTTTAATCTTCGCCAATCTAGTTTTTTAGGGAAACCCGGCTATCCTCGATACGGTTGAGGACCCGAAAAATAAATCCGGTTATCCTTGATAGGATCAAGGACCCGGAAGAGATTATTGATTTTCGCGAGTTTTAGATCTTTAGCGAAACCCGGAGATCCTCGATGTGATCGAGAACCCGGAAGAGATGAGAGGTTTTTTAGGAAAACCGGTTATCCTCGGTACGATCAAGGACCCGGATAAGATTATTTATTTTCGCAAGTTTAGTATTTTTGGGAAACCCGGGAATCCTTGATATGGTCGAGGACCCGGAAGTGATTGTTTAATTTCGCGAGTTTAGGATTTAAGGGAAACCCAGAGATCCTCGATGTGATCGAGAACCCGGAAGAGATGGGAGGTTTTTTAGGAAACCCGGCTATCCTCGGTACGATCGAGGAACCGGATAAGATTATTTATTTTCGCGAGTTTAGTATTTTTGGGATACCCGGGAATCCTCGATATGATCGAGGACCCGGAAGTGGTTGTTTAATTTCGCGAGTTTAGGATTTTAGGGAAACCCGGGAATCCTCGATGTGATCGAGGACCCGGAAGCGATGGGAGGTTTTTTTTTATAACCCGGTTTTCTTCGGTACGAACGAGGACCCGGAGAAGATTATTTAGTTTCGCGAGTTTTAGATTTTTAGGAAAACCCGGGGATCCTCGATGTGATCGAGGACCCGGAAGAGATGGGAGGTTTTTTTTTATAACCCGGTTATCCTCGGTACGAACGAGGACCCGGAGAAGATTATTTAGTTTCGCGAGTTTTAGATTTTTGGGAAACCCGTGAATCCTCGATATGGTCGAGGACCTGGTAGTGATTGTTTAATTCTGAGAAAAACAAAATAAACTTGCGACGGGATCGCCCAACGCCACGTCAGAACTATTGCCCTCCATTAGGTTCTTGAAAGAGGGCCCCGAGAAAGGGTATAATTATACTGCAACGAGTCTTCGTGTGTATTTATATTTCAAAACTCAAATATTCACAATGATTAACAATTACGGTTAAGGATTCTAGATCCTGAAAGAAACAGAATATTCGCGGATCTAAGATTCCCGCGGGGTTTTCGAGAGCGACTACCTTGCTGGGGTGCAGCCGGACTCGAACTGCCCTGCTGCGTAGTTCAGAGGGTAAGTGGAGCCGAGGTCCTCACCTTCCTGCGAACCGAAGGGAACTGATTGCACTGACTGGCTGCGTAGCTCGGAAGGTACGAGGAGCTGAGGTCCTCGTCTTCCTGCAGACCGATGCGGACTGATCTGAGAGCTTGACCGTCGCTGCTCGTTGACCGGACGGCGCTCGCACGGCGGCCAGACTCCGCACTACAATAATGTACATAGTCGCCACTAGTGGCGTCGCTGGCGCGCGGCAAATATTCAAAAACTTGTGGGGCCATTCGTGACGAATGGTCAAGAAAATAATTAAATTAAATATATTTTGACGTTGGTTTAAAAAACCCAAAGGGTTTTTTCAGCGGACGTCAAGAGAAAGAATTAGTTTAGAGCTAGGGCTTCCGCTTGTTGTAAGTATTGATGTGTGGACTGACGTAGGTTAAGTTAGGCTTATAATTATACATAGATACGATTACGTGAATCTAAAAAGGATTTTCAAGCCTCTCAAACCCGTATAATGAAGTGAGTATAATAAATACATATAGTGCAACAAAGTAGTCAGAATATTAGTAAAAAGCAGACTTAATAAAAAGGAATTCTAGAAACACAAAATGTTACATCTCCAATACACCCGAAGTTATAGCTTGTTGAAAAATACCCAGTTTTATGAAAGTTCGTTAAAAAGTAAGTTTCTTTAAATATCGAGTTTGTACTGCAATTTGCGTAAAAAATTGTTCTCATAATGATAAAAGTACATAAAATAATATACTTATCTGAAAGACTTTATTAATTCTTGAAATATATGTATCCATAAAAATGAGTTTTCTTCAAGTTGATGCCCTCGATTTTTATGGATATATTTCAGGAATTTTTAAAGCTTTTCAGATTTGAACTTTCATAAGAGTAGGTATATATGTATATATATATATATATATATATATATATATATATATATATACCCAGATAACAGTCGTGCGAGGCACGTTACCCGCACGGCATGCGAGGCATATGCGCTGCACTGTGTAAAGGGCACGCACGTACGAGGCATAGGAGTCGCACTTCGTGATAGGCATGATTTGCAGCGCACGTGCGTCGCACTTCGTGAGATGCATTTTTTATAGCATGAATACATAAGTAAGAAGCGTAGTTTTCAATATTAATAATCATTATTACTATAATTTTAACTAGAATTATTGTTAAAATGGTTCATTCATAAAAATTAAAACATTTCCAATTTTATCGAAAGCATAAATTAGGAAATTTGTATTATTAACATTATTGAATGCATTTGTAAAATTGTTTGATGTGCAATGTATTTTATTTATTTTAAAACTATAATGCGCACGTGTATCACACGCTATTTTTTGCAAAGCCCGTCCGAATAAGTTGTTTTAGGAGGAGGTAACGAAAAACACTAATTTTTTATTGCATAGAGTGAAGTAAAGAAATTTTGTTGAAAAAAAAATATTGAAATCAAAAATGTTTGAAAAAAAAATTTTGAAGAAAAAATGTTCGAAATAAAAATTTGTTGAAGAAAACATTTTTGTGAAAAAAAATTTAAAAAAAAAAAAAAATTTTGAAAAAAAAGTGTTGAAAAAAATTATTCAAAAAAAATGTTGGCGCGTATGCTCTTTGGCCGTGGGCAATCATTAAGAGATTTGTTCGAGTTGAATTTAAATTTATTTCAAGAAGATACCAACGCCAGTGTTCAAAGTTACCTATGCCAGTGTCTAAAGTACCTTATTTCGAAAGTGCGCATGCGCAGCTTTTTCACCAGTGCCTAAAGTAAGCCATCTTCAAACTGCGCATTCGTGAAAATTGTTCGCACACAGTCTGGTCAAATAAGTTCTTTTAGGCACAATTTAGAAGTATGAAAACGTCAAGTCAATTTTTGAGGTGGGTATTGCAAAAAATAATTTTAAAAATTATTACACCAAGTAACATTCTTACATCGCAGTGTAATAATTTTTTTAATAATAATGTTATGGAATTTATTATTTTTCAACTTTAAATATTTTTTATATGCGTAACTTCAATTTGTAGTCTGAATTTCATGATTTGTATTGTGTAAAGTTTAAAATCAAATTGGTAAGGAATTTAAAAAATATATTATAATTTATAACAGCTAATCATTATTTATAAGGAGGCCATCCTTATAGGATGCCATCCAATCCTTATAAATAAGGAGGAAAAAACATTATTTATTTATAATAATAATATATATAATATATTGTGTAAAGTTTAAAATCAAATTGGTAAGGAATTTAAAAAATGCATCTTTAATTTTTAATGGACTTACATGTATTTTTACTATTGCCAAGAGGAATGAAGAAAGCTGTATTCAAAACCCGCGCGCTCTCGTTGAATAATACATATGGCGTAGCAGCCTTCGTCGATCCAACGGAAATGCCCGAACCGCGGTCTTGTCTGAGCGTTTTGCTTCGTTTCAAATAATTTCTCGAGTTTTCTCAACGGTTTTCATTTTCTCTGTGTTTTCATCGTTTCAGGCGTAGTACGCTGTCGAGGCACGCGGTAACCTGTAAAATCCACGGTCTTGCTTGTCTTGCTTCCCGCATGCACCCATTCCGTTGACGGTTTTATGTGGTGAATTTAGTGGATTTCGTGAATTTGAATGCACGTGAATAGTGTTTATTTTGTTTATTTGCTATAGCCCATTCATTTAATTAGGGACGTCGAACCTTTAAAGTGTCCAGATCAGAAGAATGTGAATGATAACCTTTCAGTCCCAAAGATATAAGCTGGAAAAATTAATTTCCAGGACATGTTGTATCCAAACAATCACATTGCTGGAATTTAAATAAAAGCTTTGCAGAAAATTAATTTGTTTTCAATTTTACAAGTAACAATATCATTTAAATATAAGAATTATCCTTTACAATGCAATCGCATTTTGCCCGCACGCGTGCGAGTCGCACGGCGTGCGAGCGATATGACCCTCAATTGAGGACGCACCTGCGTGATCAGGTGCGCGCACGTCATGCGGGTTTATCCGCACGCGTGCCCCCACCATGCGTGCACCATGCGCACATTTTGTTATCTGGGTATATATATATATATATATATATATATAACTTTCGTCCGTCCATCGTACGACATAATATGGACATAAGGCCCAAAAACTGACATAGGACCCCAAATTCACATAGGACCCAAATTCGAGATATGGCCCAGAACTGATATAGGACCCGAATTCGGCATAGGACGCAAAATTGGCATGTGTGCAAAATAAAAAGTGGCCCAGAGCTGATGTAGGTTCCAAAATAGATACAGGGCCCAAAATTGATATAGATTCCAAAAGTGGTATAAAAAAAAAATTGATTAGCAGTTCGAACTCGAAAGTTCATTGCCTCACTACCCGATTCGGTAGTCTTTCTAGGTGGATAAATGCTACCAGTGTGGGTCCACCACACCCACGTCATATCAAAAGTGGTATAAAGCCCAAAATTGACATAGGGCCCAAAATTGATATAGGGTCAAAAATTGACATAGGGCCCAAAATAGACAAAATACAAAAAAATTTACATAGGGCCCAAAATAGACAAAATACAAAAAATTGACATAGGGCCCAACATAGACAAAGAACTCAAAATTAGCGCAGGGCCCAAAATCGGTATCGGGCCGAAAATAGGCAAAGGACCTAAAATTGAGATATGGTCCAAAATTGACAAAGGCCAAAAGTAGTCATAGGGTTGAAATTCGCATGGGGCCCAAAGTTGACGTAGGGTCCAAAATTGATATAGGGCTATGGACTATGAAACCCTTGTTTAGAGGCACATGGCGCCTACTCTGTCTCATTTTTATTCAATTATTTACTTGATTCAATTCAGTAATTTATTTATCATTTTAATCATTTTTAAAACATACTGATACACCAATGCGCCATGAACTAATCTATCTCTCGCCCAATCTCCTTGTAGTCTTTAAATGGACCCTTATCACACACATGTTGCCACAGCAACCCGTTTCCCCAGACTACACTCGCGAAAAGAAATAACGATTTAATACCATTTCCTAACAAGTTTCAAAGAAAGTTTAATCTTTTTCCAAAATGTACCCTGCAGCCTAGACTTGCATTACTTTTAGGGCATTGAATAAGACACTACTCCCCCTCTCTCTCTTTACGGTTATATATATATATATATATATATATATATATTCGGTTTTGGTTTTGGTTTTGGTTCCTTGGGAATCAAACTGAGGGGCCTATGACAAAGCTACCGAACACTTCCTCGGGTTGCGGATAGAGGGTCCCTGTACCAAGGGTTTCTGCTGAATATGGTTACAATAATGAATAAGCAGTCGCGGACAATTGTCCAGGGATGGTCCCGAAGGAATAACCCCTAAGCGAAGACGTTACAACCGTGCCAAAAGCTGAATGACTCCTGGGTGATGTGTCTCAAACGGTGACCTGAGATACCGGGTGACCTCTAAAAGTATCAGCCTTATCCTTGCACTATGCCGACTACCCTAGAGTTGGGGGAGCCAATCAAGACGGAGTCAATGCGATGGACCGGCGGAATCTCAATTCTTTTGGGTGAACGGATCGACTCAATGACGACCTGCTAGGCCCCTGAGCGAGAAGGTTACATGGCACGACTGCAGGTTCTGTGGTGCGAGAAACACCCAGAGCTCTCGCATTTTTCGCGTCAACGTCTGCGAAACCATGCCGAACAACTCCGAAAATGGGGCTATGTAAGCGGAGCGCCTACTCTACCGCAGCCAGAACAAGCCGGCAACAGAGAAAGAGTGGCGACACTTAGACCAACCGCGAGCAGGCATCCAATAGAGGAAGAGCGATGCTTCAGGACTCGGAGAAACATCAACATGCAGGTTTCTCCCAAGCCTAAAGATCTGACTGAACTGGATGATGAGCTTCGTGGAGATTTTTCCGAATAAACCGACCTCTGGACATCAACTCAGCACGAAGATAGGCTGGGCAAGACAGTACGCGTCCCGCATTCAGTGTGTAGTTGTATAGATAACATCTGGCAGGACTTTTACTGTCAAGGTTCGAAAGTTCGCGCGCGAACTGCGGATCTTTCGTCACACAATCAACAAGTAAAAGCTACTGACCATCAGGCAGCATATTGTTGATAGAATACTAGTACTATCTAACGCTAAGAGAAGTCTAGAGCGGAGGGAGAGGTGGGTCAGAGAAAATCAACAGCTTTTGTCTGACACATCTCGACTCTTCCAAAACCCTCCAGTTACTGTCGACCATTCGCCCAAACCAGAGGAGGTCGAAGCATTTTGGAGAGAAGTCTACGGGGTCCAACATCCACTTCAAGAAGACTCAAAGAAAATAAATAGCTTCAAGGAGCTGTGCAATGCCCTCATAACAGCTGAGGAGGAATGCCCTCCTATAAATAACGAGAAGGTGAAAAACGTATTAACATGTATTAAGAACTATTCCGCTCCCGGTCCAGATGGTATCAAGACTTGGTGGAAGAAGTTTCCTCCAACCCACCAGCATCTGGCCCGAATTTTCACCTTATATCTAAAGTCGGAAGAGCCTATTCCGGAGTGGTTAGTGGAAGGGCGCACAGTACTGCTGCCGAAGATGGCAAACATAGCTGAACCTTAGAATTACAAGCCAATAATTTGTCTGAACACACTGTATAAGATCTTTACAGCTATCCTAAATAATAGGATTGTTCGGGCAATTGGACGTATGTGGCGAGAGATGAATGAACAAAGCGACTCAAAGAAAGGCGTAGCAGGATGTCGGGAGAACCTGCTCATCGATAGATGTGTTTGTAAAGACGCAGCATCCTATCAGCGGTTCCTATCCATGTCCTCGACTGATTACGGGAAAGCTTTCGATTCAACCTCGCATAGACTCATCATCTGTCTGTTGGAAAGCTTGAATGTTCATCCACACATCCTGAGGTGCATAGAGAGATTAATGCCGCTTTGGAAAACCAGATTTACTATCTCATCTGGAAAACACCGTGTGATCACTAACAGTGTCACCTTTCAGGGAGGTGTGTTTCAGGGCTCTAAACATTGTCAAAGGGTACACTCAAGAGATTGGAATGGAGTTCGGGTTAGAGAAATGCGCCACGGTTAATTTGAGGAAAGGAAAACTCGATGGCATCCCGAAAGACCCTGAGCTCGTCGACAGAAGTGCCATACGATACCTTAGCGCTGCGGAGACCTATACATACCTGCGCGTGCCAGAGAGCCGCATTCAGGGCGTAATATCTATAAAGGATACTCTCCGAAG
Organism: Andricus quercusramuli; assembly: GCA_932178445.1. Lineage (NCBI taxonomy): Eukaryota > Metazoa > Arthropoda > Insecta > Hymenoptera > Cynipidae > Andricus > Andricus quercusramuli. Next base: position 234,955 of record CAKNXH010062472.1, read on the forward strand.
CAGATACAAACGTCTCATCCGGCAGATTGGGTCTTCCGAACTGTCGGTCAAGTACAAAGTATCTGCAACGAACATGCTTGCCGTCCCGGTAGTACTCTATTCATTTGGAGTGGTTCCATGGACGAAGGACGAGCTCAGATTCCTTGATATCGGCACGCGAAAGGTTTTGCACATGAGCAAAAGCCTGCACCTTAAGTCTTCTGTTCCGTGACTTTAAATTTCACGCAGCCTAGGTGGTCGCGGAATACTGAATCTTGAATGTCTTTTCATTAGGGTTATTCTGGGTACAGCACATATAGTTGCAAATGGACAAAACGCTCTTCTTAAAATGGTCAGGAAACATGAAGAAGTTGGCAAAGGGGCGTTTCTTTACAAAGCAGCGGATGAGGCTGCTTAGACACTCGGCCTTGACTTAAATACCAGGGGTGAGCAAAATGCATCAAATCTTATCCATCTTGAATACTCACTCCTGAAGGCCCGGATTAAGAAAGCACAGGAGAAAAACTCCCGCGAAGAGCTCCTCGACAAGAGGATGCGCGGCATCTTCCACAGAAATGTGGAGAATCAATCGATGTCGTATGAGCTAGCGTATGCTTTCCTTAAATCATCCGGATTGATCTAGGACACATACTATCTAGTTGTCCAACTCATGCGGGAACGACCTACATCCAAAGGCACAATGCGGCACTAAGAGTGCTTTATTACCGTCTCTGTCACTCTTACGGAATTGGCCCAAATACCGCTTCGCTAAACGCTCCTCGAGGTCTGACATAGTTCTCCTTGACTTCGAAAAACGAACCATTTTCGTTATCGGATTTTCGGCACCAGCTGACAAAAACATCACAGCCAAGGAGAAAGGAAAGAAAGAGAGGTACAAAGATCTTATAATGGAGCTGCGAAGGTTATGCCCCGAATATTCTGTTAAGCTAATCGTCTTAAACTTCGGCATCCCTGTGTATCAACAAAATGCTGAGACACTTGCAGGGAAAATGCAGAAGGCGGTCATCCTTGGGTCGCTCCGTGTCCTTAGGGTGCACGAGACTTTTGCCGGATCATCGTATTGAATTCATCGCAGACTGTAACCGCCTCACTAACGGTCGTGGGACGTGGTTACAGCTGAAATTTTACCGCGATTTCGCTGGCAGGGGGTGCAATTTTTCAGATAAGCACCCGCTCCCGGCGAAATCCTG
>CAKNXH010062474.1:0-36780 GCA_932178445.1 Andricus quercusramuli
ACTAATGAAAACGAAACTCATTTTTTCGTTATTTTCAATGATTAGCTACTTAAAATCCATAGATTTTGTATGATACATGACAGATACTAATGTGCAATTACAATTAGTCAAAAATAGTCGACTTTTAACAACAATTTAAACACTTTTTGTAAACAAATACACATTTCGACCATTTTTTCATGATTTTATTGCGTAATCAACTAAGCCTTTTCATAAAATAATGACATATCGGGGTGCTTTCTGAGTGAGTTCCCCTCGCCTCTCACATATTGGGGTGCTGTTTGAGTGAGTTCCCTTGGCCTCTCACATATCGGGGTGCTTTGTGAGTGGGTCCCCATTACCTATCACATATTGGGGTGCTGTCTGGATGAATTCCCCATGCCTCTCAAATATCGGAGTTCTTTCTGAGTGAGTTCCCCTTGCCTCTCACATATCGGGTGCTTTCTGAGTGAGTTCCCCTCGTCTCTCACATATTGGATTGCTTTTTCTCTGAGTGTTCATAATGAAATTATGAACAATAATGTTCATAAACAATTTTTGTTAACAAATACGCATTCTGATCATTCTTTTCATTAATTGACTAATTTTGTTTTAAATGAATTAGTATTGTCTTGCCAAAAACCCTGGTTGTTATGTTTTTCATAGCTTTAAAAGCTCTTAATTACAATTACAAGATTCTGTTTAGAAAAGTGTTTGTAAAAAATTGTTTATTCAATGTAAATATTTTCTATAGACAAATTGCACATTTTGTCCTTATTTTATGAAAAGGCTTAGTTGATTACGCAATAAAATCATGAAAAAATGGTCGAAATGTGTATTTGTTTACAAAAAGTGTTTAAATTGTTGTTAAAAGTCGACTATTTTTGACTAATTGTAATTGCACATTAGTATCTGTCATGTATCATACAAAATCTATGGATTTTAAGTAGCTAATCATTGAAAATAACGAAAAAATGAGTTTCGTTTTCATTAGTTTCTTTATAGCATTATTAACAATTTTTTGGTTAATCTAACCGACTAAATATAGTTTTTAGTTAGTTATTACATCGATTTATGTCAGGTTTTAATAAATTTGAAAGTCTTTAAATAAATGGTACGTGCCGGGCGGTTTTGTCAAAAAATGTGCTCTTCCCTCACTGCGCGACACTGAGACAGCAGCGCCGTGGCAGCGCACGGTCCCACTAAAATGCCATTATCTCGTGATCTAGAAGAGTCACCATCAATTTTTTTTTTTTCAAATTAAAGGTGAAATTATAAGGAATTGAATCGTCTTAAAAAGAAAAGAAAATTTTTTTCCCTTCTTGACGAAAAACTGAATTCAAACTTTTTTTGGTCATTTTTTTGGTCAAAATTGAAAACCAAAATTTTTTTGGAATTTTCAATTTAAAGCATATACATTTATCTACAAAACCTACAATTTTTATCCAAATGCGTTCAATGGTTGCAGAAATATAGATATTTCAAAAAAATGTGATGCCGAAATTCAACATGGCGTAACTCCCGTAATTTTGAAAATTTTAAAAAATCCTTTGGACCCGAAATGTCAATTATATAACACTATAATTTCACGAAGTTTACCTAAAATCGAACAACCACTTGCAGATCCTGATATTCCTGACGTATAATGACCCATATGATATAAATTCATAGATATTTTCGAGATGAACAATTTGGGTTCAAAACATATTTCCGTACCTTGCATAGTTTGAACGGAAAATATAATTATATATTTTTAATAATATGCGGATGCCTCTCGTCCTCAAAATTCTTTCGAGGGTTCATATACCTAAAATAATATAAAATTGCTTGTAGAAATGATTTGCATGATTCACTTCAAAAATAGACCCCATCCGCCGGACTATAGTGTTTAACAACTTTTCCAAAAAGGGATAAAAATGATTTTTTGTTTTCGCTTTTACCTTTTAACCCCGTTGTTTTGAAAAATTTGACGTGATGGGTTACTTTCGTTTCAAGATAAGCATTTACTTGAAAAACTGTGTATCTGATCGACACCGGCTGGGGCCGGATCTGGCCCCAGCATATCAATATGTCTGGATAGCGAAATTGTGTGCTGCCTAGATCCCAATTAGGATCGGATCAAACACGGATTTATATTTTTAGTGCCACGTATTGGTCCCGGAAAGACCCGGATAGCGAGATCGTGTGACGAATAGGTACCGGCTAAGACCGGATAAAACCCAGTTAGATATTTTAAGTGACACGTATAAGTCCCGGATAGGCACGGGAAACGAGATTGTGTGCCAAATAGATCCCAAGTAGGACCGGATAAATAGTTTTAGTGGCCCGCATAAGTCCTGGATAAAACCGGATAACGAGATTGTGTGACAAATAGATCCCGACTAGGAAAAGATGATACCCGGAATTATATTTTCAGTGCACCATATAAGTCCCGGATACCGAGACTATGTGTCAACTAGATCCCGACCAGGACCGGAAAGAACCCGGACAGATATTTTTACTGCCTGATATCGGTCCGGATAGTTATTTTGAATGTCTCGTATAGGTCCCGCATACACCCGGATGGATATCTCTTAGCGTCCCGCATAAGCATCGGAAAGGCTCAGATTCGAACCGGGGATTCGCGCAACCCGTCAAAATGTCAGAACTACAAGGGTTAGGGCTCCCACTCCGGGAGTGGGTAAAAAAATCGAACACCACTTAAAAATGAAGATGCGCTATTCCCTTTTGGAATAGCGTATTGTTTTGGTACCTCCGACATGGCCAGCACTTGAATGTTTTCAAATGATTCATTTGATTTTGAAGTAAATAGAAACATCAATTAAGCGTTATAGATAATAATCGACAGAGACTTTCCGAATAATTTTGATGATTAATTGGCAAATGATTGATTGATTATTTATTGATAATGGAAAATGATTTGTTCGACATTGAATAAAATAGACAAATGAATTCAGGTTCATAGATGACCGACAGAAAATTTTCCAGTTTTATTTCTGAAATAAAATTAGAAAACATTTCGTCGATTATTATAGCCATTCAAGACTAAATTAATCAATTCGAAATACAGGGAGTCTAGACATGCCTAACGGTCAGTCGAAACATCCCCAAAGATTCAAGCTGCAAGCCTAAGGGCCAGCACTTGCATGTTTTCAAATGATTTATTAGATTTTGAAATAAAATAACTACCATGAATTCAGGTTTATAGATAACCGACAGAAACTTTTCCAATTTTATTTCTGAGATAAAATTAGAAAAAATTTCGTTGATTATTATAGCCATCCGAAATTAATTCAATCAACTCGAAACGCAGGGAGTCTAGACAAGCCTAACGGCCAGTTGAAACTTCCCCAAAGGTTCATGCTGCAAGCCTAAGGGCCAGAACATGAACGATTTCAAGTGATTCATTCAATTCCGAATGAAACTGAACTAATTCACTTCTGATTCAGGACTAAGGGAGTTTCCACGACTTCTATTTATTCAATAATGCTTAGAGACAGTTCTTTAGTTAGAATAATTTCCATACATTTAAATTATTAATCGAAAATGCAAGGAGAATAGACAAGCTCAACGGCCAATCGAGTCGTCCCCTAAGATTCGGGTTGCAATCCTAAGGGTCAGCTCCTGAATTATTTGCGATCAATTATTCCGGTTTAAGAATTGAAGAGAGGAGTTAGTCTAGTTTTTATTATTCATCCAAGGGCCTTCTGATCTTGTACAAACTACATAAAATTATAATTACCCCAGACTCACATCCACAGCATGAATAGCAAACAAGAGCCGAAAAGAGAACCAATCGCTTCCTCTTCTGATAACGAAATAGAAGTAATTGCTGACATTCCAATCATCCGAAATCTCCATAATAACGGATTTCCTTAAGAATTAGAAGAGTTAGTACGATTGAATTCGTGGGACTCCCTTCGATTTCCGGGAAGAATACGAGAGAGAGAGAGAGAGGTATCGAGAGAATTGCAGCGTTGAAACGAAAAGACCTTACGACATTTTCTTATTTGTTTGGCGAGCAGAAATGCAAAAGTTTGCGTAACGACCCTAGTAAAACTAAATGACTGACCCAGCGAGGGTTATAGATATTCAACGTACAAGGGTAATACCAAGATCTTTGCATAATAATTTATTGTACTTTTATCCGAATGTATTCCTCTTCTTTTCTATTAAAGTACCTGGTTTTTACATAGTGTACCTTTGCCACCCCCACATGGATTCAATTGCTTACACTCGGTAGGACGTAAGACCCGATGGATCACTGAAGAAAAAAAAAATCACGGTCACTGAACACGCAAGAGAATTTTTGCACCACGAGAAAGTTTTTCGCTCACTTAAACACTGACCGAGAACTCTCACTACAATTATTGGGCGTAAAAGACTTTTTTAAACTGAAGGATAAATAATTCCGAATGGCGAAGCGAATCCGAACCCCGAACTGAATCAAAGTACCCCACTTTTCGGAGGTGCAACCCCCAATATAACTAATCAAAACACCGGATTACCAAACCAAATTACCCATTCTAAAGCCCATTCCCTCCAGGCTACGGTTATCCCTATCCACTGCCATACCGCCCCTCTCAAGCTCACCTACAAGATGCTGCAAAAAGACCACTAAATGTTAGCGGATACACCCAAAACTCAACAAACTCGCCTAGACCTATCTCACCAAAACCTCCTTCAAACTACAAGGAGACCCGCCGTGTGGACGCAAGAGCGAGTCCGAATCCCCATATCTAAGGGAAGAACAAGCGCAGGTGTCGTTTCGACACAATACCCTTCTTGTAATATCCGACCCAATAAAACCCATACCGTTCGTCGATACTGAATCCATAGAAGCAGAAAGGAAACTCAGGAATGACATTAAACCTTTCCGCCGAATCCTAAAAATTGGAGCTCGGACTAAACAGCCAGAAGAAATACCGGTAGCGAATCGAGACCTAACAGAAGGATACCTCCCAAGAGTCGATACACCAGAGGGCATATATATAGATGAAGGGGTAGTAAAAAGCACAGATGGAATTTGCTATGCCTATGCCTATAACACCACTGAACAAGCAGTTGAGATGACCCTACCACCAGAAGATAATTCCTTTTGAATACTGTGGGTTCCCCGAAGAAGGGTCATCCAGTTCAGATTGGGAAAAATTCCCAGAAAATGGAACATTTAAGCCAACCAAGACTCGCAGCGAACGTATTACCGAAACTCTACACACCGTTCATCTTAATTCCGAGGAGAAAGAACTCGTGTAAGGTTGGGTCAATGACTTCGCCGATGTATTCCATATCCCTGGAGAAACACTGAATATCACGAACGAAATCCAATATCGAATTCCGACGCTAGATGATGCAGTGATATCGAGGAAACCGTATCGCCATCCCCTAGACGCACTGGATCAGATTGACATCCAAATCGAAAAACAACTTATAAGCGGTGTTATCCGGCCTTCACAATCACTGTACAATGCGCCACTAATGATAGTTCCGAAAAAAATGGACGCATTGGGGGTAAGAAGATACCGGGTTGTTATGGACTACAGAGTTCTCAATAAAAAGGTAATTGGATGAGCGCGCTATTTTACAGTCTTTGACCTGGTGAGTGGATACCATCAAGTCGAAACTCATCCAGATGACAGGACTAAATCCGCATTTTCTACTCGAAGAGGACATTTCGAGTACTTACGAATGCCCATGGGTATAAAAAATGCTCCAGCAACTTTTCAGCGCCTTATGGACAATGTCTTAAAGGGGATGCTTAGTATGGAGGCCTTTTTATATCTGGATGATATCGTGATCTATTCGGAAACCCTAGAGGAGCACGATAAGAAGGTTCGGAGACTCTTCAAACGACTGAGGGAAGCGAACCTCAAATTACAACCTGACAAATACGCTTTCTTCGCACCGAAATCACATATTCAGGACACATCATCAGTAGTGATGGAGTGAGACCTAACCCGGAGAAAATTACCGCTATAAAGAATTTCCCTGGGCCCTGAACTGTTATGGCTGATCGCCTTAACAGTTCTGGCAATTTATCGAAGAACATGCAAAATTAGCAAAACCTTTAGCAGATTTGCTTAAAAAAGATGCTAAGTTCATATGGAAATCAGAACAAAAGTGAAAGTTTCGCAAACAAGGCACTTACCTCTATCGCGAACCCATTTCGCAATGCCCATATTTTAACAAAATCTTTAAACTAACTACCGACGCAACGAGATTCGCAGTAGGTGCCGTCTTGACGCAAGAAAAGTACTCCATGGAAATGCCTATCGCATATTATTCAAAAATAATGGGTCCCACGGAACAACGCTACTTTGAGTCTGAAAAAGAATGTCTGGCTGTTTTATATGGCGTAATGAATTTAAGCCCATACTTGTATGGACGCGAGTTCATTTTGGCCTGCGACCATGAACCCATACATTGAATGACATATATTGATAATCCTGATCCAAGGCTGCTTCGCTGGCGCCATAGACTAAACGACTACCAATATACTTTCGAGTACAAGAAAGGGAAGTTACACAGGGGAGTAGAGGCGCTATCTGGAAATACCATTGGACTCAACGAGGAAGGAGCGTCGACAGAAACTGATGACTTCACCGAGTCTGATGACACCGCCTCTGCGCAAGCCATATGAGTTACGGGCTTAAAACAAAACACCTCAAATCATTCGGCGCTTCCAAATAAACCCAACAAGGATGATGGAAGAAATGTTGTTGAAACTATATCCGCCAATATGACCACTTACAGGGCCTTACTATTAAAACGATCCTTGACTAAGGACAGTGCTAGGGAAGGTAACACTCCCAAAAGGGGTATAAACGAACCAGTGAAATTAGGACGACCCACTCGATCTGGAAATCAACAAGCATTGGAAGTGCCAAAAGCTACATCCACGGGACTAAAGCCGGTACTAACAGGCTTTAGACGAAGACTATCTATTCTGAAGCCGGCAGCCGTACATCCTAAGGGTTTAGAAGGAAGGCACCCACGGCCGTCCACGTCAAGCACTGGACCCGCGCCCGGCAGAAAAAGAACGGATAAGGTCCCTGAAAAATAAGATTTAGACAAACCATATAAGCCACCTCCTTATCTAAAAATGGAGGATATTAATCAAAGTGAAATAGCGAGCCGAACCAAGAAACGAAAGAAAAGATCAAAAAGTCCCAAGCCCCTCGCACGCACCTCAGAATCTTCATGAGCCAACGAGGCATCTTCCGAAAGTGATGAAAGCAGTGAATCAGATCCTCCAGTATATCGAAAGAAGCATAGTCTTCTCCTCAGTATTGACCCTAAATTATCAATGCCAAGGAAGGATCGACCACCTCAAAGTGCACCCCCACCCTACTTAACTTTTGCTCCCCAAGTCTATGCGATAAAACTACGGACGTAAACGTAGACGGAGCGTGTAATTATAACAAGAACGGAGAAGCGGAGGGCGGTATAGGCGTCTGGTTCGGCCACGATCATCCATGGAATATTTCCAAACCCACTACCGGGAGGCAAACAAATAATGCTGCCGAAATCCAAGCCGCCACAGCAGTTGCGAGGAAAGCGATTGCAGACTGCATCAACAAACTGCGGATAAATACGGATTCCAAGTTCCTTATCGACAGTTACACCAAATGGATCCCGAACTGGGAGACAGACGGATGAAAGACCACTGATGGCAAGCCTATAGCTAACCGGTCAGAGTTCGAAGAACTAAGGAAAGCACTAGAGAACCTTGATGTGACCTCCTGGAACCACGTCCCTGGTCACCAAGGGATAAAGGGCAATGAGATGGCTGATTATCTGGCACGAACAGGCATCAACAGAGATAATGCTGCCCTAGACAATCATGCTTCAGAATCCAGTACATTCCAGAAAGAGCAGGATTCCACTACGCCCACTAGCCATACAGATTCTATAGTTTATGTCAGTCCCCCTACCGAGAGCAGTCAAGATAGCGACGACAGCGGCAACAACGATGGCGGCCAGAGTGACAAAGGCATAGAAAAGAATTCAAAAGAATTACACAAAAAATTGTTTTTAAAAAATGAAGCTGCAACAGTGAGAAGATGAGGAAGAGGATTTTTATTTTTTATTTTATAAATATTGACCAAGATGACGAAATTTGAAATTTAATGTACGTCCTGAAGAGGAAAACGACACAAGTTTTCGAAACGTTGGCAGTAGACAATAAAGGATTTTTAAGATCTTAATCTACTTTTGGTCTGAAGTATGTCAATTCTTTACCATCTTCATATATTATTTATAAACTTATATTACTCAGACAAAAAAACATCGCTTTAACACCATTACGAATCAAACTAAAGGCATAGAAGCAAAATCACTCGAACCTATAATGGAAAAGACAGCGATTCAACGTTCCATCTCCAAATTTGACCGATCGTTGGAAGATCACCAGTCTTATTTTTGGGACAAAGAGGGACTTGACGAAGCCCCTCCAGACGAAATCCTTTAAATAGAAGGGACCGCGTTATCGGAAGGAGACGATGACCAGGAGTTACTAATCTCGCTGCAAAACATGGATCCATGTACCGACGCCGACGACCCCCTTCCCGCTAGAGTTAACGCATTTCTAGAGTCTTTACGTAGGCACCTTGATACGAAGGGTGATTCGAAATCCAAGGACACGGTGTTAGACACAGAAAACCCTCCCGATACAAAAAATTCCGGGGTGGACAGAAGAAGTACAGTTCGGTTTAAGGGCATACCCGAGGTTATAGAATCTCCCATCGTAGGAATGCAGCCCTCAAGAAGATCATTATTACAGGCGTCAATGTCCTCAGCCATACCCGTTGCTAGTTCAACTCTAGCAGCTGACAGTGATAAAATCAGAGGAATCAATTGCCGAGAAGGGACGTGTGACAGCAAGAAGTACTCTATACCGCCGCGGCAGCTCAATCAATTGAGATCTATCCCCGGGAAGCAGGGCATTATCCCCTGACCACGAGCTTCAGTAAATGTACATCTACCATATCTAGATGATCCCTCTTCCGCTTCAGGCAAGGAGGATCCTATACCAGATGTAGAGCAAAAGGTCAAGTCACCGTCGCCCGCCTCAGACGCTGAAACCTTCACATATCGTAGAGATAATTACGCCCATTTCACTTTGGAAGACTGTGAACCAACCAATCGCGTTTGTAAACTACCATTAGCTACAGAGCGCGCTGATCCGCGAGATCTAAGGGAAAATAGCACTCAAAAGGGACATGTCTTGATTACACCTTTTGGGAAGATCAAAGTGTACTCCATTGAAGCCAAAACAAATCACTTTGATGAAATTGACTGGAAAGATGTGATTTCAGGACTAGAAAGCCTCAAAACAGCACGGAGCCGAGACAAACAAAGAACATGTCAAATGGCCAATTCGGGAGATCTGCTGGGTCCCTTACCCCAGAATAAGATGTCCAAATTGCTAGCCGACATATTCCGGGGTGGTAATGTTACCATTACCCTATGTCAAGGTAGGCTGGAAGTCCCACCCGAAGCACTAAGACCTGCAATCATTGCTGAATTCCATAATAGCCTGCATGGAGGGCACAAGGGAGTTACCAAGACATACAGATGGACACAAGAGCGATACACGTGGCCGGGTCTGCCGAATGGGATCAAAGATTATGTTAGACACTGTAAGAGCTGCCTAGAAAATAAACTCGTAAGGGCACGCACACGTGAACCAATGCTCATTACGGATACCCCGGTCATCGTATTTGACAGAGTGTCCCTCGATACTGTCGGTAAACTCGCTACCACCCCCAGTGGTAACAGGCACATACTGATGATGCAAGATAATTCCAGTGAGCTTTGCATAGCCGTACCTGTTCCCGACATTAAAACAAATACAATCTCACACGCAGTTGCCACGCACTTGTTTGCACAATACGGAGCCCCTCGTTGTATTCTTACGGATCGAGGAGGAAGCATCGTATGCAGACTAATGCACAGGCTAAGAAAAATATTCGGGGTCAAGGGGATCACCACGTCTGGGTACCGCCCACAAACTAACGGTTCCCTGGAACGTAGTCACGTCGTACTTACCGATTATATCAAACATTACGCGAAAGATTTCGATGACTGGGATAGGTTGGTACCCTTCGCAGTGTTCGCGTATGATACATCTGTAAATACGCCTGACTTTGTTGTCAGATTGGAATTAGGTCTACCATGTGTGTCATACCAAATATTAAAAATGGCGCTGAATTGGGCGGCGAAGATTTTCGATATGGAAGACTAGCGCTATCCGAAATGTTGTATGCTAAAACTAGTCGAAACCGCAAATACCAAAAATTTTAAATATAACTGGCTAATTCAACTTATTAGATGCTTGGAGGGTGCAGGAATAAGTCACAATTTCATGGATCTCAATGGTCCCAATCTTTTCACTCAAATCGATACTACAGCTAATAGATACCGTGGTTTTTCCCATTCGCGGGATCTGTTACGATTGGAAAACAGCAACTTTAGTTATATATACAGTAAAATTTTACACAATGATGCGCTACCCCAGCAATATCTGCTATGCAAAGCTCCTTTCCTATTTAAGTGCATTTTCGCTCAAATAAGAACCTCCTCAAGTTTCATCATTAAGCTGACTTCTAAAACTGAAACCACTGTAATCGATCCACAACAGATTTGCCAGTTATGTAATCTAAGAGGAAACGAGGATCTTTTACACATCCTCGTCAAATGTCCGATCTACTCGCCGGTTAGAAATCATTACTTGCGCAACATTGGTATGATAAACGAGAACAATCTTCACCTATTATTGTCGAATATAAACCCTGAAATGCTTCGCTCGATATACAACTTTGTAAGTACAGGTTTAAAAATCAGAGCTTTCTCTCTATTCGATTAATACACTGCCCGAACTCGACCAGTATGACATAATTACCTATTGTACATACGGTATTATAACTTTTCATTCATTTTTATATTTATCTTAATTTTATCGATTTTTGTAATAGTGGCCTTCCCTTGCCATAGAATCTTGTATTCTCAGAGGCAATAAATATACATACATACATACATACATACATACATCTGTACCTAAATCTACCAACTTCACCGCCTTTGAACTAATATACGAAAAAATTGCGCGCTTGCCCAGTTCCTTCCCATCAGAGGAAAGACTAGAGACCTACGACTCTTACCTGCGTGACCTGATGATTAGAGTGAATGAAATTCGAAAAATTGCAGCTAAAACATGATAAAAGCCAAGAAAAAGTCAAAGGTACACTATGATGAAAAGGCTAGGCCACTGAATGCAAAGGTCGGTGACAAAGTCATTATCTTCAAAGATGTAAGGAAAAATAAATTTGATAAATGTGCGAGCGGACCTTATACGATAGTAGGCTTCACTGAAAATCGTAATGCAATTCTGGAAGCCGACGATGGTACAAGATTCACGAAGCACGCCGGTAAGCTCTCGGTCACCTACTGCTAATTGTCAGTTAGAATAATACTATACGAGACTCTAACCATTCATGTCATTCATGTCTAGATTATCCATCTTCGCCCTTGTTATATATATAAAAAAAACAAGACAATCATGTACGTACCCAAACAACAGGTCGTGTTAAAATGGAGTTGTATCCTCTGGATCACACTTACCATGGCAGAAGATGTATTCCAGAACCTACAATTTCAATCTAGTACTGGGATTTTCTACGAACGTCAACACATCCCAGGAAGACGAGTTAGTAACTGGAGGGTCAACACCTTTCTATACGTAACCAAGTTGCAGCATACGCTTACCCATTACCAGGAGCGAATTCACAACCTGCCCAAGGATTGTAAGTCCACACTAGTCCCTCAATGCACTCGGCTACTCAGAGAATATAATTTGAATCCGAAATTAGCAGCAGCCAGCCGACTGCAGGCTAACATCAACCGAGAACTAGATGAACTGCATTATCACGCTACAAAGACTTCACCACTTGGCCTACCTGCTGGAATGAGAAGCAAAAGAACCACTCTAATGCTGGGATTCCTAGGAGGGTTAGTAAGACCAGTCGCTGGATTACTCACCTACAACGTCGGCCAGGCCATGGAGGAAAGGATTAATGTCTTGCATATAGCACAAGGGAACCTCTCAAACTACATGGCCAACAAACACATGTTGTTCGTTCACAACTAGAGGAACTACATAAAATCGCATGGGCTCAAGATGACCACCGACCCAACTACAACACGAACTGCGGATCTCAGTTCAACACTTCAACGAAATTTCAAGTGCTGTGTTTGACATCAGATATATTCAAAACTTTAGTAAAATCCTGCACGCCATCGACATGAGTATAGACGAGTATCTTCGAGCTGCGACCTAAATCCTTGCCATCGTACATTCAGCTAGGAGAGATGAACTACTTCCGTTACTCCTAACATCGGAACAGCTTGCTCCCACATTCTGTGACGTCCAGGACCATGCCATGTCATCATGGACATCCCACTGCTTGGAAAAACCGACTATCCTTTTATGAGATTCACCGTCTACCGGTCCATCAACCCCTCCTGAGGAACGATACACGGCCAGCATACATACGGTCAGTGACATCCTACATTGCAGTTGAAGACACAGAGCACACATTTATGCTTAATCGTGTAAGATTCTCAAGGACTACACTCTCTGTCCCAGGTTATTTTCAATCTACGAGGTGTCTTCACACCCAACTTGTGAGCTACAACTACTAATCAATCCAACTGTGGCAGCCTTCAAGCTATGCGATATTCAGATATCCTATGACCGTCACCCTTTTTGGAAAGCCATTCCATCTCTTAGTGGTTGGATTTACCCCACCCCAACTGAGCTTGCAACAGAGTTCATCTGCCCAGGAAGAGCCTCCAGACCACTGAAACTGTCGTGAAGTATGAAAAGAATGCACGTATGCTAAGCATGTACGAGTGCAAGTATGCTAAAATTACTATATGGATACTAAGTAAATTCTGTACAGGAACTGCTTATTATATTACTAGGGATAGTCACATTGAACATAATTTATTGAGCCTTACGTGTCATGGATCTATGAGACAGGGTACCAGTTGACAAGACACTTGTTATTACCTTCATGTCTGTCCCATGCACCCAAGGCACTAACATCTAATAACGCTTGTAGCCCGATGACTTGCGCATAGAAAGTAAGTACTGATTAGTCAAACTAAATAATTCAGCGAGCCAGAATGGAACAATAATCTCGGACACCATAAACATCCAGGGAATACTGTTAGTAATTCCAGGGCGGTTTTGTTACGGTAGATCCCATGAAGCTGTGCAACTAAAAGTCGTTATTGCTAGGCTCAATGGTATCCGCGTACCAGATCAGTTAAGAAGTATGGTGCCCGAGGTGGATGCCCCATTCTTATTCCACGCTAATATATTATAGCGGACCATACACTGGACAGGGAGAAAGAGGCGGTATGAGATTGTTGCCGTGGTCTTTGCCACACCTAATTAGACCCCCCGCGCGGGCAGAGGAGTGCAATGAGACGGACGGAGGCAGATAATGATTACGCCTCCTCTGACAACGACTTCTAATTTTGCCTGCGGTGCTGATACTTGCACATGGAACAGAGCCATAAATTACTGAAACTTCAGGCAGCACCAGAAATATACATATTGTCGCATACTTCCATAAAACCCCTGAATCGGCACGCTACTATAAAATGTTCATTAACAATATTGTTGATTGATAAATTAAATTTTTCCAAATAATAAATAACTCATAAAATTCTTGAAAATAACTAAATTAAAATTATTGGCCCGATTGCATGAAAATCGAACAGTGGATAATAAATAACAATCCCGGCGACCGCCCTTATGGATCGAATGATTGACGCTTATCACTGAGGCATATTTGAGTACCTGTGGTAAGAAATCTCAACCCTGTTCCCCACTATATAGGAAAATAGTGAACTTGATTCCCTGAAACTCTTGAAAGGTTCAATTAAAGGAAAACTAAATTACAAAACGGACAATCGTTTGTTAAATATTTTTCATGAAAAAATTAGTCATATAGATTCACTAATAAAACATCTGTCAAACAGCTAATCAGAATTTGACCAAGAAATATGACTAACAACTAAAATATCCCCTTTTCTTGGGCGTGAAAATCTGATAGTACAATTATCCTTAGCTGGCCTGGACGGTGGATTTAAAAACATCATAGGATCCAGGGATTGTTGTTTATGATTGAATATGAATTTATTTCACATCAAAATTTCAGGCATAGCAACAGAGTATACTGCACGTGCCCTGCAAAATTGCTTATTCTTGAACATTTTTCAAATCAGCATTTTTTAGTCGCGTAAACAACGTCCGGTCTTCATTCCCACAGTCGCTAGGCAAAGTCCATGTGCAATCTCAACAATAAACCCTACCCAAATCTTCACACCAGGGCCCACGAGTTGCATCTTACCTGTCACCTCGAGGCAGTCGTTCATCGCTTCTTCCCGACATCGGAACTAATTGTTCCGAAGGGAATCCGAATTAGAGTCCAACTTGCCCGTCGGCATTTTAGCTCAAGCGGGTCTCGGTACGCGGATTGTCACTCTCGAAAGTACGTGAATCAGAAGGGTAGTGTGCAATAAAGAGGGTTTTTGTGACGTGAAGAGTGAAAAACAAATGGATGGGAATCCATAAATCCGGAAAGAAAATTAAAACTAGCTGTGTGCGAGCGGAGTGTGGGTAACGTCCTTTACAAAAGACTCGAGTGGAGTGACAGTTCGCGCACCGTGAAGGAGTGATGAGTGGCGGTCTACGCTAGCAACACATCGACGGAAGAACAAGGTCAGGAATTATTTATTGTATTCACAATTGTAACCACCTCACATATCTCTCTCTCTCCCACTCGTGTCTCTCCCCTTTCGGCGGGACGGGGGATTGTGCATTGATGTTTCGATGTGTCTATAAGAAAAATTTAACATTGTGTGTTGACTCGTTCCACGATCATATCTAATAAATGCTTTCAATTTTATTTAAGATAAATAGAGTCGTTCAGAATTATTCGCTCAACCTGTCAAAATTTCAGGACTACAAGCGTTAGTGCTCCCAGTCTGGGAGTAGGTAAAAAAATCGAACACCACTTAAAAATAAAGATGCACTATTCCCTTCTGGAATAGTTTAATGGTTTGCTACCTCCGACAAACGAGGGGAAAAGAGCAAAAAGAGGACTCGGTCATAACAGATTTATAGTCACTATATTGTTTTTCTGATGATGATTTTAATAAAAATATGGACCAGTAATCAGCAATATTGATTGATTTCAAATCAACATCTTCAGTTATTACTTACCCTGGTCAACACCATAGCATCTTATGGAAATAATATTCGTGATTGGGCACAATATACCTTGTACTGTAATGGAACTCTAGGACAACATCCGTAACGGCCTACCTGATGGACATCAGACGGTAAGACACATGAAGACCTGGACTAAATGTGTAGCAAATTCAGAGAAAATAAAAAAAAACAACTTCGATTTTTACTCCGTCGTGTAAATGAAGGTTATATTTCTTCTTACATTCCGAATCAATGTTATAGACATTCACAAGTTAGTAATATGTATATTGAACAAAGAAATTCTGACAAGTCATTTTGAAATTTTAAATATCTGTATCAAAGACTCAGTTAAAAACATTTCACATACACCGAATGAATTCGATAAACTCAAAATATTTATTATCAACAAAATAGAGCAAAAATTTCCTAACGAATCTAATGCCTTTTTTGACACACAGTCAATTAGATTCTCAACTCTGGGTGAAACACTTATTTCTGATTCCATTAGGAAATTTACTTAGCTCAAATTGCGGTATTATGGACAAGGTAACTTTCACAATAATCCTGCTTGGATTTGAAACCTAACTAAAACTAAATTAAGGAAAACTGTACAATATTTTCTCAACTTAGGCAAGAATTCTGGCTTACCTTATGGCAATGAAAACTCATTTTTGAAGAGACATTACGTAATACTGAAGAAAAAATATACTTAATGAATAATAACAAAGGACAAGTATTCCGATCTGAACTTGTTTTTAACTTCGAACTTGTTCTCACTAGTAACTAACAAAATGGTTTTAGATCACAATTGACTGGACTTGCCATCGAAATGAAAGAATTTTTATAAAAATACCAGAATATTGTTGTAAGTAATGCTGACAAGGGCAAAGTTACTGTTCTTATCGAACATGCAAAATACACTAACAAGTCTTTAAGTTTACTAAATGATTCTACTACTTAAAAATTGATTAAAGGAGATCCTACTTGTGAATTCAAACTGAACTTAATAAATTAATAGTTGAAATTTGGCTTCTTGGTTTTATTAATTATTACATATTAATCATACATAAGTTATAATAAATTTCAATATAATAATAACAATCAACGGAATATACAATTGAAGATAACTTTGCTATCTTTTGTAATTATTTACATAGTTGAGAGTTGTATTTTGGCTTAAATTGCTTGGAAAATTTGAAACAGTACAATAGCGTAATAATTACCGACAGCAGTCAGAGCAGGATGGTATTGTTGAATGGTCGACCTATTCAGAAGCATTAAAAGGGTCTATTATATACATACGTTCATTTTTCAAATTACTCTATTATTATTCATTGGAGAATAGAGAAAACCTCAAATTCTACAACGTAACATTGAATGGAATCAAATCAGACATATTCAAAGATCTTTAAACTTTTATGTAACACGTGAAAATTTAACATTAATATAAAATAATTAGCGAAAATTGTAATTCAAAAATAACTAAAACGATATTACGACACTGTGAATGCGTTATAAAATCAGGAGTCTTGAATTTTGTGATGAAACTATTCTTCATATTGAATTCGTCACTTTTGGAGCCCTGCGAATGCAATTCGAACATGGTGAATTGTATTCAATGTTCAATTGCTAAATTGCATTAAAAAAATTCTTCCATGAATTTAGTTGAAGGTCTGCGATTGTAGTGAATTGCAGATATGTAATAGAATTAGTACACCGTTCTGTTACAGTGGATTATTTGGCAAGTCTGTGATGCAGACTAGTGCAGTCAATTGACGGCTTCCAATTCAATCCCCAGTTTTTAAATGGTGATTATGTTAACATTTTCGAATTAATCAATTTATTATGCCAGGAAAATAAAAAAATTGTAGTAATTCATTCATATTTCTCGAACATTTAATTGCTCTTCTACGTAATTCTTGTGAGCCCTAAATCTACTTTAAAGCTGTGTTTTGTGCTCATATGGGAAAGTGATACTTGAAAAGTACGCAGAATGGCAATTATGATTTTTTTTGCAGGAAGGTTTTTGCACATATTCGCAGATTTTATTTCTTCAAAAATTGTCATTTGTCTTAAGCCTTTTTCTACCATAATATGGAATTTCAAAATTTCCCAAAGGATAACTACTTTGAGGTTTGGTCAAACGACATAAAGACTTAGCTGAATTTGGATATTGTGATTGGACTGCACGAAATTTAGATTTATAAATATTTAGCCAGCTTCAACTTAGTCATTACTTCGTTTAAACAAACCGGTAATCGGTATGTTTCAAAACTCGATATTTTGGTATAAAAAAGGCTCGGGAAAAAGTAGAAGAAAGGTAGAATGCTCTGCATGAAATAAATACCTGATTTACGTATACTGCGAATACGGAATTTATTTACTTTTCTGCCTACGCGTTACTCATCGGCGAAAACCAACAAAACCCCCAGAATGCCGAATTTCAAAGTAAAATGTTATATATTTTAGCGTCCCTCAGCTGAAAATTCATGTACAGGAACCTCGAAGGATCCTGTACAAGTTCCTGTACACGAACCTGCGCACGAACCTGTACAGGTAATCTTGACGGTTCCTGTGCAGGAATTTGGCGAAGGAAATTGTACATGATCCTATGAAGGAACCTGCGCCTTCGAAGGAAACTTTGAATGATCCTGTACAGGCGCCTGTACAGAAACGTGTATAGGATCGTTTACAGAGAGCCGTCAAAGGAACCTTTGGGAGGATCCTGTACAGAAACACGTATAGGGTCCTTTACCGAAAGGACTTGCGAAAACTGATCTCGCTCACAGCTATAAACTTGCCTTCCTTTTATTCCCTTGACGAACCAACTCACTATCGGGAGCGGCAAGCCACCAGCGAACCCTTGCGGATTAGTTTCTGAGCAGGTTCGTGTATAGAATCTTGAACATGTTCCTGTACATGAACCCACATCTGAATTGAATCTGTGAGGGAACCTGTACAGGACCATTCAAAGGTTAGCTTGTGTACAGGTTCCTTCGCAGGATCATGTACACTTTCCATTGCCAAATTCCTACACAGGAACCGTCAAGCTTACCTGTACAGGTTCGTGTGCAGTTTCGTATACAGAAACATGTGTAAGCACCTCCGAGGTTCCTGTACAGGAATTTTCAGCTGGGCCAAATTCGGAAAAATGGGTAAAGTTCTGTCAAGTATCCTAAAAAATTAACGTTATGATAGATAAACGTTTTTTTTTTGTCCTGCTGGCCTTGAAATATTGACTTGCTCGCACTTCCTTTTTTACAGAATTTTCTTCAAACCAAACCTCAGAAACCAACATCCATCCACACATTATCTTTACGACCACTCGCTCTTATCGCTGTGCCTTCATCGCTTCGACACGCCTCGATCACATGTCAATCGTGACGTGACACTTATTGAATCCTTTCAGATACTGTTTTTGTCCTCGCGTTTTAAATCCCCATAGCTAGAGAAGTTATCTCTAAAACTAAATCCCTCCCTGTACCCAGTGGCGAAAATATTTTTCTGAATGCTTTTAAATACCCCAAATTGACCATAAAATAGAACATTCTTAATCCTTTTTATAAGCATGTCTTGCTGTTCTTATTCACTGTTTTTTGAATGACAATGAGGTTAAAAGCATTCAAAAATACAGTATTAGTCATTTCACGTTGTCAAGATTGATTTCTACATAGGTATCTGTGATGAAAACTAATTTTTAAAAATTTTTTCATCATAATTTTATATTTTTTTAATTGATCACATTTGAATAAAGCGAGAGTATTTTGATCAAGAAATGTATTGCTATGCACACTCCTACTAGATTTTTTCGAATTTTTTGCTATTGAAGCGCCTTCTAAAGCGTTAAGCAAAAATTGTTTTTAATTTAATTTAGGTTACGTTTGACAGCTCTGATCTACATACTTGAAAGGGACTGGAATCTAAATATTTTCGCTTCTTAATCGGGGACTTGAAAAAGATCAGAAACAGCATTCTTAGGCATTGCAATTTCTAATACCTTTGAATGCCAGCCTTCTTACCGGGCATGCAAGAGTCGCAACCGTCACTCGCCCCTTGAGCTGAGAAACTGCGCGGGCTAGCACTTCTTGGAATGTCCGGTGTATTTATCTATGTATTATTATTGATAGTATTGATTGATTTCAAAACGACCGCAGCCTTCGGCACATGCGCAGTTAAAAAAGTTGCTTAGAGCAAGCGCAGGGATACAAGGCCGGGGCTGCCAATGAACGTGGCTTGATAAAAAGAACCTGCCTACTTGCGGTGGAGGTGGGGGCACCTCCAACTCCAGAATAACCGATCATCTAAGTTTCAAGGCCAGTAGAATAAAAGAAAGTTTACTCTATCTAGAAATCTCTGAATGTTCATTTAAAATCGGTAATTATACATCATAAATTCAAAACTGAAAAAAAGAAAACTAAACTTGGAACGTTACATTTTTAATGGTTCGATTTAAAAAAAACTTTAATTGTAAGCTAAATTGCTGAATTTTGATGCATAAATAACAAGTCAACACCTATTATTTTACTAGGGGAAGGCCTGGGGTCCAAATTCAAATAGACGTCGCGTGAGCGTCATTCGAAAAAATTATCAAATTTCATTCGACTCGTGTCACGGCGTTTTTGTAAGTGGCGTCTGGTTTTAAAAATAAGACTTTTTAAAAATTGTGGCTACCCTCACTGTTTCACTTGTGTCCGTCACGCGGCACGACACAATTGAAAAATTTTTTAAATTCAATGATTGATTCTTTAATTTAGAGCATTGAAAATGATAATGTGGATTTATACTTTTGAAACTGAATTTGCATCTTTGAACTCTACAGTAAAGTTAAAAAGTTTAAAATTTTAATTTGGCAGTTTAACTACAATCAATTTAAAATTGTTCATCTGAAAAGTGTTAGTAGCTTCCATTTTATACGGTAAAAGTTATTCAGCATTTTTGAATACAAAATATTTGCATAGTAATATTTTTAAACTTCAATTTTGAAAGTTCAAAATTCAAGAGTTTCACTTTGGGTGCTTTAGTTTGCAGTTCAGTTTTTAATACTTGTCATGAAAAAATTGTTAGCTTTAGAGTTCGAACTTTTTAATTTCACTGACTGTGAAAAATGTTTGCGAACCAGGAAAAAAACAGGAAATGACCGGCCGGCAATTATTTTCTTTGATTGAAACGGCCATAATGTTACTCCAAAAAAGCCTTAAATTGAAGGATTTTTTACAGTAACCTGTATGCTCTTCTCGCGCTGAGGGGCCGTTCAAAAAATACGTAGCGCCTAAAGGAGATGGGGGGAGTCACCTCGAGCGTTACGCTAATGTTAAAGTTACATACACTTACCATAGAAAAAGTGTTACGTAGGGCGGGGGAAGGAGGGGGGGGCAAAATTTTCAGAAAAAAGCGTTACATATTTTTTGAATGGCTCCTGATAGAAATAGAAACCTGTCTTTTCATTTCTGGCTAAAGAAAGGAGCTGTCAGAACTGAAATAATTAATAGTTTTGGATAGTTTTAGACCAGAAATTTCCATTTGATTTCCGGTCTTTGTAGTGCTTCCTATAAGCACCACTTGACCAGCTTGTAAAACTGCTTCTCCTTCCGTCAGATTTCGACTGTTAAATGGTCCCTTAACAAATTCACAACTGTCTAATAATTTCAAGTACCGTACTTCCATTCTATATTATTCTTTAAAAATTAAGTTGAAGTAATTTGAATTATTACAAAAATTCATCACGTAAATATTTCAAACGAGACTGTTTTCAGACCACCTGAGTCGATCATATGGTTGCGATTGCAGCACCTCTGTAGGTCGTGCTCACCGCGAATATTTTCCTTCATTTCACTTCATTCCCCCCTCAGCAGCCCTTGCATACACCCTTTTCTCTCCTTTAACATCCCCTAACCATACAAGAGCCTGGTTTTTTACTCCACCATCCACGAACCGGGTTGCAGCCCGGCGCATGATAGGAGGAGCTACAGCTTAAGGTGGGATTCGAACTATTAGAACGTCGGTAAAAATATATAAAAATATTTTCCGAGGTACCGACTTAGTGATCAAACACCGGACCTCAAACGTGCAGTGCGAGCACCTAACCACCTGAGTATTTTAATGTGAGAGAAGTTGTAGGCTCCGGAAACTAGGATCATGGTTCCTTAAAGAAACTAATCCCGAGCAACTGGAACGTGTAAGTCATCCGCTTCTGCTCCTTCTGTCCTAGAAGGTAAGCAAGAGCGGGAAACTTGTTCTTCAGATCTTGGAAGAAAATATCAGGCTTCGTAGCACTGATACGTTGAGTGGTGATAAATGAGAAATTCCAGTAGATCATACACTGATCATTCTCCACAACGGACTCGAGTTCCCCCTAGGCGTATGGCAAGATGGGCAAACTCGTTCTTGCACGCTTGGCAGTTGGTATCGCTTACAGGTACATTCATTATGCGCTCGCGGTGAACTAAGGTGTCTATAATGCCATCTTAACAGGCAAAAAGAAATCCATCAGTCTCCGATATCAATCTAGCAGACCTGAGAAAAATGTTAGACAGACCCATGGAGAGCACTTCTCTACGTGTGATGCCGTGGAATTTACCATGAAGGGGCTTGTCAGCATGTTCTCTCAGTAGAGGCGTATGTTCTGCTTCCTGTTTACGACTTTTGAGCGCCAGAGGTGTTAGTGATGCTAGGCCATGTGTAGTGTCGCTGGAATCAAATTGGAGGCTAAGCTCCCCTGCGTCCCTATCTGCGGCACGGTATAGAAACGCCGCAACATTGACGACTTCATGTTGATGTACGAGTCGCATAAGGGAATCTGTGCTATTCAGACCTGAGCAGGCTGTAGCCAAAACAGTTCATCGATGAAGACACTCTAAGCTTAGCAAGCCTCAACGCCCTTTATCTCGAGGGAGATATATTCGAGGTACGGAAGATCTGGGATGAAAACTTCGATGGACTGTCATCATCTTGGGTGTGTTTCGGTCAAGTTGCTTCAACTCATCGACGATCCATTTTACAGCACCGAACGTGTAGAGCAGAATGGGAACGGCCAGCATATTGATCGTCTGGATCTTATTCTTTCCAGATAATGCGGAAGCCCAAATTTTTAACCGTTTTTAACACACGCACATTTTGTGTTTCCGTTAGCAGTATTCCAAGATATGTATATGTTTCTCCAATACCAAGATGTTGAATGGTATTTCCGCCTATGAGTTGAAAATCCTGATCGACACGCTATGATGTAGTTTCTTGTCTTCTTTGGTGTAGCTTGACGCAACCACACTTGCCCAGGCCGAAGGTGATGCCAATCACTTCAGAGTACCTATTTACCGTCTCCAGAAGGATGTTAAGGTCCTCTTTCGTGGAAGCAAAGAGTTTGAGGTCGTCCATGTGCAGAAGGTGGTTGAACTTATATTCTCTTCTGTTTGGCGGGCCACATAGGTATACAGAGATTTTGCCTTAGAGCACAATAGACAGAGGCAAGAGGCAGATGCAGAAAAGTATCGGACCTAGATAGTCTCTTTGGAAGACCCCCTCTTATATGTGATATAGCTTGTAGTCACTTGTCTTTTGTCAGATGTTATGGAAAATCTTGTCCGGCACAAGAGCATAAGGTTTTTTATGCATTAACTATTTTTGGATGCACCTCCAGGCACTCAAGGACCTTAATCAGTAGTTAATGGTTCGTGTTATCGAATGCCTGACGGTAGTCAATCCAAGCGATGGACAGATTGCGCCGATACCTGATTGATTTCTGGGTAATACACCTGTCTGTTAACAGGTTCTTCCTGCAACCTGCCAGCCCTCTCTTGCATCCACGTTGTTCAACTATTGCACTCTACACCGGCTTAATGGATGTTAATATCCTCTCTTTAGGGATGCCAGTGAAGAGTCACGTTTGAGCAGCCGAGCTGTAAGGACGTGTTTGTTGTTGCTCCGTCCTGTGCCGAGAGTTTAGAGTGTTTGACTTGCGCCAAAAATTTTACCCAGTGCTGTGATGCCGTGATGTTACTGTTGTTTTTACGGTTGTGATTCCAAACTTAGGGCGGATATTTATATGGGTCAGGCTTTATTCACTTGTAAAGTGCTCTTAGGTTTTTTGTACTTCTTTCGCCTGCTCGTATGCTGAGGTAATAAATCTTCCACACCCGCAACTTAATATGGCGACCTATGAACAGATGCAGAGCTTGATGTCAAGCCTAGAAGAAAAGCTCAAAGCTGAAATACATTCAGTGGAAAAAAATATAGTAGGAAGCACCTCTGCGGTCCTGCAGAGATGTGAAGCCAAAGTTGATGCTGTCGAAAAGGAAAATGCCGAGCTAAAGTTGGAGATCGCAAGACAGGCTCAACGGCTTGACAAGCTTGCAAGAAGAAATAACTTGATACTTTTTGGCATGCATGATGATCCAACGGAAACACTACCTGCGCTAGATGCAAAAGTGCGGGATCTTTTTTGCTTTCACTCTGTTCAGGCTCCATGAAGTACGCTATCCATCAAAACCGTTCGAAACTTACAGGTACAAGTGTTTTCATTGAGCATGACTTGGACCCGGACTCTGTTAAAATCCGCAGAGCTCTGAGCCAAGAAGCAGCTGAACTAAAAAACGCAGGATTGAAAACGGGTAGAAGTGGTAACCGCCTGCCAGTTAACAATCTTGTTTACAGCTTGGATGATTTAAGAGAATTGAGCCTGGAGGAAATAATTGGAAATAATGTTTCAAATACTGAAGTGCTTAACGACGAGAGCGCTACCACTCCTGTAAACAATAACATGTCACTTGCACCTGTCGCCTCGAAACTCTCTATGACATCACAGGCAGGGACACACAGTA
Organism: Andricus quercusramuli; assembly: GCA_932178445.1. NCBI lineage: Eukaryota > Metazoa > Arthropoda > Insecta > Hymenoptera > Cynipidae > Andricus > Andricus quercusramuli. The sequence goes on from CAKNXH010062474.1 coordinate 24,079, forward strand.
ATGAGTCAGCGACGTTTGTAAATATAAATACAGCTGCTATGCCCAAAACACAGCTGGGTAGTATGGCGTCTGAGAAGAAGATAGGCAACACCAATCATTCTAAACCTAATCTACTCGTTTCTTCAAGGAAATGAAGGGGTGATCCTCAAGCCGCAGGCTCTCTTAACAAATATGGAAACAGGGGAACTCCTACAGGGTCTGGGCAACACACAGACTGACTGGTTGGACCCTCCACGGAAAGAGCAGGATTTTCACGTTTTAGTTCTGCGGATGTCTCACAAAATGGAGAAATCTGTAAACATACGTCGAGTTTTAGTGTCTGTTATTGGAATATCAGTGGTTATAATAATTTATGTAACTTGGACGTCAAGCAGAAAGACTACGTCACTAGACACTGTGTGATTTGTATAGGTGAGTCATGGCTCACCAACGCATCTGTGAAACCTTTGAAATTTTTAGATGGTTTCACCCCCTATTACTCCGTGGCTGTCGATGAGAAAATAAGAGCCGTGGCTGTGGATGGCTGATAACATTAGTCAAAAAATGCGCTGACTATTCGCCTTGCAAACTTCAAGTCAGAATTTTATATTTATTTGTGAAATTGAACTTCGAAAATTCCTTCACTTTCCATATCGGTAATATATATTTTCCCCCATCAGCAAAGTCGGACTTCTGTATTGATACGCTACTAAATGTTTTATTCTCTTCGGACTATGTAAACACGCATTTTTTATTAATTGACGACTTTAACGCTCGAGTAGGAGCCCTAAATAGCTTTTCTGGTGAGATTTTTAACAACTGTAATTTATTTCCGAATAGATCGGCCTTAGATGTCATAGTCAATAAAAGAGGCCAAAAACTTGTGCAGTCCCTTGAAACGTACGACCTAGCGCTCTGCAATGGTCGTTCTTTTTCTGATAGGCTTGGTAAATTTACCTACCAAACGGAAAGAGGCTGCAGTAATATTGATTGATGTTGGTTAAGTATCTACTGCGCAAATCTTGTTAACGATTTTTCTGTCCACAATATTTCGGACAAATAAAATCATCAAATTGTTGCTATCGCTCTTAATATTGTACTCAAGTGATCTAGAGAAAGAGAGCCTACTAAATTTGTCGGCGTATCAACGTCAGTAAAATGGAATGACGAGGGAGCGGAACCCTTTTATACTGCTTTGTCAAATTCACCACTTATATACAATAATGATGGTAACGCTGATTTTTTGTATAATAACTTAATTTCCGCAATAACGCATGCTGCTAGCGAATCAAATATGCTAGTACGGAGGGGCGCTTCCAGTACCTCCGGCCTTTATAATCAGAAAAATGTATGATTCAACGCGCAGTGCGCTCGTCTGGAAGGGATTGCTGCACGTACTTATAAGCAGTATTCTCGTAATCGTTCTGAGTTTTCCTTGACCCGTTATATCCAGTCTCGAGACTTATATCGAATGGCCACCAAAGTAGCAAAGGAAGGGAATTCTAAAACAACCCTTATGAGAATAGCAAATGTTAGAAATAGTAGGGAGCTTCAGCAGACGGCAAAATTGTTCGACATGAAGTCTGAATATGCAAACTTATTAAGCAGCAGTGACTGGTTTAAATTTTACCGCGATTGTTCTCCGCTCAGACTCTTATCAGTCGGTAATTTTATATCAGTGTTGGACCCAGTTCTTGATACTGACTTCACCTCACTTGAACTATAAAAAGTTATCTCGGGTTGTAAAAAGAATAAGCTGGAGGTCCAGATGGTATAAATAATGTCTTTTTCTAACATCTAACCACCGAATGGGATCATTATTTGCTCAATATTTTTAATACTGTTCTTAACTCCGAAAAAGTTCCTAACCAATGGTATGTTGTTGATATGTTCATGCTCCACAAGACGGACGATAAACGCGACCCATTAAACTATAGAGGGATAGCTCTCATGAATTCAATAACTAAAATCTTTACGACGCTACACACTGCTAGATTATCAAGATGGGCGGAAGCATATAAACTGTTGCCAGAGGAGCAGGCGGGTTTTAGAACGGGGAGGGGTTGCAGAGACCACTTATTTACACTCTATTCGGTAATGAGCATGCACTTTGCCACTAACAAGAGAGATTATTTATACGTCATCTTTGTCGATTTCAGGAGAGCATTTGATTCAATCAGCCATACTAAGATTTGGGCCAAACTAAATGACCTTGGTGTAAGTGGAATAATTATTGGGATTTTGGTCTCGTTTTATACTAACGCCGGTCTAAGGGTCAAATGTGGTGACTCCTACTCGCAGGCAGTCGATATGACTCAGGGGGTTCTACAGGGTGATAGCTTCAGTCGTCTCCTCTTCATTCTTTTTGTGGCTGATATTGTGGACTTTTTTATGAAAAAAGGTATGATGGGTGGGTGGCTGAATGCGGTTAGATCTGTAATTATGCTTCTGTTCGCGGACGATATATGTAGTTATTTTTGTTACCTCTTGGCACGACGCTCGCGACAAATTAAAAGTTCTAGAGGAGTATTGCGCTCGGAATGGCCTTCAGCTAAATCAAAAAAAAAAAAAACAAAGATCGTCCCTTTTCGTAAGGCCAGTAAGCTGAAAAAACTATAGTCTATAGTTGGTGGATTTCTCTAACTGATATGAACGACGACAGGTTGCCTAGGATTTGTCTAAGGAGCCTCTGCGAGTTGGGCCAGGCTAGTGCCGTAAGTATATAATTTAATTGGGCTTCGCAATTTAAGTCCCTACTCGAATGTATGGGCGAACTTGATACATGGAATCGGCAATGGAGTCATCCCCAAGTGGTTACGGTGGAAAAGTCAAACATTTTATTTAAGTGGGCAAATAATATGTTTAGCACTGCTGCTGATCCTGTGACTAAATCCAACTATAACAGCCATTTTAGAACCATAAGTCAATTGAACCTTACTGAACCTTATCTATATTTTAATTGTAGTATGGGAAAAAAGCTGGTGTTTAGTCAATTGAGACTTACAGACTCCACCAAGATGAGACTATATTTAAGTGGTTCGGCATATGTGATTGATTCAAATCAAATTTGCAGTCTGTGTAACTTGATGGAGTTTGAGGATCTTTCTTATTTTCTACTCCATTGCCCTATCCATAAAGAGTTCAGAGCACACTACATTAAAAAATACCCAGAAGGGTCAAGTACTGACTTAGAGTCTATCGAGCGCCTTTTAATTCCATGAAGTATTGACCACCTAATTGACATTTTTAACTACATTGTACAAGCGCTAAGAGTGAGACCTTTTATTATTAATAAGTAAGAGTCTGATTTCAAGTACACTGACCTTTTTATGTACATTGATCTGTTGCGTCGCATGCAAAAATGTTATTTATTTACCTTTTTTTAATTTTTATAGCTATAACTTAGGATTATTCTGATACGAGCGTAATCTCGAGACCCGCTTGTCAAATCCAGCGGGCACATTACGAGGAGCGAAAATTAAGTGGCATTGCGCAGACATGCCTTTTAGTATGAATCACATCTTCTTTTAGTTATTTTAGGTGCGGTTCCTTTTGTATCACATTCTGGATTTGTATAATAAATGTTATCTTGAATCTTGAATCTTGAATGCGAGTGAATAGCTTGTAGCTGGTGTTTAAACAAGCTATGAGCCTGTAGTTATTTGGACTTGACAAATCTCTGGCCTAAGGGATCAATACCATGCGTCCTTCCACTAACCACTTCGGGGCGGGTTCTTCTTCGTTTAAGAAAGTGGTACATATAAGAGCTAGATGTTGGTGCGTAGCAGTGAACTTATTCCACCAAAAGTTGTTGATTTTGTCTGGCCCTGGCGCCGAAAAGTTCTTAGTTCTAGCGATAGCTTTCTTCACTTCTTCAGCAGTAATTATTGGACACACTTCTTCTGGACCCTGTAACCTTTGCGTTTGGCAAAAGTTACGAAAGAGTGTTATATCAGAAGCGTCTTCATTTAGCTGATAAGTATCTCCATATACTTGCTTTCAGAAGACTAGAATCTCTTCTCGACTAGGCGGACTTTTAACGGCACGTGACGCTTCATTGAACAGACGAGAAGGATGAGTAGAAAGGTAGAATTTTCCTGAATCCACTCAACTCGCCGTTCAACGCGCTGTTTTGCTATTGAAAGAGATCTTATTTTTTCCTTCCAGTGATGCTTGATAGTTAACAGTTCACACTTGTTAAGCATGTGATTTGCTTTCCTTAAGTTTCGTGCAAGTGCCCTAACTTGTGGAGTGAATTTTGTATTCAATATTATAAAGCTAATCACGCAATGAATATTTGATGCATGCCATCTCGCCGATTCAATTTTAAACTGAATCTGTGCAATACTGTTCACCCTGAGAAAGACTTTTTGGTGGATAGATCTCCTACTTCTCATGTTGGCATTATCGGCTATCTGCAAACGCAATCGTGCTGGAACGGGTGGAATGTTCGCTGGAGAATGTTGCTCTTCTTCTTGTTGATAGGATTTTCATATCCGTTTTTTCGCAAGAAGGATACCTGATCTCTCAAATACTGAGGCGTTTCATGAGCATACTCCGGGTACATATTGACCCAACGGTCATGTAACCTCTTCATGAATCCTCTTCGCGCCGGTGAGCTTCTTTGCCAACAGGTAAGGATGTCCCTCCTGAGTTGGTCCGACAATTCAATTCGATGTTCTCGCGTTTGTCCGGGGCCATTGCCTGTTCGTCGCCTTGGTTCATTACTTTTGTCACTCCCAACTGAACCATAGCCTCCATTCGAGGAAGGCCTATTGTGGGTGGCACTGCGCGATACTGTTGTCGTAACAGCATCATTCGTTGCATTGGGGAGTTAGCCCAAAGCAACGTAGCTGACTGCAAGAGCTGGATCTATCGGACGATGAGGTGGCCACATCCCTACGCTATTTTATTATTATTTTATTATATTTTAAATTGAGAAGTTTTAGGCTCCAGAAGCTGCGATCATGCTTCCTCAAGCAAGCAATCCCGATGCAACTGGAACGTATTCGTCATTCGCTTTTGCTCCTTCTATCCTAGAAGGTAAGCAAGAGCGGGAAATTTACGCGACATAACATTGTGCAACACTGTTTCTTGGAGTCAGGTCTCTAGCCGCGGATGACCTTACGCGGCAGACGGGACAGTTGAAGATGGAGTTTTAATCTCTCGATACTTTTTTAGAGCTGCCAATCTTTGTAGAATATTATGAGGAACAGCGTGTCATGCTATTTTGTTTAATAGTTAGATAAAATTTCTAAAATCTAGTGGTCTCTTCAAATCACAAAAATCGGACCCTAATCAAAAGAAAAAAAAAATTAAATAAAGCAGACCACATACCATAAAACATAGGTTTTTGGGCGCTAGTCCTTTCTTGGGACAAAGATAAATCCATTCGACCTGAGCGAGTGAGAAAATATAAAGGTATACGGAATCTATATTCCAAAAAGCGAGAAACCCACTGAACGCTTAACGTTTCAGGACATACATAAGATCTCACAAACTCTAGCAAAAGGATCCACCTTAAATCAAAACAAACATCAATTCAAAAAAAAAGGTAAAAGATAGTCGGAAGTCCGAAGATAAAATGACTCAAAGTCACTTTACCAAAATTTTACAAATAATCGATAATAATAGATAGTAAGTTATCCGGATAGGTAAACAGTAACCAAATTATTGAAATCAAAATTAGGGTCTACAAAACTACATTATTTATATACATATATATACATTATGAAATATATAAAAAAAGGTTAAAATAAATATATTATCTGGGGCGATAAGGGGAAAGCATTAATACCATTATACCATTAAGCCATTTCCCTTTCGGGGTAGGCGTGACACTACCCGATTCGGGTAGTGTTTCTAGGTGGATAGTTTATTGTAGTGAATAACTACACGTGTGGCTTCACCACACCCACGACACGCCAATAGCACGCAGTTAGTAGTATTCCCGAAACGGTCACCTATCTAAGTACTAACCGCGCTCAAGACTGCTTAACTTCAGTGATCTAACGATAACTGGTATTTTGAGCGTGGTATGGCCGTTGTACACAAAAAAGGTATCAGGGGAAAGGCTTCGAGAACATCAGTGAAAGTCATTAATTGTTCGCATTTTCGGTACACAAAAATAAGGGGGGAGGGGTCGAGAATATCGGTAATAAAATATCATTTAACATTATGTCAGGACACAAAATAAGGAGGAAGGGATCGAGAAGGTCGGCATTAAAATATTAATTCAAAATTATATCGGTATTCAAATATAAGAGGAAGGGGTCGAGAAAATTGGCAGAAAAATATTATTTAACATTATATCTTCATTCAAATGTAAGGGGAAGGGGTCGAAGAAAATTTGCAGCAGAATATTATTCAACATTATCTCGGTATTCAAATATAAGAGAAAGTGGTCTAGAAAATTGGCAGCAAAATATTATTCAAAATGATATTGGTATTCATATATAGGAGGAAGGGGTCAAGAAAAATATTATTTAGCAGCAAATATTAGCAGCAAAATATTATTTAACATTATATGGGTATTCAAATATAAGGGGAAGGGGTCGAGAAAATTGGCAGCATAATACTATTCAACATTATACCGGCATTCAAATATGAGGGAAAGGGGTCGAGAATATTGGTAACGGCAAGAAAAATTAATAATGGTCGGCATATCGGTATTCGAAAATTAAGGGGGAGGGATCGAGAATATAGTTAACGGCAAGAAAAATTGATAATGGGCGGCATATCATTATTCGAAAATTGAGGGGGAGGGATCGAGAATATTGGTAACAACAAGAAAACTTATTAAGGTTCGGCATATCGGTATTCGGAAATTAAGGGGAAGGGATCGAGAGCATTGGCAGCAACAAGTGAAATAATTAAGGGTTGGCATATCGGTATTCGAAAATTAAGGGAAGGAAAAGGGGGGAGGTCGAGAACATTGGTAACAAAAAGAATTATTGATATCATATAAACGATCAATTATTGGCATTCGGCACTCCGGAATAAATAAAATTCAACAATACATCATATGGATTTTCGAAAAAAGATTAAATATCATCACGTATAATATGGTATCTAACAGATAATTCAGCCAAGGAGTACGAGAGAAAAGTGAAAAAAAATTCAAAAAACAGTTGAAAACAATAACCTCGCTTGGCTGAACCATAAGAGGAATCAGAGTCCTACCTTAATTAATCTGGACGCTAGTTCCGGTCCCTCGTGTTGACACTGGGAGTTCACAGATGCTAAGAAAGAATTTTCGAACTTACTGGTCTATTATAGAAACGTGAGGAATTACATGTTTAGAGGGAAGGGCTGATGCGCACAAGTTAATTTCTGTAATTCGCAACGGTCAAGAGAAAGATAGCCGGTGAGATCGGCTTCTGATTCGTCCATCCTATCGTCCCGTCTTTTCTTCGTTAGTTCTTATGAGCCGCTGCTGAGGAAGGGAGAGAGTTGCTTGTTTCGAAGAGTGAGAAGCGGCACTCGTTTCCTCGATACCAGGGTCGGCTGTATTCCGTTGCTGAGGTGGTGAACTAGGAACCCTTTTTCGTCACTGCAGGTGTGGAGAGAATTCTTGGATACTCCCGATAAAAGAGAAAAAAACGGCATAAGAGCCAAGAAACGCCTGTTCACAACAGAAACATTTGCAACGGTAATAATTCTTAGGCGAGATTATCTACTGCCGTTTGGAATTTTTGTGGTAACCGCCTCGGTCAATCTTCACCAGGAACTTGCGTTGGATCTCAGACGTCGAAAAGAAATAATCTATTCCATCCTTTATGAGTAGATTCAGCTGTTCTACCCCTCATGTCAGAAGGATATGCGATAAAAGATGTTCCGGAAGCTCATCTGGGGACTTGGGACGTGAAGATCTGCTGGAGATGAAGTTGTGGGTGGATCTAATCGATCATTTGCATCGATGGTGCCAATCTACCTGGCTCTCACCCGAGACTTCGGAATTAAGAAATGTAACCAAAAAAAAAATCAAGACGGCCCTAAATTCTTAAACTAACATTACAAAAAAACCGTACAACATAGAAGAAAAACAAAGAGATAAAATATACATGATAAAATAATAATAACCAAAAAAAATATAACAAAAGGGAGGAGTGCTGAATTTTCTTACTCTCTATGTGAACACGAGAGCTTTTAATTCAAGAGAATTTACTCGAAACTATGTTTGTGCGTTGCATAAAATCTGCAACGTCACAACTCCCCTCTCCTTGGGGAGGACCGAACAAGTCTCAAACCATAAGGGAGACTAAAAAAAATATTAATTCTTCAAACAAAAAAAAAAAGCAGGAACTAAAACCCAAAATGACCAGCCAGGCGAAAATTATAAATCATAGAAAAAAATTTATGAAATCATAACTAAACAAAGTCAGTGAATAACGAAAAAGAAGATAAAGGGAGAAACTTAACACAAAAAAAGGTAAGCGGAAATAAACGGGAACAAATACATAAAGCCGAGAGAAAGTAAAAAAAAAGGAATTTTGGTGAATTGGGGTGGGGGTCTGAACTAAAAATATGCACATGCGAAATTAACGTTTTAATTATAAATCAGAACAATAAATATTTGAGAGTGGCAAAAGAAAAGTTCGATTGGTGATAATAATAAAAAAAAGGCGTATGTACAAAAAGAGCTAAGGAAAAATTCTCAATCGTAGAACGGAAAGTGCATTTGCGCAAAAGTAAAGAATAGTAGGCGAGAGCTAAACGCAGGAGGAAAAGAAAGAAAAAGAAAATGGCAAAATAGAACCAAGGAAAGGCGTTACGGAAGAAAGGGAAGGGGACGGATAAAAAAATAGTTAGAATAGGACCGCACAAAAAAGAGAGGGGTGATGTAGGTTCCACAAAACGAAATGGGGCTATACATTGCGGTGTGAGGGAAGACGGGGAGAGGAATGGGCACAATAAGGACAGCTCGCGGTGGAGAATCCAGGTACTCCACATCTGTAACGAAAGGCTGACTTTGGGCGCCGGTATTGCGAGTACTTGTGGTCGGGTCCTCCACAATTCCAACACCCAAACCGCGCTGTGGTATGGAGAAACTGGACTGTCCGTGGATTAAGGTTTCGGGGGGCTAGGAGGGTCAGAGATAGTAGGGAGCGGATCTGGGGTTTCGGGTAAGGAGGTTCCATGGGTGGAGAGGATGGGGAAGAAGAAAGTTTGGAACTAGAGGCAGAAGGTTTGCGTCGCTGTGGCGTTGAAGGTCGTAGGAGAGGTTTGGGTCGCTACTGTATTACATTTCTTTTCTGGAGGGGTCGAGGTCTCAATCTCAGAGGTCTTCCTCTTCCGGTCTATGACATAAGTTTCGGTGCCCGCAGTCTTGAGATTCGCGGGTTTCTGAGGTACCAGGTTGAACTTATTGATTTTCTCCTGCAATAGCTCCTCGTCCGTCAGCCATTCTCTAAGTATAGCCGTTGCAGATACTTCGAAGGCTCCTCTTGCAGCCCGGTACGATTCAAGCATTGCAGGGAAGAAGCCAGGCTTCTTATCCTTAGTTTCCTCAATGGAATCCGCGTATTCATGAAGATGTCGAAAGAGGTCTATTGGGATCTCCATCTGATCGCGATCTAAGGGCAGGATTCCGAATCATTGGGGGGAGGAAATAAAAGGTTTCAAATCTTCGATGTGGGACTTGCCTACGAACTTGTCTGCTAGGTCCGAAAGTTCGTGGACTGTGGGCGATGACACTTTCGAGACTCGGTAGGGGCTATTATATCGAGGGCAAAATTTTGCGGAAACGTTTCCGATTTGGGGGAGAGGACTCGAGACCGGGAGAGAACTAAATCTCCTTTGCGCAATCTAGTATTATAATTTACGGCACAGACCTTCTGTGCCGTAAATTATGATACTTGGATTGTCTTTCGAAGGCTTGATCTAAGTTCTTTATTACCCAATCGCGCATAGATTGGATTTCAGTCATTCTATTCTTCCAGGTTTCGGGTTTCTATTTCAGGTTTGGCAGTGGATCGGGATATCCGAGGATTTATGGGTTGGGGGTTTCTTCCGAAATTTAAGAAGGCAGGGGAGGACTTGAGCAAAGTATGGTGGGCTGTATTATAAGCAAATTAGAATTCAGAAAGGTTTTGCTCCCACGTACCACGGTCCTTGTCAATACATGACACTATCATAGTTTTCAGGATTCTGTTAACCCTTTCCACGGGGTTAGCTTGGGGGTGATAGGGAGAAGTGGTGGTATGGACGATGTTGAATTCCTGTGCTATTTGGTAGAGTATTTTATTCAGTGATTCCGTTCAGTTATCACTAAGAAGCATTTGGGGTGTTCCCCAGCGGTTAATGATGTTTTCGCGAAAAGCAGCCTGTATTTTCTTACCAGTCGCTACGCGGAGGGGTACGATGTCTACCCATTTCGTGAATAAATCTTGTATTACTAGGTTGTATTGAAATCCTAGTTAACTTCTAGGAAGGGGACCCATAATATCCGCGGCCACAACTGTCCATGGTTCTTCTACCACGCGGTGTCCCATCAAGCCTGCGGGTACCTGTTGTTCAACTTTGCACATCTGACAGACTGTGCATGCCTTCACCTAGTTTTTTATGTCTCTGAAATAACCAGGCCAGTAGTTTTCAACAAAGTCGGTGACTAGGGCGTTAGGTCGGTAGGCGTATAAGTTTTCGTTTTAAATTTTCCAACGGGGAAATCTTTAAAAACAGTTGGATACGGCGGCGAATCGTCAGGAATACCAAGAAGGAATGGGGTCTCTGATTAGAAATATTACTTCGGGAATTTGTGGCTCATGCATACGGGATTGGGCTTCGGGAACGTGATGGGAAGAACCTTTTCTGTAAATAATGTCGAAGACGTATTCTAGGAGGGATAAGGAACATCGTTCCAATCGACCGGTCGGGCTTCTCAGGTTATGTAGCCACCGAAGGCAACTGTGGTCCGTAATTACCGTGAATTTATAACTCTCGAGGTTAGGTCTATATTTTTTAATAGACCATACTATCGCGAGACATTCTTTTTCGGCCGTAGAATATTTTTGTTCCGCATCGGTCAGCGTTCGGCTAGCATACAAGATCACGCACTCTTGGCCTTCAATGTTTTGCGTGAAAACGGCTCCTAATCTGGTATTGCTAGCGTCCGTTTGCAACGAAAGAAGGATCTCAAAATTACGACACGTTAAAACGGGGGGATGGGATAAAGAGTGTTTGATTTTTTCGAAAGCAGATTGCTGCTCTAGTCCCAAAATCCATCGTTGCTTTTTCTTGAGCAGCATCGACAGGGGGTTCGCTAAGGTATCATAATTCTCAATTAATCGAAGGTACCAACTCGACATTCCGAGAAATCTACGCAAAGTTTTTATATTTATCGGGGCGGGATATTTTAAAATGGGATCTATTCTATCAGGGTCGGTCTGTAAGACGTTATCATTTACTAGGAAACCCAAATAGTGCACTTGGGTGCAAAAAAACTCGCTTTTCTCTAGAATAATTTCCCAGCCGGCATCTTTTATTTTTGTCAGGATTTTAGAGAGCCATTGGAGTTGTTCTTCAAAGATTTTTGTAACAATGATTACGTCATCCAAATAAAAAAGGCGTTAGTTGCGCTTCGCAATTCGTCCAGAATACCTGTTATTTGTGGCAGCGGTATGCGTTTTTTTTTGTAACCGCGTTCACTTTGCGACAGTCCAGGCAGAAGCGATACCTACCGTCCGGTTTTCTAGCCATAACTATTGATGAGGACCAACCACTATTGGAGGGTTCAATAATATCATTAGCCAACATGCTATTAACTTCGGCCACGATTATTGGAGCAATTTTATAGGATGTTAAGTAGTGACGCTGTTTTATGGGTGGGTGGTTCCCTACGTATATGACATGCTTAGTTGAATTAGTTAACCCGCACTCTCCGAGCGGTTTCGGTAGTCGGTTATCGGTATTCAAATATAAGACGAGCAGGTCGAGAAAATTAGCAGCGGAATATTATTTAACATTATATCGGTATTTTAATATAAAAGGAAGGGGTCGAGAAACTTGGAAGCAAAATATTATTTAACATTATATCGGTATTCAAATACATGAGGATGGGGTAGAGAAAATTGGCAGCAAAATATTATATAACATTATATCGGTATTCAAATATAAGAGGAAGGGGTCGAGAAAATTGGCAGCAGAATATTATTTAAAATTATACCGGTATTCAAATATAAGTGGGAGGGGTCGAGAATATTGGCAGAAAAATATTATTTAACATTATATCGGTATTCATATATAAGAGGAAGGGTTCGAGAAAATTGGCAGAAAAATATTATTTAACATTATATCGGTATTCAAATATAAGGGAAGGGGTCGAGAAAATGGGCAGCAGAATATTATTTAACATTATATCAGTATTCAAATATAAGGGGAAGTGGTCGAGAATATTGGTGAAGGCAAGAAAAATTAATAATGGTCGGCATATCGGTATTCAAAAATTGAGGAGGAGGGATCGAGACTATTGGTAACAACAAGAAAAATTATTAAGGGTCGGCATATCGGTATCCGGAAATTAAGGGGGAGGGATCCAGAACATTGGAAACAACAAGATTGGAAACTCAAGATTGGTAGAGAAGGGGGGGGGGGGGGTACGTGTTTACAAAAGCTCACATTTCCTAATCAGAATATTTAACAGCATTATAAAATATACATTATATATATATACATATATATATATACATATATATATATATATATATATATATATATATATATTCG